>JAJHJA010000467.1:0-418219 GCA_021202915.1 Heliconius himera | reverse complement strand
TTTCGCTCTGGTGTCGGCGTTGAGTTCCAACACTTAACACATATTGCCTCCAAAATTCGGCGGAAAGTGGAGAACGGAGTGTCTTAAATTTAGGTTCCCTCTGCCTACCCTGTTGTGCGTGAAGTTGATATATCTTCATTTTCACGTGGCGCCTGAGCACAAATGTGTTATATAGCGATCGGTATCACAAGCAAAAAAATATTTTATATAATAATGTGACCGTCCGTCTGATAGGCGGCCGAGCGCTTAAAACGCTGACAACAAGATTTATCGGGTGAACGGCGCGGGTGGGAAAGAAATTTCTTCTTTTCCAACACTTATTATTATATATATACCTACTTATCATGGAATAATTAAATGATAGGTTAAGTTAGATTTAATTAGGTTTAGATTCGATATTTGTTTCTTCTAACATTGAGGACAATAGTATATAATTAGTTTAGAATTATTTACTATTGTCTTATTATATTATGTTATTTTGTATTTTTAAATGAATTAAATTTAGTTTATACGAAAATTTTATTTTTTTAACCCTCCTCCTGCAGCATTCGTAACTAGTGTACGACTGTAAACACGACAATTTGTAGGTTCCCACCCTAGGCAATAAAATATTTAATATTTTCATTTTCTTAGAATGCAACATATAGGTATCTATAATATTCATAGTTATTTCCAAGTAGAACCAAGCTGCAGGTGAAATGCTGGTAATTTTGTAATCTAACCTAAATAATAATCAATTGCTTATTAAGAAAATGTATATGTTTCTTTTCTATTTTTTTCTGTGTATTTTTATATAAGTGGTGTACAAATAAAGAAATAAATATATAAATAAAGAAATAAAAATAAGGAAATGTATAAAAATTTGGACGGGATTTGATCTCGCGCCTCTTTGGAAACCCTCCAAGCGCTCTGACCACCTAAGCCATACGTTCATTTGAGATCGAGAGGCGCGGCTTCAAATCTCGCTACGTTCTAATTTTTATACGTTTTATTATAAGTATTTTTCTTTCCCAAGTACGAAATAACACTTTAAAAATGTTAAAAAAAACAATTATTTCATAGTTCAAAATCAATTACCGGCTATCACAATATGGAATTAATTCCATATAAATACGTGTACACGTAACGAGCAGCCGGAGGCGTCAACCATAAAGGTCTTGTATGCAAATATCTATATTGATCATTTTTTTAATACTTTCAGTCTATACGTAATATGATTTTGAACGGATTGGCATCCACTTAGACTCGGGTTATTGTGTTTAAAAGTTGTTCATATAATAATCTAAATAGTTTCATTAACATCTAGTATGTTAAAGAACCAGTCGAGGCCAGTCGTGGCGCAGCGGCACAATGTGTGACTGTAAAACTGACTGGTTGTGGGTTCGATCCCCAGTCTAGGAGATGAAATATTTACTTAAATTTATATTTCCATTACTTCGCTCTGGTGTCGAGGTTAAGCGCGGCGTTGAATTCTGCCACTCAACACGCAATTCCTCCAGAATTCGGCAGAAATTGGGAAACGAACTGCCTACCCTGGTCTGTGCGGGATATAGCGTGAAGCTGTTTTTTTTTCATCTTAATCATCAACTACCTTAATTTTATTAAATTAAACGCAAATTTACATTTCGAAGAAACGTCTTAGTCTATAAACACATATAGCAATGTACTCAAAAGTAAAAGTTAGAAATTATGACAAATATTTTCTCAATAACCGCTTCACTGCGTATCCCGGTGCGTAGCCGGGGCTACTTGCCGACCCTCGCGCCCCCGGTGCGGGGTGTGCACGCTCGGACGTAATTAAAACTTTATAAGGGATGAAGTCAACGCACGAGCGACTCTGTAAACGAATGCATGTAAGCATGTGCTTTCTAATTGGAAGCTTTTAATAAATACGATCTTGAAATAAAAAAACATATATTTAAAAAATTGCCATATTTTTAAATCACACAAGAGAAAATAATAGCTACTACTATTTACGGAAGTTGCTATGTTTACATATTTTCGATGATTTGATACAATATATTATTTCATTAATATATTTTTACAATATTTTTTTTTTACGGCGTTGAGTCAAATTCAAATTCAAATTCAAATTCAAATTCAAATTCAAATTCAAATAATTTTATTCAAAATAAGAAGTTACATGCTTCATTTTTTGAACGTCAAATTTACCACCAGTTCACTAAAATTAATGCCTCAGACCTGAGAAGAACCGGCGCAAGAAACTCAGCGGGACCTATTTTTTAAAATCAATTTTAAACAAATACATATTTAATTATTTGTGACAATGATACCTTTGAAACAGACTGGAGCGAGCATTTCATTCCCAAGGCGTGTTATCATTTACAAAATCATTAATTTGGTAATAACCTTTAACACACAAACGTCTTTTCACAATTTTTTTAAATCGTGATATAGAAAATTCTCTGACGTTTTCTGGGATCCTATTGTAAAAGCGTACACATTGTCCCATAAAAGAATTACGGATTCGATGCAACCGAGTTACAGGTGCACCAAGATTATGCTTATTTCTAGTGTTAATATTATGAAAATCACCAATTTTGGTAAAATTATTAATGTTTTTCTTAACATACATAACATTTTCAAAAATATATTGCGATGCAACTGTCAATATATTAATTTCTTTAAACTTTTGCCTTAAGGAGTCTTTAGGGCCTAAGTTATAGATTGCACGAATAGCTCGCTTCTGCAGGACAAATATCGGTTGGATACCGGCTGCATTACCCCAAAGTAAAATCCCATAGGACATAATACTATGGAAGTAACTGAAGTAAACAAGTCGAGCCGTTTCTACGTCAGTTAATGATCTAATTTTTTTGACCGCGAAAGCTGCAGAGCTAAGTCTATTCGCCAATCCATCAATATGGGGTCCCCACTGTAATTTGGAGTCTATGGTGATACCGAGAAATACCGTAGAATCGTTAGGATCTACGGGTTCACCATTCAAGAGTACATCGGCTTTAACAACTTTCGTGTTAGGTGTTCTAAAAATAATACATTTAGTTTTTTTACTATTCAATAGTAAGTTATTAACACTGAACCAATGTACTACTTTCGAGAGAGCATTGTTTACATCGTCATATACGATTTGTCGTCTTTTTATTTTGAAAATCAATGAGGTGTCATCAGCAAACAATACTATCTCATGATCCTTTTCAACTAGATATGGTAAATCATTAATATATACTAAAAAGAGAAAAGGACCAAGAATAGACCCTTGTGGGACCCCCATGCCGATTACCGAACCAGGAGATTTCTTGCCATTCACATCAATCCTCTGAACTCTGTCAGCTAAATAAGAGGTCAGAAGATTGAGTGCATGTCCTCTTATGCCGTAGTAGTGTAGCTTCATGACCAATGTTGAATGCTGTACACAATCAAAGGCTTTGGACAAATCACAAAACATGCCAAGAGCATCCTGCGATCCCTCCCAAGCCTCATAAATATTCTTTATAAGACCTATACCAGCATCTGTAGTTGAACGACCTTTAGTAAAACCATACTGTTTATTGTGCATGAGATTGTGTGAATCAAAATGCAGTAATATTTGATTTAGGATAATTTTTTCAAAAATCTTACTGAACGAGGGTAGTATAGAAACAGGTCGAAAATTATTAGGATCAGATGTACTACCCGATTTAAATATAGGTATGACTTTACTAAATTTCATTAGGTCAGGAAACACACCATACTCTATACAATTATTAAATATAGTTGCGAGGTGAGGAGCAACAGCGTCTATTATATAACTAATCAATTTGACAGAAATACCCCATAGATCTGACGTTTTCTTGATATCAAGGGACTTAAATGTCTTAATGATGTCCCTTGAATTGACTGTTTTAAATTTGAAATCTACATTACATTTATGTACGCTCTCCTTAAGTAATGATTCAGCGACAGTTGTGGAGGATATAAGTTTATCGGTTGTTGAAACTGGAATATTAGCAAAGAATTTTTCAAATACACTTGCAACTTCTTGATCTGAGCTGGTTAAACCTTTGTTAATTTTTAATTTAAATTCAAAGTTATGATTCTTAGCTTTTCCAGTTTCACAATTAATTATGTCCCATGTCATTTTAATTTTATCAAAAGAATTTTTAATTTTATTTTTAATGTGTAAAGATTTTGCCATGGCACATACTTTTTTAAACAATTTAGAATATACCCTAACATAATGATTAAATGATTCACTATGGTTATATGTTTTCTCACTATAAAGTTCATATAACCTTTGTCTACTCTTATGAATCCCCACTGTCGCCCAATCATTAAATGACAAGAAATTCCTGGAGTTGACAGTTTTAGAAGTAAATATAGCATTGAACTCACTTTTAATAACATTGAAAAATTTCTCATATAGTAAATTGGGTTTATTTTTATATTTTAGGTATTTAAGTTTTGCTATTATATTACTTCTAAATTTTTCTACTCGACCAGTTGTCATCGGTATACAAACAATTTTTTTATTTTTATTAATTATATTTTTACCAAAGTTAAAAGAAGCCAACTGTCCACAATGATCTGAGCTTAACATATTAATTATTGACTTTTTACATGGTATGGAGTTTGTAAAAATATTATCAATACAAGTTGCACTACAATGAGTAATTCTTGTTGGCTCTAGAAATAGATTATCTAGGTTATATGAATTTAGTAATGACCTGAATCTGATACAAGTGGTGGAATTATCTAGTAAATTAATATTAAAATCACCACATACAACTATTAATTTCTTAGATCCAGATAATTTTACAAGAACCTGTTCTAAAATTATTTCAAAGTGTTCATATAACCCAGTGGGAGGTCTGTATACACTTACAACAATGAAATGCTCAAGCTCAGCACAGGCCATTTCAATAGTCTGCTCAACAGAGAGGCTCACAATGTCTTTACGTTCTTTAAACTTGAAAGATTTATTCAAAATTATTAGGGAGCCACCGCGAATTGCTTTTTCTCTGTTCTGCTACTCAACACGCAATGCCTCCAGAATTCGGCAGAAAGTAGGGAACGAAGTGTCTTAACACTAGGCCTACCCTGCTGTGTGCGAGATAGGGCGTGAAGCTTATTTGATTTATATATTATTTTAACGTAAATAATATCTATATGTTATATTTAAAATTAAATATAAAAATTATTATTAAAACTTCAACAATATTTATTGATATATAAAAATAGAACGTGTGAAGCATAAGCCCGTATAACACGGTGCCATGTCATCTAAAGCCAAGCCGCGCAGAAGAATGGATTTTTTATGAAGTAATTTTCAAGTTACATAAGCACATTAATTTACGTCAACTGCACTCTTTCATCATTATAATCAATTTTGCTATGTGTTCCACTACTTCCGCTAACGAACTAACGAAGGTACACGCAATACTTGGCCTAGAAACGTGACATGCATTCATCGTATGAGATGCGTTGTACAAATGATATCGTAACAAATTTACAGCCTTGTAATTTATTTTTATATGAGGAATATTGGACAAACAAAAGAAGAAGGCGCATATCCTTTTTTTAGAAACGTATAACATTTTTCAATGTAGCGGGATTTGGACCTGCGCCTCTTGGAACGTAGGACGGAAGCAATCTAACTGTAGTGAATATTATCTTTTAACAAAATTAATTATTAATAATAATAATAATAATAATACATGTAAACTTCTATTTCATTCGATATTAATATTATATACTTACACTACATTCTATTTTCAAATTTACTTAAAACTAAAGTGTTAATATTTATATTTATTAAAATCATCCGCACGCAGCGCATTCGCATGACAAACTTGTTTCGAGTTTTTTTGCTGTGCGTGACGTAGCCTGCTTGCTAGCTACGAGTAAAGAGTCGGCTACTATCGCTTGCGACGTTCACTTGTTTTAATATTGTACTCCTTGCTTGTATTCAATTTTAAGCCTTATCTTCTTGCTAATACGTATCTGTTTCGCTTATCTATTTCTTTTAGTATTTCTTTAAATTTCTTTATTTCCTTCTGTGATTGTGTTAAATTATTTTCTTTGTATATCTTCTTAAGTGTAAATAAATTTGGACAATTATTCCACAAAATTTTGGAAATTTAATTTCACTCCATAATTAAAAATATAAAATATTATTAAATAGCGTATTTCACAAAAACCGCTATATTGGTGAACCCGAAATTAGTGAACACTACATTAAATATCTACGTTTTCTGCTGGCAAGAAGATTAAAAACGGCAAGAGGCCATTTTGACGACCTTTGCAAGGTGACCTCTAGTACACGATGGAGGACGCGACTACATCCAACGTTTGTAGGATTGGCGTGCGTATTCCACCATTCTGGCCGGAAGAGCCAGCCCTTTGGTTTTCACAAATTGAAGGTCAGTTTGCTTTATCTAATATAACAAGTGATGCTACAAAATTTTATTACGTTGCCGCTCAGTTGGACAATCAATTTGCTGTCGAGGTGAAGGATATAATAATTTCTCCTCCCGAGACGGATAAATACGTCACTCTTAAAACGCAGCTGATTAAAAGATTATCTGCGTCTCAAGAAAAGAAGGTGATGCAGTTGCTGAGGCATGAGCAGCTAGGTGATCGCAAACCATCGCAGTTTCTGCGATACATACAAGATCTTGCGGGTTTGTCTGTCCCCAAAGATTTTTTAAAAACATTATGGTCTAGTAGATTACCACAAAACATTCAAACTGTTATAGCTTCGCAGCCTGATCTACCTATTGAAAAATTAGCTGACCTGGCAGACAAGGTGCACGAAATAGCACCCTCATCACCACAAGTCGCAAGCACGTCTGCGATGGCCACACCCCCTGCACCCTCCATGTTGGAAGAAATGGCCAAGCAGATCCAACTCCTGACCAAGCAGGTATCTGAACTCTCCACCCAGGTACGTCACAATTCGGTACCATTCAAATTCAGAGAGCGTTCCCGGAGCCATTCCAGGCATCGTCGGAAGGTAACTTCCCATCAAAAATGTTGGTACCATTTTAAATTTGGTTCCAACGCAAAAAAATGTGTACTGCCATGTACTTACGGAGAGTCGGAAAACTCTCTGGGCAGCCGGAAGTAGCGGCCAACGTCTGCCCTTTACCTACAGGCCGTCTTTTCATTACCGACCGTATTTCAAAAATGCTTTTCCTCATAGATACTGGTTCTGATCTCTGCGTTTTTCCACGGTTGGCTACCAAGGCGCCCTGTACCAAGACAAAGTATGAACTTATGGCAGCCAACGGTACAGTCATTCACACTTATGGTCCTACGTTATTGCACTTGGACCTAGGACTGAGACGTACTTTCACCTGGAAATTTACCATCGCTGATGTTTCAAAGCCGATTATTGGCGTAGATTTTCTGATATTTTACAATCTTCTTGTAGATTGCAGATATCAGCGCCTCGTCGATGGAACAACTACACTGTCAGTGCAAGCACTACAAGAAAATATCTCCGATGACCTTGCGTCAGTCAAAGCCATCTCAGGAGAATCAAAATACCATCAGCTGCTTCATGAGTTCCCAGAGGTAACGAGACCATCAGGTACGTCTTCCCTACCTAAGCATAATACTGTGCATTATATCAAAACCATACCCGGACCACCAGTTACCAGTAGACCTCGTCGTTTAGACCCAGTTAGACTGAAAGCGGCCAAAAAAGAATTTGATGATATGCTCTCACAGGGAACTGCCCGCTCGTCTAACAGTTCGTGGTCTTCTGCTCTGCACTTAGTTAAGAAGAAGGACGACGGATGGAGACCATGTGGTGATTATAGAGCACTCAATGCTCGCACAGTTCCTGACAGGTATCCTATACGCCACATCCAAGATTTTTCCTACCAACTCTCTGGTTGTTCAGTATTTTCAACTATCGACTTGGTTAAGGCGTACAATCAGATACCAGTACACGTCGATGATATCCACAAAACAGCCATTACAACTCCTTTTGGACTTTTTGAGTTCCCGTACATGACCTTCGGACTGCGCAATGCAGCACAAACATTTCAGAGGTTCATGGACGAAGTACTACGTGACTTTGATGAGTTTTGTTTTGGTTACTTAGACGACATTTTGGTATTTTCCAGTTCTGAAGAGCAACATCAGCGCCATATCAGACTACTCTTCACCAGGCTCAAGGAGTATGGTGTTTTGATAAACACATCCAAATGTGTCTTCGGGCAGCGACAGGTAAAATTTCTTGGTTACCTAGTGTCAGGTTCTGGGACTCAACCTTTAGAAACGAACGTAAAGAGCATACAGGAGTGCAGCGTGCCTAAAACTGCTAAGGAATTAAGACGTTTCCTTGGTATGTTTAACTTTTATCGTCGTTTTATTCCCGGCGCCGCAAACATTCAAGCACCATTAGACTCTGCGCTTTTAGGACCCAAGATGAAAGGAGCTAGGCCGATCACAATGACACCTGAGATGATGGAAGCTTTTGATAAATGTAAGACTTGTTTATCTCAAGCCACGTTATTAGCTCATCCGGATCCATCTGCAGAGCTAGCTATTGCCACTGATGCATCTGATGTCGGTATTGGAGCAGTACTTCAGCAACGTGTCAACAACGTATGGCAACCTCTTGGTTTCTTTTCTAAGAAATTAACATCTGCACAAAAAAAATATAGTCCTTACGACCGAGAGCTTTTAGCTATTTATGAAGCCATTAAATATTTTCGACACATGGTTGAAGCTAGAAACTTTGTGATTCACACTGATCATAAACCTCTCACCTATGCATTCAACATTAATAGGGAGAAATGCTCACCGCGTCAGTATCGATACTTTGACTATATTTCACAGTTTACAACCAGCATTCAATACTTACCAGGACGTTTGAACGTAGTGGCTGATACACTGTCACGACTGGAAGAGGTGAGTCGTTCTATTGATTACCAGGCTCTGGCACTTGCTCAAGATACTGATCCTGAACTGCTAGGTCTGCTTCAAAAAGGCTCATCGTTAAAACTGGTTAAGGTAGACTTGCCAGACTCTAACCAGAAGATCTACTGTGACGTATCAATGTCTTCTCCACGCCCGTTCATTACTGAGAAATTTCGCCGACAAGTTTTTGAAGCGTTACACAGCTTGAGCCATCCTGGTAGGACAGCTACAGTGCGACTGGTAACACAGAGATTCGTATGGCCAGGGATTCGCAAGGACTGTAGAGAGTGGACACAAGAGTGTATACTTTGTCAAAAGAGCAAAGTTCACCGTCATACCCTTGCTCCCTTATCCTCAATCCCAACTCCTACGTCGAGGTTTGCACACATCCACCTCGACATCGTCGGACCTTTAACAATTTCGTCTGATTTCAGGTATTGCCTTACAGTCATCGATCGTTTCACACGATGGCCTGAGGCATACCCACTCAAAGACATCACAGCTGATTCCTGTGCTGCCGCCCTTCTCTCTGGTTGGATAGGAAGATTTGGTTGCCCTCTTCGAATTACAACCGATAGGGGACGTCAATTCGAGTCGCATCTCTTTAAGGCACTATCAGCCATGATTGGTGCACATCATTTTAGAACCACTTCATATCACCCAGCTTCCAACGGCTTGATAGAGAGACTCCATCGGCAGCTAAAAGCAGCTATCATGTGCCATCCCTCTTCAACCTGGACGGAAGCACTGCCGTTAGTGCTGCTGGGCATCCGTAGCGCCTGGAAGGACGACATTCAGGCTTCAGCAGCTGAGCTGGTTTACGGGGAGCCCCTTCGTCTTCCAGGGCAATTTCTCGCACCCTCTGAGGATTACAAGACAGGTGATATCACAAATCTGGTTACTCGTCTTCGTGCTAGTATGGCACGACTCTCGCCGAAGCCCACGTCATGGCATAGGACAGGTCCTTTTCATGTGCCGGTCGACCTTGCAGACTCGACACATGTATTTTTACGGCAGGACCACGTCCGCAAGCCACTGGAACCACCATATGCAGGCCCGTACAAAGTTCTTAAAAGGACGCCTAAATATTTTAAGATAGACATATCTGGTAAGCCTAACAACGTGAGTGTAGACAGGCTCAAGCCCGCATATGTTACGCGAGAGGCCGTTCCTGTATCAAACAGACCAGTTGCTGCACCAAAGGCAATCTCTCAGTCTGATGTGGAGCAGAAACTTGAAAAGCGGACACGAAGCGGAAGAAGAGTTAGATTTCCAGACTACTATCGCCCTTAACCAGGTCTCTGGGGGGGAGTACTGTAGTGAATATTATCTTTTAACAAAATTAATTATTAATAATAATAATAATAATAATACATGTAAACTTCTATTTCATTCGATATTTCTATTATATACTTACACTACATTCTATTTTCAAATTTACTTAAAACTAAAGTGTTAATATTTATATTTATTAAAATCATCCGCACGCAGCGCATTCGCATGACAAACTTGTTTCGAGTTTTTTTGCTGTGCGTGACGTAGCCTGCTTGCTAGCTACGAGTAAAGAGTCGGCTACTATCGCTTGCGACGTTCACTTGTTTTAATATTGTACTCCTTGCTTGTATTCAATTTTAAGCCTTATCTTCTTGCTAATACGTATCTGTTTCGCTTATCTATTTCTTTTAGTATTTCTTTAAATTTCTTTATTTCCTTCTGTGATTGTGTAAAAATATTTTCTTTGTATATCTTCTTAAGTGTAAATAAATTTGGACAATTATTCCACAAAATTTTGGAAATTTAATTTCACTCCATAATTAAAAATATAAAATATTATTAAATAGCGTATTTCACAAAAACCGCTATATAACCACTAAGCCATACGTTCTCATACGAAAATATATGGCTTAATGGTTCTTATACGTTTCTAAAAAAAGTTTTTTTTTTCCTAAGTGTGGAATAACACTTTAATATTGTTCAAAATAAAAAGAAGACATTTTGACGCGGCGGCACAGTGTCCGACTTAAACACGACACGACAGTTATGGATTCAATTTCTATTGGAGTCTTCGTTCCCACGCAAAGCTTGAGTTCCAACTCCCAATACGCAACGTCACGAAAATTGGGTAAGTAGGGAGCGCAGCGTCTTAAAGCTTAGTTCCCTATGCCTACCCTATTAAAGGAAAATAAGCGTGAAACTCAATATTATGCAATATATAGCAAATTAAAACTTAAAATCTATACAATTATCGTAGAGATTTAACCAAAGACAGGGCTTATTTCACATAATGATGTTTAATTTTTCCCTAAGCTAATATTTACGCACTTATCAAACGTATAGATAAAAAATCATTTTGTTGAATTTCGTCCTTAAAGTATAAATAGAAACAATTTATAATTAAAAAAGTTTATTGTAAATGAAGACATCGTTTATGATAAAATTGATGGACTTTATTGGTAGGAAAAGTCTATTATTATCTCTACTTGGTGGCCAGCCGTAGTGCAGAAGCACAACCGTATGACTGCAAACGCGACAGGTTGTGAGTTCGATTTCCACTCGAGGAAATGAAATATTGAAAAAAATATTGTTTCTTCGCTCTGGTGTCGAAGCAAAACGCGACGTCCATTTCCGCCAGTCAACACACAAAACTCCAGAATTCATCAATAAGTGGAGAGCGTCGTGTCTTAACACTACCTCCCTCTATCTATCCTGATACAAGCAAGATACAGCGTGAAACGTGATTAAATTTATCCTTGCACTGATTTTAATAGTTTTTGTAAACGTTTTACGTAGCGTATAGTCGTAATGAGCTAATATTATTACTGGTTGTGTATAGGTCCAGCCCTGATCTCGTTTCATATTTCACGCTTAGCTAGAAGGGGAAGGAGAAATTTATAATTAAATATTTTTTTTCATACAGAAAATGATTTCTGCTTGACCTGCCTTACGGGCTATGCGGTATACTGTATAGATCATTCTTCATTCAATCTTCTGTTGTCAATTACGTTTATAAATGCTGCTTTATAACATTTGCAGTTTTAATAAATCTAACCTTCACTCTTATAACTATTTATTTATTCATCTAAAGAATATATTTATACAATTTTTATTTCTACATTATATTACAAAGGTCATCATATAAGCTAATTTCATTTCCGATAGTGACAAATGCCATTATTTTTATAATATTACTTGCGTTTAGTATATGAGATTGAAATATAGAATTTTTACACATCTATTTTAAATTTTCTTAAAACATGACATGTTTTAAGAAAATTTATAACAAATTTTAAATAATATTCACAACATATTCCTATTGAATATGCTCTATTAGGTAGAACGCGCGTAAGCTCTGTTATTAGACCGTCGAACCTGAATAATAGCAGTACCGGTAATCCTTGTGTTAGTAGAAGTAAATATAGGTAATATTCACTCTACATGAAGTATGGGGCCAGAGTGTTGAACAAACTTATTTTTTTAATTGAAATGCTAAAAATAATAAATTTCTAAAGTGAGGCCAGTCGTGGCGCAAAAGCACAAAGTGTGAATGAAGATATGTAAACACGACTGGTAGTGGGTTCGATCCCCACTCAATAGAGTGAAATATTTATTTGAAATTATATTTTCATTTCTTCGCTCTGGTAACGAGACAAAGCGCGGCGTTGAGTTCCGCCACTTAACATGCAATGCTTCCAGCAATCTGGTAGAAAGCGGTGAACCGAGTGTCTAGTGTTAACTAGGTTCCCTTTGCCTACCCTGGTGTGTGCGGAATACAGTGTGAAGCTGATTTTATAAAAGTTATAAAAGACGAGCCAACAAAAAGAATTCAAAATTGATATATTCCGCCAATTGGAAAAAGTATCTTCGGCCAATAAAAATGCTAGTCATTTGAATAATTTTAAAATATGTTCCAATTTGAAATTATTTTATCTAAGGTGGCATTCGGGTTCTTTACATTTGTTTGTTCTTTATATGTGTTTGGATTCCTTTTATAAAGAAAAACAACGCAAAAATACACAAAACTAATGAGATTTTCTAAATCTAGTTTCGGTTTATTATTAAAGAAGCTGAACAAGAACTTATTTAACATAAATATATTATGTCACAGTATCTAAGGAAACCGTCGGTGCTATTACATTCGCTTAAACAAACGGTACCTGATAAGAGAGATAAGACAAATTGTTTCCTATCATCCGACGATGCTGCGATATCAAGAAGCAAGCGACTTAATAAGAATACGAAAGACTGAACAGGTTACAGACACGTTTAATCAGAAAGGTAACCAAATTATGAAACGAAATTCTGTATTCACTACTCTACAGAAAGGTTCTTTTGTACTATCCTTGAAACAAAAGCTTTAGCGAATATTAGCTTATTTTTTGTCGATTTGGAAACGTCGTATTGAATTAACGTGAGGTATCTACTATATGTATTTCTTATTATAATTATTATATAAACAATATTTGTCTTAACACTAGGTTCCCTCTACCTTCCTTTCTACATGCGGCAGTATCAACAGCGTGAATGCGAAAAATATATATTAATATTTTTGTAACTAGAATTATTTCAATGTTTAAGAAATACTTTCAAAGTTTGTGTATAGTTTTTCACATCCATATTTTTCCATTGTGAGTCTATTATGGTTTTACTTTATTATTACTATCATATTTTTTTATATTATTAATAGTGGCGCAGGGGCACAAAGTGTGATTGTAAAACCGATTTTTTGTGGGTTTGATCCCCACTCGAGGAGATAAAATATATACTTAAATTTATATTTCCATTTCGTCGCTCTGGTGTCGAGGCAAAGCGCGGCGTTGAGTTCTGCCACTCAACACGCAATGCCTCCAGAATCCGGTAGAAAGTGGGGAACGGAGTGTCTTAACGCTGGGTTCTCTCTGCCGTGTGCGGGATACAGCGTGAAGCTGATTTATATTATTAATAATAGATAATTTCTCTTACATCAGTCTATTTATCAGAATAAAGCTTTAATATCAGATTGTCATTAAAATATTTTAACAAAATAAATCCCCTGTTCTATTAGCAGTTAAACACTAATAATTGTATTCAAATAGCCTAATTGGATTTAGTCATGTCAAGTGGAACCAACTAACAAGGCATATTTGACTGGTGGTAATAAATTATAAAAATATTAGTTGTCGTTCTAATATTATAAATGTGAATGTAAGTTTGTTTGTTATGCTTTCACGCCATAACTACTCAACTGATTATCACGAAACTTTGTACACATATTCTTAGAGGTAGAAAGGATATGTGGTATTTTTTGTGAAAGATATATTTATTAAAAAATATTGTATTGCACTGAAATTAGAAACACTGTTATTTAGCAGAGTAGGCAGAGGGAGCCTAGTGTTAAGAAACTTCGCATAATAAAATAATACGCCTAATATCATTTTAAAGTACACTACAGTGCTTTTTATTTCAACACAAAATTGGTGAAAACAGCTATTTTCTCTAAACTAAATTGTAACTTTGATGTATTTTGCATAACTATGCCGATCTGAAAATCTGTCAAGTTTGTTTAACTAACTAAGGTAAAGCTATTGTTTCCGTATAAATTCATCACAATTATTTAAATAATCTTATCTCCTTTTAACAAATATGATTTAATATAATATAATATGAAATAGTCTAAGTATTAAGTATATTTTTTTCCAAAAAAGCCTTTTACTCTCTAAATATATTTTTAAACCTCTTTCAGAATCTTTGTTTACTTTCTTATTTTATTTACCATCACACTGAAAAGCCAAGAAAAGTTAACCATGTATAAAATGCAAGAATTATGTTTGCCGGAAACTAGGGGGTTAGGTTGGCACACGTAGGAAAAAATGAAGAAGTTCAACACATAAATAAATTTCACTTTAACTTTTCTGTAATTGATTAAAAGTGTATTGAGAGATGCGGTTTAGACTATAAAGCATTTAACTATAAATATATTACTAAGCTTTATAAGTACTATTTTAAATAACTAATGAATATTTTTAGATCTTTTTAAAACATACATTTCTTTTTTCATTTCATTTAATTTTACGAACTTCTTGCATTCCGACACTCCCTTATCCGATTTTCCCCTATTTTAGAAACTGCGTATTTGATAGCAAAATCAATTTTCTAATCTAAATTCAAATTGATATGAATCAAAGAAAATAAAATTAAATACATTTTGAGCAGACATTGAAATCACAATTGTATATTATATGCGTAACATATGCCGTGTCCACTATTAACTTAAACATTATTAAAGTACAGTTTACTTACATATCAATAAAGTAAAAAAATATATTATTAGTTGTCCACGTATCGGACTTAAACAACGTATAAGTAGTTTCATATGTAGGTACCTAAACTGTTTCACTTTAATCACATAAATTTGTTAACAATCCATTCGAACATAAGAGTGATGTGTGTGCGTGTGTGATCGTCTATGGTTTCTTTCAACAACAGATAACCGCACCGCACTAGTGGTTAAAGTAAAAAAAAAATTGCAATAGTGTTCCTGATCAGCATAGTATTATACTTATATGCATAAAGCTTGGTCACGCACTCAGAAGACATCTCTACTGATACAATCATCAGCTGATCTGAGTATTTGGCAATCAATCAATCAGCTATACTTGAATGGAAAATTCCGTGAGACTAAATATGCCTGGCTTTGATCTGAGATCATATTAAAATACCGCTAGGAATAAACAAATTATTAACTATCATATCATCATCAGTAGCGATATCGTCATCATCAAGTGGAAAAGCCGGTAGGGTGTTGGATGAATAACTTCACTGATTGCACCAGAGTTAGCACAGAATTTCCACGTCAATACGTGGGAATTCTTGTCAGATATTCATTTGAAAATTAAAACTGGTGAAATATGTGTAGTAAACGGCCAATACATCTTCAAATTCGTATATGGGTTGTAACTAACTCCCCGAACACATTTAAAAATATTATTTAATAAATAATGTTTAGAATTTTTTTATTGTTAAGATCGTGAATAACTCAACACCTTTTAGAGATTCAGAGGTAACAATGTTAAGAAAGTTATATTTGCAATACATGAGGTTTACATAATGTGATTGTAACTAACTCCCCGAACACATTTAAAAATATTATTTAATAAATAATGTTTAGAACTTTTTATTGTTAAGATCGTGAATAACTCAACACCTTTTAGAGATTCAGAGGTAACAATGTTAAGAAAGTTATATTTGCAATACATGAGGTTTACATAATGTGATTGTAACTAACTCCCCGAACACATTTAAAAATATTATTTAATAAATAATGTTTAGAACTTTTTATTGTTAAGATCGTGAATAACTCAACACCTTTTAGAGATTCAGAGGTAACAATGTTAAGAAAGTTATATTTGCAATACATGAGGTTTACATAATGTGATCAAACTTTTATCTAAATGACCGAAACTGGACAATTTTACTTTTTTCATAACTTCAAGTTCTTCCGAAGAAAACCCAAGAGCACGTCCTATCTTCCTGCGTGCTAGTTATAATAAAAAGAAAAAAGAGCAAAGGAACCGCCCCGCCCCTACACCGTGAATTCCTACCAGCCCAAGGCTGCAACATCTTTTTTAAACCCTCCGGGACGATTGTGTGTGATCTTTCTGTTGAGTTTAAATTGTTAGACGCCTATAGGCGGACACTACTACAGACACCGGAATTCCAGGAATACTATATAATAGGCCAACGTTATCTTCTTGAGTACCGTTAGCTAAAAGTATCAGCTTCGATGGCACTACGTAACGCTCATTTGTTTGACTGATATCAGTTAACAACAAGCACCGAATATGGAAATCTATCACATTGGGCTATCTACGATAAACAAAGTGTTGAACAATACGTGATACACTATTGCTATAGGGCCAACATCAATAGTGTCTCACTGCGTTCATCCTACACCAATTCGAACTTAGACAATACAGTATAAGCCCCTTCGCTTAGCTTTTTACATGAAATGAAATATTAATTTATAATTATATTTTCATTTCTTCACTCTGGCGTCGAGACAAAGCGCGGCGTTGAGTTCCGCCTCTCAACACGCGATGCCTCCAGAACTTGGCGGAAAATGGGGAATGTAATGTCTTAACACTAGGTTTCCTCTGCCTACCCTCCTGTGTGCGGCATAAAATATCACAATAAGTAATTCCGCACAACCATGATTTGACTTAATACTATTTACGATAAACAAAGTGTAGACGAATACGCGCAATGCCACCACACTATTGTATAGTACTATAAATCGTCAATCCATCATACACTAGTCGCGCGTAGAAATCACAGTATAAGCCGTTACATCTAAGTCCAACTCCATACAAGCATCGCAAGGCAAAATTGAATACGATAACGAAACAGCATTCATTTCAAATGTCCATTTTCTTAAGGTTATTTAACAGTATAATAATACTCTAATTACGTTCAAAACTCCTGCACATATTTTACTTATAAGAAATTCGATCCTAAAAGATCGTGCCATTATAGGCTTTAAATTAAATATTATATTTATTATACATTTGGTAAGTCTTTATGTACATCATATTTATTTGTACCGTAGTACTTAAGAGTTCGACTCGACCGTTGCCTTCTGACTGCTACCAACTATATTTAAATATTAAACTATATTGAAATATTTAATTACAACAAAACCAGTCCAATCATATGTTGTATATTCAATGATATATTAATCCAAATTAAAATGATTTCTAATTAAGAGTACAAGGCACATGTTTACATGAAATCGCTTACAGATTCGCTCGTGCGATGATTTCATCACTTATAAACTTTTAATTGGGTCCGAACTTGTCGATGCTATAAAGTTGAGATATGGTCTATGGATATAGATATAGATATAGATGTATAGATACATATTGTGCACCGAAGCATTATATATTAGGTAGGTAGTACTGGTGTTGTTCAAGCGAATGTACAGTATAGTAGTGTTTCAAGCTGTAACTCCAGAATAGCAAAAGGTAAGGTAAATAGGTAAATGTAGTGTACCTGGATTCTCGCACAAAATATCTTGTGTGTCCTTATGTTGCATTTTTTTGGTTTTTGTTATTTTTTTTACTATTACGCTGTATACCGCATTTAGCAAAGTAAAGAGAGGGAACATGGGAACCTAGTCTTGAGACGCTCTGTTCCCATTAAGACACCTACACCAAGACACCAGAATTTTGGAGGCATTGCATGTTGAGTGACGGAACTAATCGCCGCTTGTGCCTTGTTACTCGATCGAGGAAATATAATATTCAGTATTTTATGTCCTTGAGTTGATATTGAACTCATAACTTGTCGCGTTTACACGCACGCTTGTTCTCCTCCGCCACGACTGGTCTCGATGATAGGATAATATTTATAATTATTGTTTGCCTATTAGGTATGTGTATTATTTATATACTTCTCTTCTTTGTTTTTTCTTCTTCTGTTCTTTGTGTATTATTCAAGTATAGACATAATATTGTGCAAAATGTGACATTGTGTTTCACCATACAATACTGTATCACCAGAAGATGATGAGAGCGGTGTCATAATTCACCCTACCTGGTGCATCTTACTTAGTAGACAAAAAAAATACTTTTAATCAATAAAGCAATCCATTTCACTCTTTTTGCCATGAGATATTGAAGGTTTGTTTATATAAATTGGTTTTCTAAAATATCTAGAGGCCAGTCGTGGAGCAGGGGCACAAAGTGTGACTGTAAAATCGACTCCGCCTCCGCCACTCAACACGTTATGCCTCCAGAACTCGGCGGAAAGTGGGGAATGGAGTGTCTTAACACTAGGTTCCCTCTGCCTACCCTGCTCTATGTGGCATACAGCGTGAAGCTGTATTCTAAAATATCTCAATCAGTAATTCCACACAACCATAAATTGACTTAATATTATGTGTTAATAAAACTGCAAATTATTTCTGTACAAACAGCTCCCAGACTACAGACGAAGAAAACTTCACCTCTCTTCGCTGAACCAGGAACCGTGTGTGCCTTGTTTTCAAGTACAGTAAAATACAATTCATACTTTCTAGAAATATAGAAGCTGCAGCATCTTCAATAGTTTCACTAACTTAAATTAATTTCATATAAATTTTACTATTTAAATGTCTAACTTTGTAATTATGAAATATTTTGTTTTGTTTATTATTTTTTTGTTTCTTGCCTATTGTTTGTACGTGGAAATGTTATTGAATTGTTCATAAATATATATTATTATATGTATAATATATAAAAATCTAAATCATATAATAAATTGAGGCCGTTTCGGCATAGTGCCACACACGTGTGACTGTGAACGCGACGGCTATGGGTTCGATTCCCACTCGGATAAACGAATTATTGTTAAATAATATTTTCATGTCTTTGCTCTGATAATAAGGAAACGCGGTCGTTGAGCTCTGCTACTAAACACACGATGCCTTGAAAATTTTTGTGGGAAGTGGGGAACGGAGTAACAGTGCGGGATACAGCGTGAAGATTAAAAAAAAATCATATAAAATTATGATAAATTATTAATTATATTGAAACATCAACAGACTAATGCCTATAATATTTACTTGTCATTTTAAGCATAAAAAAAATCTAAAAACATAAAACGAAAACATATTTACTAAACAACTGCTATATTTTTATGCCGCTGTTCATACATAATGTAAAATAAAAATCAGCTAAAGTGCCTCCACCCGTCGCGACGTACACAATTTAACCTGTCAATAGGAAAGTGAACATTGTAATCATATGCGGTAACTAATCGGCGCTCCAACGCCGTTGGCAGGTCTCGATAAAAAATGTGACTACAGACTCGTTTTATATATTCAATTTCGATATGCCACTAATATGATTTTTTTAATGCTTTATGCTGTGTTCCGCATGTAAAAGAGTAGGCGTAGAGGAGTAGGCGGGAGAGTATTAAGACACTCCGCTTCTCATTTTCTTCAAATTCTGGAGGCAATGCGTGTTGAGTGCTGGGTCTCAACGCTGCGTTTTGCCTTGACCCCAGAGCAAAAACAATCATCATCATCAAGCAAAGACAATGATAAAATTAAATATATTCTCGAGTGGGAATCGAACCCTGTAGCGTTTTTATATTAAAAGTCGTATGTTCTTAATTCCATAATATAACTTAGGATAGCGGTGCATTATAAATACATTATCGAAATATATAAATTATATATAAAGCATAAAATTAAAAGTAATACCTAAAAATGATTCACACTAAAAATAATCAAATATTTCACGAAACGCATAAATTATTCAAACCGGAAACAACAGAAAAAGAGGACGCACCTACTAGCATGTAGCAAGTGAATATCACATGATAAAGTTGCTTGAGAAATTGCTACAAACGAAATTGTATGAAACTTTGCGATAGCTTCAAAATAAGTAGTTCGTGTTAATATTTTACTCTTTGTGATTCCGCTATGAGACTGTATATGACGCGCGTCGAACTCCTTTTATAAGTTAATCCCCGTCTCCTACACAATCCACAAACTTTAGAGTGCTTGCTATCATACTTGCGTTTCTGCTGTGAAAAAAATATATATTATACTCACTTCACCTGTTTCAAATATTCATATCGTGTGCATATTTTTTTTTTCAAAGTTCTGGAGTACTCCGACGTCGCTATAATAAATAAACAGGAAAAGGGAGGGTTTGTTATTTTTTCGTTTTATTAAATTATCGGTACATATTTTTATTAGTAAATATACCTTATTTTAACACCAAAGACTAGTTTAGTATTTCGTAATCATTTTAAATTGAATATAAACTTGCATTTAAATTAAAACTATATGGTAGTTATATAATACTTACATATGGTACTTATATAATAATAAATACAATAATAACATATATAATATTATCCCCTTTGTTGGTAATCTTTTTACCGCACTTCCCCTCTGTAAACCTGTGTATTTTTCGTTTTAATTCTATAGAATTCGTGCACACGGACACGTACTAAAGATTGATCCCGACCTTAAGTCATCAGTTCGCTCTTTTATTTATATAAACTTATTATACCTGTTTTCAGGCAGGAATAGGAGAGCTTCCGCCGTTACCCAATTACAAAAAACGTTATTTTAACCAAAAGTGCTTGGACATGAACGACCCACGCTTGCAGACGAAATGTTAATAAAATCTGAACACATCCTACTAATATTATATATGTGAAAGTTTATGAGGGTTCAGGAAGAATGAGATGTTCGTTCCATTTTTACGCACAAACTACAAGATGGATTTATATAAAATTTTACGGAAATATAGCTTATATATTAGAATAACACAAGCTACAAATTGTGTAAAGATTTTGTATTACTTGGCTATAATATAAGAATAAATTTAAGCCGTGTTTAAGTTAAAAATAAATATAAAACGACCATATATAAAAAAAAACAATTGATTGATGACATTATTTTGAAAATATAAAATTTTACCATAATATATTTTGGTGTATTGCTTACAATGAATATAACGATAGAAGGGGAGTGACTTAGTTCACTCAGACGCCAAGTGTATGACTTTCTTAATCGCTCTACTCTGCCTCTTGCAAATGTAAAAATTAAAAAAAAAAAAATTAAATCTTGATTTTATTATAATGGATTTACTCATTTATCTAAAACACGACATGTATGTTAGATAACTGTGTTACGTATAAATAAAAAATAAATCAGTTTCACGCTGTATCCCTCACAGGGCAGGGTAGGAACCTAGTGTTAAGACACGCCGTTCCCCATTTTTTTGTATTGAGTGGCTGAACTCAACACCGCGCTTTGCCTCGACACCAGAGCAAAGAAATGGAAATATAAATTAAGTAAATATTTTATCTCCTCTAGTGGGGATCGAATCCACAATCAGTCAGTCAGGTTTTACAGTCACACTTTGAGCCCCTGCGCCACGTCTGGCCTCACTATTACGTATAAGTTAAATAATTGTATTTTAAGTAAATATGAAGAAATTAAAACAAAAACTTATCACATATTCGTATATAATTCCGCCATCTATTTCTAAAAACCTTAGAAAAAATCCAAAAAAACTAAATAAAAGTTTATTTTACTCCACCTTAAGCTTATAAGTAGTTTATTACCCGAGAAAGTTGTCATGTAAAAATAGTTTCAGTAGTGTACGGTCCCAGGACTCGCCTCCAGCGGGGCTAATTGGAAAATGAAAATCCTATTCCAGCTATCGACAGCAGCTCTTTTTTTAGTTTTATCGCAAGTCTATTATGTACTATTGGATTGGAAAATATTTTCATGCTGTACACCTTTTTATAATAACGTATAGCAAATAGTATGGTGAAATACACCAATGACATGTTAACTGAAATTTTATAAGCTTGAATGTTTCGTATAATAAATGAACACAATATTCGAAATGTTTGTATTTTATTTAGATTTTGTGTTTTTTTTGGATTGGATGCATTGTGTTTTTAATGTATTAGAAATTGAAATTTGACACTTTTGACATTTAATTTTTTTTTTATTTAATTTTTGAGCCCGTCTTGGCGCAGTGGTGCAAGCGTGTGATTGTCGCGCGACGGTTGTGGGTTATATTCACTAGGGGGAATTAATTTATATGTATTAATATATTCATTTCTTCACTCTGGCAACAAGGCAACCCAAAAACACGGCGTTGAATTCCGCCATCTGATATTTTATACAACGAAATTGCAAGAATGGCTCTGGTTAAGAATTGGTGAAAACGTATGGCTTAGTGGTCAGAGCGCCTAGTCGGTTTCCAAAGGCGTGGATTCTAGTCCCGCTACGTTAATTTTTTTATACGTTTTCTAAGTATTTTTCTTTCCTAAGTGTGGAACACTTTAAAAATGTTAAAAAATATTTAATAAATAGCATTCTCTTTTGCCAGACGATAAATCTTAGTAATTATCTTTGGGTAGCGGAAATTTGTAAAAATCTCCCTACAGAGATGCTAACAACATAAATAAGTTGTAACAAGCGTATAAAAATTTCGACGTAGCTTGATGAGAACGTATGGCTTAGTGGTCAGTTCTGGTCGGTTTCCAGGAGGCGCGGGTCCGAGTCTCGCTACTTTCAAATTTTTATACGTTTTCTATATAAGTAATTTATATATGGTATAACTTTTCTAGTTATAAACTGATTGAAATAAAACAAATAAGTCAGTTAAGCCGTTTCTGAGATTAGCGAGAACAAATGTACAGACAAAGAGTTTTGCTTCTAAACGCCACGTACAGACACGAATCTGTTACGAAGTATAAAAAGATTATATAAAAGATATATGTTTATATAGAAATTATAAACAACATTTGAAGTGACTTCACAACACAAGTCATAATCACGTCAGCGTGTCTGTAAGCTTCTGTAAATATTTAGCTGTAATTAGAGATGGCGCGTCTTAACGGAACGTGGAACTAGTCCGTAAATGTTTACATTGCCTATATTTATAAATAGTAATATACAGCAATGTTACTTATTAGTTTTAATAAGGTCATCCTAGTACGAGAGATTTTGAAAAGGCCTAATTAGTAATAGTTTCTTATAAAAAATTATATAGTCACAGCCTTTTTTACAATATTTACAGCGTTAATAATTCTTTAACATTTGTATAGAGATACGAATCATAAATATTTTCTTTTATTTTTTTTCAGCCTCCCGCATGTAGAAAGTGGCTACACTAAGCTCTCTCTAGAAGTAGGAGCCTAGTGTTAAGACACTCCGTAATCCACTTTCCGCCGAATTCTGGAGACATTGCATGTTAAGTGATCGAACCACCAAAGGGAAAAAATAAAAATATTAAATAATCAATTCATGGAGTGTGAATCGAACCCATAACCTGTAGCGTTTACAGTCACACGCTTGTGCTCCAGCGCCACGACTGGCCTCTAAATTCTTTCAAAAAAATGATTTTTTTTTATCTATTTTAAATTTAATCAGCTTCACACTGCATCCTGCACACAGCAGGCAGAGGGAACCTAGTGTTAAGACACGCCGTTCCCCACTTTCCACCGAATTCTAGAGGCATTGCGTGTTGAGTGGCGGAACTCAACGCCGCACTTTGCCTCGACACCAGAGCGGAGAAATGAAAATATAAATGTAAGTAAATATTTTATTTCCTCGAGTGGGTGTGAGTATCGAACCCACAACCAGTCGATTTTACAGCCACTCTCTGTGCCCCTGCGCCACGACTAGCCTCATCTATTTTACAAAAATATAAATATAATGAACATTCTATATAATAATTATTAATACATGGATAAGCACACGAAAACCTTCCTATTAAATCAAACTTCCAACTTTTGCACAAACTGTGTTAAGAATGTCATAATATAATCATGTGCATTCATTTACTGGAATATAATATAGAGATTCCACGAGCAACTTCAATTGATACCGATAACGAGGACTTCTGATATTCTACTACGAGATTTTATTTACATAAATATATATTTTTGCACTCGTTTATAATGGATTCAATAAACAATATTATGTACTAAAAAGTAACATTAAATATTTTTTTATATTTATAATGTTAGTTGAGATGACTTAAAAGATGATGGAAATATTCTTAAAATTATATAGTGTTTCTTAAATGTCTACGTCAGCTGTACTGCCTCTCAATCTCTTTAAAAATGCAAGGCGATCTTTAAACAACTTAGTAATAGACATTACGTATTATTAATATATTTACTTAGCTTTTCAATTATAGGCCGCTGTAAAGAGGCCGTCGTGGCCCAGGGGCGCAAGGATGTGACTGTAACGCGAAGGTTGTGGATTCGATCCCCACTCGAGGAAATGAAATATTCACTTAAATTTATATTTCCATTTCTTTGCTCCGGTGTCGAGGCAAATAGCAGCGTTGAGTTCCGCCACTCTAATATAGAAACGGCAAGTGGGGTATGGAGCGTCTTAACAATAGGTTCCCTCTGGCTACCATGTTGTATGCGGAATACAGCGTGAAGCTGTTTTTTTTTACTTAACTTTACAATTATAAAGCTTTTAAAATTATATATTAAATTATGCACTTTTAAATTATATAAGCCACGAATGCGATCGCTTGTACGACGGCTATGACCCTTCAGGATTAATTCGTTGTGAGTCGGCGTTATTTATAAAAATATTATTTCATTTTCAAGTGTCTTTTTGAAACAATAAAGAAAATCACTTTATTTTACATTTAATTTTTGCAACAGCAAGAACTTTTGCAACAATCTCTTCAAATACAATATGCAGTTATAATTTATATGGAATGATTTTTGATTGTTTAATTCAAGATGAATATTGTAGTCGGTACATTAACTAGTTTCATTATCACAACGACGTGGATTGTGCTCTTTTTGTTATCAACAGATAATTAATAAGCATCGTGTTTTAAGTATCAATCAATCGAAATCCTTATTATTCACATAATTAATAAAAACTTATTAATAATATGTGAATATTAATATCGTGTGTGTACATAAATTATTTTTTAAAGTATTTATTATACTAGTACAATAGCCAAAGTATTACTTTGTGATAATAATGATGGTAATTGAGGCCATTGAGCGAGCTGGTAAGCCCGATAAGTTGGGGATTCGATTCCCTCTCGAAGGAATTCAATATGTCATATATTTATTTCTTTGCTCAGGTAACAAAGACAAGGGAAAGCGCGGCGTCCAATTCCGCCACTTAACACCAATACCTCACGAAGTTATCGGAATAACTTCGTGAGGTATTGGTGATTCCCGTTAAGACAATTCAGGTCCCTAACCTGAATTGTCTTAACGGGAACAGAGTGTCTTAACACCAGATTCCTATACTCTCTGCGTAATGTGCTATATCCGGGATACAGCGTGAAATGTGACTATACAGTCTTAATTAGTGTGGGGTGACTAAAAATAAATTACCAACATACCAGACGTTTAAGTAAAACAATACAACTATTTTATATCAGGTATATATATCAGGTATTTAGTATTCATTTGCGTACAATGTACTTGTACTTTCTAAAACTGCTTAATTTAATCGTCTTACGTATTTGACCGTTGTGTGCGACCTGTACGGAACACTGGTTGGAAACAATAACGGTTCCATTTTATTTTTTATGTCTAGACATATTCTAAAAATGAAATATGCAATTTAAGAATAATTGGAGGCCGTCGTGGCCCAGGGGCACAAGGGTGTGACTGTAACGCGACGGTTGTGGGTTCGATCCCTACTCGAGGAAATGAAATATTTATTTAAATTTATGTTTCCATTTATTCGCTTTGGTGTTGAGTCAAAGAGCGGCATTGAATTCCGCCACTCAACACGCAATGTCTCCAAAGTTCGGCGGAAAGTGAAAACGGAGTGTGTGAACACTAATTTCTCTCTGCCTATCTTGCTAAGCGCGCGATACAGCGTCAAGCTTTAATTTAATTAAATTTATAAGAATTGTATTTTTATAAATTTAATTAAATTAATTGTAAGGGGAGTATGTACGATTGTATATGGAGTATGTACGATTTAAAATGGGACATTTTAGGACCTGACCAACATCACAGCGTTGTATAGAATGCCATACTGTGCTGGAGTTCTTTCAGCACATTTCTTACAAAGAGTTCTGGCTGTTGCTTGGGAAACGTTTCGCACATCTATTTAGATAACAAGCTTATCTAATAAAATATTATAATAATATAGTATTATTTGAGGCCAGTCGTGGCGCAGGGGCACAAAGTGTGACTGTAAAACCGACTGGTTGTGCGCTCGATTCCCACTAAAGGAGATGAACTATTTATTTAAAATGTATATTTCCATTTCTTCGCTCTGGTGTCGAGGCAAAGCGCGGCGTTAAGTTCTGCCACTCAACACGCAATGCTTCCAGAATTGGGCAGAAAATGGGGAACGGTGTGTCTTAGCACTAGGTTCCCTCTGTCTACCCTGCTGTGTGCGGGGGACAGCGTGAAGCTGATTTTTTATTTTTATATAGTATTATTTAAGAATACTAATAATACAACAACATAAAAAATTAAATAAATTATTACTTTTAAAAATTATCACAAAATTTATAATAAAAATAATATGAATATATAACAACGCTGGTGGCCTCATCTAGAGCGAACCAATAGTGCAAATACAGTGACATTTTAATTATATAGAAAAATATAGATTTTTCCAAAAATATAAAATTACACTAACGTATAGCTCGTGGCCAAACCTAATGATTACCTGTGACTTTGCCTGCTTTTAACTTACTTATTCTTTTTCTTCATAGCCAGTTGTGGCGCATGGGCACAAGCGTGACAGGTTGCAGGTTCGATTTCCACTTGGGAAAATGAAATCGATAATATTTTCATTTTGTCGTCTTGGTAACGAGGCGGCGTTGAGATTCCGCCTAAAGAATTCGGCGGGAAGTCTGCAACGGAGTGGCTTAGCTTTAGGTTCCCACGTTCCCTGTGTTTACCCTGCTTAGTGCAGGATACAGCGAAGGAAACAGGGGCACAAGGGTGTGACTGTAAAGCGACGGCTGCGGTTTCGTTTCCCACTTGGGGAAAGAATTATTATTTATTACTATTTTTAATTCCTCACTTCACCAAGGCGAAAGCCCGGCGCTGAACTTATTTAATCATTGGGTTCCCTCTGCTTACCCTTCTATACGCGGGATACAGAATGTGGCTGACTTTTTTAAAATTTCATCATAACAGGTTCTCACAAAAAGTGCCGGTAATGCGTTTTCTTACTTTTACTTTTTTATTTAGCTAGTGCCAGCAAATACTTGAATAGCTACCGCAGAAGCCGCAATTGGGGCAGCCTCCGCATCAGACGTAATTAAATATATTATTGAAAAATATTTTAAAGCAAATAATTCAATATTCACAATGTATTAATATAAAGGATTGTGCCCTTATTTAAACAAACTCATTTCTCTTAACTATGTCACGATTCTAGGCCGAGTATTGCGTCTACCTTCGTTAACTTAAGTGCTAGGACGCACTGGTTGAAACTGATCTGGATAATGAGAGAGAGGCGCTGATGGTAAATTAATCGTTGTTTTTTAAACAAAAATATAAATCAAATATATTTTATTTATTGATTTCTTTTTTAAATATATATTTTTTCTCAATAGCACCAGCTGTTTGTATTAATGTATTACTTGTACAGTCTTTTGTTTTATTTGTAAACACTTTTAATAAAGAGTTTAATGAAGACTCCTTTGAATATACTTTTTGATTTTATTGGTAGTTAAAAGTTACCTAGATTGTTAACAGACATATTTATTGAAACCTTTTGTAATGGCGTGATATCGAATGAACAAACCGATAATAGGGTTCTCAATTGAGGAGCGTTTCAATACATATTTTCATTTTATTTTTTTTAGCTTTAGTTGTATTCCTAGCTGGGTAGCCGGAGAGAACGGAAATGACTTCAACCAAACAACCTCTTCATACATGTCTTTACGTGACCTTCCTCAAATATCGTCGAAACTGTGGTTTCGAAGGTCAACAACTGAAGTCAGACAACTGAAGTCTCCCTCTTCCTCTCTTACCGCTAACTCTTCCTTCATAAATATTTTTTGTTATGCTTTCATCACTCATACTTTCAACGTGCCCAAACCACCTGAACACATTCTTCTTCCTTGTCACCGTGACATCCTCGCTAGTACCTGCCATTCTGTGTATCTTATTCTTTTTGTGGATCCGATCAGCTAAGCCGATTCCGCATATCCTCTGAAGAGATCGCATCTGCACAGTTTATAGTGTTTATCTCTTAATTGCATATTTTTTTAGAAAACGTATAAAAAATTTAACGTAGCGAGACTTGAACCCGCGTCTCCTGAAAACCGACCAGGCGTATGTATATACTATATGAACGTATGGCTTAGTGGTCAGAGCAGTAAATAAGTTTTTTATTCCTAAGTGTGGAATAACACTTTAAAAATGTTAAAAAATGCATAATTTTTCTTCTTAAACTCTTCGCTCTACTGGCAGAGCGCGGCGTTGAGTTCTGGAATGCAACATGCACTGCCTGTAGAATTCAGAAAATGGGGAATGGAGGGTCTTAACACTAGCCCTATGCCTACCTAGCGTGAATCAGATTTTTTTTAAAGTAAAATATACCAGTAAAGTATCAATAGTATATAGAGTAAAAATATATAATAATTAAGTCTTTATTTCGATTTGATTAAAAAAAGCAAATTGAATTCTCATACTCATCAAACATTATCTTTGTAAGAGGAGAACGTGTAAAATTTATAATATCTAATTATACGGTTGCTTCAGATTATCATAAACATTATTATATACCGGAAATATATAAAAAGGTTAAATATGTCTACTTAAATTTTAAATTTTACAAAACCAACTGAGCTAAATCACGTTTCATTTAACTATTTTTACACTCAAATGAACTCAGTACATTCAATTAGATATTACGTCTTATTTCCATATGTATACATATTGGTAATCGAATTGATAAAATATTTTTAAAACAGAAATATATTTTATTTCTCTTCCATATACATATATATTGGAAAGAAATCTTTAATTTTACTTCGATTTCAGCTGAAATATTGCTAACTAATAATTTTCGACAAAGCAAAATTTTCAACTGTTAATTGCAACATCATCAAAAGTTGTAACAACCAACTTTTCTCGCTAGTGGAAGGTAATGATAGATTCAATGTATATCTACGTTTATACATTTAAAATATCGAGGCCTACATACATGGAGGCCGTCGTGGCACAGTGGCACAAGCGTGTGACTGTAAACGCGACTGGTGGTGAGTTCGATCCTCACTAGAGAATATAAAATATTTATTTCGATTTATATTTTCATTTCTTCGCTCCGGTCTCAAGGCTAAATGCGGCGTTGAATTCCGCCACTTAACACACAATGCCTCCCGAATTCAACGGGAAGTGGCGAACGAAAAACCGCAAGGTAGGCAGAGGGAACCTAACTAATCTTCGGTTAGTTAGGTTCCCTCTGCCTACCTTGCGGTGTGCGGAACGAAGCTGATTATAATATAAATTTACAACAAATTTTATTTTAGTAAAATAAACAACAAGTAAAATTAAAAACTAAAATTAATATTTTTTACTAAAAACATTGGCCCCATAACAAAGAGCCTCGTGGATAAAAGAGACCTTTCTTTTTGAGAGGATAAAAAGCTTCAGCATATAATATCTTGTTATATTCTATATATTCATTGGATGCAGCGGTTAAGCCGTAACTACGGATTCGAATTAGGAAGGTGTAAATTCTAGGCCATCGTGGCCCGGTCGCACAAGGGTAGTCGTACACGACGGTTGTGCGATCGATTCTCAGTCGGGGAATGAATTATTGTTTACTATCCAATCCGCGCATCCGCCGGCTTCGCCCGCTTGAACTAAACGAATATTTATTAAATATATTTTGAAATTATTTTAAATTTTCAATAGAATTACTTAGAAAATCTAAACAAAATCAGCCGTTAAAAAATAGTAAGTAAACATGAGTAACGGAAATAAAATTCTTAACAGTAGAAAAAATACCTGAGTAGTTGAAATGTACAAACAAAGTAAGTAAAAGATTTTTTTAATATTAAAAAAATACCTATTTAATTAAAACGAACAAAAAATAATAAGAAAACCATAAATTAATAATAAATAACAAATAACCTTAGGAAAATTAACAATAGATCGAAAATGTATGAAAATTTACAAGGCCGTCAACGACGTCTGCCCGTTCGGGGTACTAGCACCCTACCACACCGCGTACCTAGCGGCTCGTAGACTAGGTAGGTCTTCCAGGATATCTTCTGAAGTATTTATTATAATGATGAACAGTAAATTACAATTTCAATCTAGATGAAATGCCAAAGGTGACTATTATTATATTTATTGTAATAAGAGTGAATATCAAATTGGAACGGAGTGTCTTAACACTAGGTTCCCTCTGCCTACCCTGCTGTGTGCGGGATACAGCGTGAAGTTGATCAAATTATATGAAATTCAATAACAAACACCCGATGAATTTAAATTAAATATATTAAAATGGCTACTGTGGCTCAACCTTCAGTGATAAAATATACAATCGCGGACTTTTTATTGATTTTTTAAAGTACAATATTTTTGTAGAACATGGTTTTTATGAGTCTCATAAGATTGAGTTACGCAGCACGCCATGTAAGCGATCAGGAAGCCCATTTTGAATGATTTCTTCTTAAAACAACAAAATTCCTGCAAAAAAAAATGATATTGTAATATATAGAATATGAGATTAGAGTTACTTATCAACCGTTGTAATCAACATGTCAGCCAATAAATAGCGTATCAAATAGATAGGCATTTTAATATATTAGTATAGCCCTTTACAATCGACTTCATACGATAGTGAGACTTGATTTTCAAAAATTCTGGTACGTGCACAAATCCACTTTTCGAGACGCCTCGATCGATTGTAATACTTATTTTTTTCTTGGAAAAAACCCGCGCGGACGTTTTGCGAACATGTTTGAACCTGTCAATCGTCCGTTACCACTGTGAAGGATGGCTGCGTTTCTTGGTGCTCAAACTCGTCCGGGTAAGTATTGGTATTCATTAAATAAGTGAAATCTCTATTTTTTTGTATGATTTACGTACTTTAAGTATTGTTTTACACGCATATGTATTTAATTAGAACCTAGCATGCTTACTTATGGCCTAAGATCCCATCGCTTAAAACTGTAGGGATCAGATTTTCTAATGAAACTTATATTTAGGAATGATACATGATAGTAGAATACAGAAACAGATTTAGCAAAGATATCATGGGTTCATTATTTCACTTGAAAAATAAGGATGATTTCATATTTAAATAGTTTTTTGTATGTTCTTAATATGATTATAATCATCATTTAACAGGTAAATAGCTAGAATAAACATTAATTTTAAGATTGACCTTCTATTATATAATATTTTACTTTAAAACATAATGCAAATCGCGTATTTCATCGTCTATTCTCAGTCAAACGGAATCAGAATAAAATATTTCAAATGATGGCAACCTTTGCTTGCGGCAGCCATTTTCCAGGCAACCATGTGTTTTAGTGATGACAAAAAAATAAACTTTAATTTCATATAAAATTCATTAAAAAAACACATGAGTGCAAATATTCACATTAAGTAACCTCTTTAAACCAGCCAACCCTGGACTTGCGGCAGACTGAGAGCTGGCAACCATTGTTTTTCCAATTCCTTATGCGATTTTCTTTCAAATGATGTGCGATTCACATAAAAAACATATGAGTGCAATTTTCTCCAAAAACGAGTTACGAAAAACATTAATTAAAGGTGATTGCGGCAGGATTTTTTTGGGCAACCCTAGTGTAATCTATTTTGCTATCATATATCATTCTTAAATATAAGTTTCATTAGAAAATCTGATCCCTACAGTTTTAAGCGATGGGATCTCCACCTATTATGTGTATATTGTGACTCAAAATCAAGGACGCACGATCGTATAGGTTAGGTGATCCGTACTACATTGATATTCATACATTTTTGCACTTAAGTATAACTTTTCTATACGTATAGTCTCTTAATTACAATATTTTTTTATTTTCAGGAAAGCCTCTCAATGATGACCAATTTTCACAAATATTAGCAGACGGGAATAACTTGAAAATCGACGAATTGTGGATCTGATTTTGGCGATAAATCCTCTGAAGTGGATAACGCACTACCACCTATCCCAACAACATCTAGAAGGAGTGGATCCACTACAGGCATATCACGCAGGGAAAGGTCAAGAGCAAAAGGTGAAGACAAAGAGGGTGGGTTACGAGAAGAGGGCATTTTAGAGGAAGAGGACAGGCTAGTGGAAGAGTACAGGCTAGGGGAAAAAGAGGAACACGTGAGAGAGTGTGGATTGAAACTGCCCATATAGACAAAACTTATGATTACTGCCTGCTTAGTACCTGTCGTATGGATTGTGGCAGTCTAAAATGCGAGAAATGCGATCTCTATCTCGTGACAAGAATTGTTCCAAATTTTTTTACAAAGCCTTAATTATTTAAGACTAAGACATGCTTACTCTTACTAAATATTATGTTCTCATGTCATTGCAAAATAGGTTTAAGCACTTTAAGGTAATGTTTATGTAGATTTTTATAAGCTTTATATCAAAAAAAAGATTAATATCCTAAGAAATATTTTTGTTTTCTAAATGACTGATGATAATAAAGACTGTTTAATTAATTTAATTTTCATTTAATATTAAACCATATTTGCAAACTAGACAAAACTCATAGTTCGAGCTATTTCCTAAGTCCCACGTTCGTGAGGGTAGGTTTTCAGGAAACCAGAGAATTCAGGATTTTTTTATTTATTTTTAACATGATACTTAGGCACCCGTAAAAAGGTCATGTAAATTTTAATGAATTCTGACTAAATTATTTTAGGGATAGGATAGACCGGCGAATCGGATCATTTTCTTTGAGAATATGAAAATCATACTAAAGCACATTAAATGAAACTTTTATTGGCTACATAGTAATCATTAACAGTCTAGCTAGGTAAAAAACATAAAAAATATATAATTATTCATAAATTCTCCAAATAATTAACACAAAATCCTCAATACAAAAATATCCGATTCACCCCATTTTGTGGGGCGAATAGTATCGAACAAAAATACATTCTAAATATTTTTTTGTAACATTATAACTTTTTCAATCTTGAAAAAAAATGAAATAATAAATAATAACAAGCCATTGCAATCTCTCTATTCAATTTTTGTTTAATCTTTTGACGTTTCGCGAATTCAAACGCATATTTACAAACTACTTTAGGTACCATTTCGAAGCCGCGAATTACTACGTACAATAAAAGTTGTGGTAAAATTTTTTCAGTGTTCTCATCTATTGATGGCTATCCACCATGTACGAGTATCTTAATGACATCCTTGGAAATATTGAATCGTTGCGTTAATTGCGTTGTCTTAACTAGTCTAAACGTTAAACACGTTGCCCTTAATGTTATAAACTTATTAATATTACCCAGGACAGTCGTTCCGCAAAGGCACAAGCGTGCAACTGTATACGCGACAGATTTAGACAGACGCGGGTTCGATTCCTACTATTCGAGTTCCTACTAGGAGGAAATTATATATTTAATCTTTTAATTCAATGTTGAGGCAAAGCGCGGCGTTGACTTCCGTCACTCAACACGCAATTCCTCAGGATTCAGCGGAAAATACAGAACAGAGTGTTTGAACACTAGATTCCTTTTGCCTACCCTGATATGTACTGAATACAATGTGAAGGTAAGAACAGAGAATAATATTACATTAATTTCAATACAGAATGAGTAAATTACATCTTTTACCCAAACGTACATCCCAAACTACACAAGGCCTATCCATCGTGTCACTTTAGCGTGTGCTCTCTGACAGGTCGTGTCGTATTGCTGTCTCATCGGATTATGAGAGCTAGTAGTGTCGCTGTGGTTGCATACAATTTTGTACACAATCTTTTTAACATTTTTTAAAGCTTTATTCCACACTTATGGAAGAAAAATACTTATTTAGTAAACGTATAAAAATTTGAACGTAGCGGGACACGGGAAATACCTCCCTACAGAGATGCTAACAAATAAATTGTAACAAGCGTATAAAAATTTCGACGTAGCTTGATTAGAACGTATGGCTTAGTGGTCAGCGCCTAGTCGGTTTCCAGGAGACGTGGGTTCGAGTTCCGTTACGTTCAAATTTTTATAAGTTTTCTAAATAACTACACACAATCTTGTCTATTACTGATCATATTCCTATATGATCACTAGACTAGACTTAGTCTAGTAGAATATTTTAAATAAACTATTACAAAAAAAAACATTTCAGAAAAATTACAAAAAAAAAACAAAATGTATTTACGCTATGTAGCCCAAGCTCAAGTTACTAAAAATATATTTAACACTAACATTTTTTAATACATACATTAAATCAGCTTTTCATATCAATAACGAATTATAATGACGAATAACTCAATATTTACCCAATATAGACTAGTTTATACCTATACCCATAGTTTATATCCATAGTTACCGGTATCGCATGATTGAATGTTACGTCAAAGGGGCGACTCACTTTCATAGCACAGCACGTTGACATTTCAATCTCAGTTAATCTGATAGTCACGTCGGTTTATCGATAGTTCGATAAATTTTGTGCAGAAATTAGCCCGAAGCGGCCCACGTGGCCGCAGGCGGATTCACTTACGACAAACACTAGTTAGATATGACTCCAATACCAATTACCATACATAGGCAACGGCTGTGGAGCTCGAATTGTGATTTTGATTGGACATCGTTGGCTTGGTTATGGAATTGTAAATAATGGTTTTATATATATAAAAATCTAAAAATAAAATCAGCTTCACGCTGTATCCCGCACACAGCAGGGTAGGTAGATCGAACCTAACGCCGCGATATACCACGACACCAGAGCGAAGAAATGAAAATATAAATGTAAATAAATATTTTATCTCCTCAAATCGGGTTTGAACCCACAACCAGTCGATTTCACAGTTTATGCCCCTACGCTACGACTAGCCTCTTTTTTTATATATTTATATATATTTTCAATATCATAATTATTAATGAAAGATATTAAAATCGAGATCTCATCTCTATTGCATTTCCTATACATTTATATAAGGACACAAAGTACTGCTTTCAGTATATTCTAAAATGTAACAATTTCCAAAAGAAAACAGAGTAAGACTTGCACCAACTTTTGATATTTTACCTACTTATAAGACTTAAAACATAAAGATTATAAATGAAAACACACATTAATTATCTATCTCTATAATTTTTATAATTATAATAACATGACAACAACAACAAAAAACAACAACAACAACAACAACAAAAACAACAACAACAATACTTTAATCAATACATACAACACCCAAATTAGTAGACAATTAATGAACAAACAACATTACCAAAACCAACAAACTGATTTACAACGATGACAAATTTTAGTGTAATTAGTTGTACCTACTGTTTAATAAGCGTCGATAATAAAATTACCGCCCTGTTAATTGATAAATTAACTGAAAGAGTATTTTATGTTTTACCTAAAATGGACGCATTACTACAGTTCATTATATTGATTGTTGACCACAAAATTTTTGCAAATTATATATTCGGATTTATTTGAAAACCAATTATATAATTTTAATGCTTTTCATGAATATATAATACTGAATGTCTACTATTTTTGTTTTGATGGTAGCCTCCAGAGACGATTTTGTGTTTGTTCGTGTATTCATGTTAAAATATATATTTAAGTCGCATACAGTGATATCATATGTCTAGCGAGCAACACGGTGCTTAAATTTATGCACGCTTAAATTTATTGTTATATTATAATCAAATTTTACAAAATACTTGCATATATTGTAGTTATGTTACTGTAAAGTTTAATTTAGATCGGTTCAGTAGTTTTTGTGTGAAAATGAAACAAACATCTAACCTAGCAAACATTTTCACATTTATAATATTACTAGGATATTCATATAAGTTACACAGACAAGTATTATTGTCAATATTAATAAAATAAGCAATTAATGAATGACCAACCAACAAAAACATTTTTAAATCCTGAACAAAAAAATAATAAATCCAAAAATATCAATCAGGCTCAGGGCGTTTGATATACATACATACATACATACATACATCCATACATACATACACGGTATATTAATTTAATTTGGTACAATTCGTAACAATCAGCGTAAAACAATTTACAGGGCGAGTGTAGAGTAATCATCGAAATAGGATTGTCACTTTCCAATTATTAACGCGCCCGTTCGCGCGGTGATGGGCTTTCGATGGATGTTCGGGTGCCAAGGAAGTGGGAATGTTGCTGTGATATTATTTTACTTTTGCAAATATTATTATTTAGTTGAGGCCGGTTGTGGATCTGGTTGTGGGTTCGATCCCCACTCGAGGAGATGAAATATTTACTTAAATTTATGTTTAAATTTCTTTGCTCTGGTGTCGAGGTTAAGCGCGGCATTAAGTTCTGCCACTCAACACGCAATGCCTCCAGAATTCGGCAGAAAGTGGGGAACGCAGTGTCTTAACACTAGGTTCCCTCTGCCTACCCTGCTGTGTGCGGGATACAGCGTGAAGCTGATATATATTTTTTTAATTTAATTAGTGGATTTTGGATAATTCTTAACTAAAAGAAGGTAGTGTTTTTAATCTGTGAATTAAATTTCTTGGTATAAAAATGTCATCAGAAGTTTTATTGTTACGAAATATGAAAGGTTAAAGCCTTTGAAAATATTTAAATATATGTATTATAATATATTTATTGATATCGATGTTTGAATTACATACAAGTTTGAACGTGAAAACGCGTCGTAGACGGGGCACGCCAAATCACTTCAGTCAAGAGGCGAGTTTCTCTTATATTACCAAAGCATAAATATGACCTATTTTTATTTTAATTCGTTATTAAGCGCTCGAGTCCTCTAAAAAGCTTTTTATTTCCATGTTAAAAATAATTAAATGTGTTTCACATTGTAAAGAACCGTAATAAAATGCGATACGTTTTACGGGTGAAAAAAGTTAAAGCACAGACGATAAAAATATTATTTTTGTTTATTCAGAACATTTGCATAATAATTTACTGCTAAAGCAATATTCTGTTAGGTATATTTTTGAAACATTTTACTGCAACTATATTCTCAATAATCCAATTGAGCCTTTTTTCAATTATCAAAAGGAATTAATCAAAAGTAATTGATTTTGTTTATAAAGAAAATGTATAAAAATTTCAACGTAGTGGGATTTTAACCCGTGCCTTTCGGAAACCGTCCAAGCGTTCTGACCACTGAGCCATCCGTTCTTTTCCTTTTCTATGCAATCAATATTGTACATTCATTTTGTCTAAATTAACTTTAAATATTTTGAATTAATGACATATTGTTCCATTTCATTATAGATTTTTATTTAATTTCCTCGTATAATTGTTACTAAGACAAAGAGAGAATACAATCATCAATAACAATAATGCGGAGCCACGACTTCGACTATATACTTTTATAAGTAATATGTAATAATATTATTCATATACCAATAGTGATATAAAAAAAATCTTTTAAAATACTGAAAGTGTTATTCCACACTTAAGAAAAAAGAAATATTAAGAAAATGTATAAAATTTTGGACGCAGTGAGATTTAATCCTGCGCCTCTTGAAACTCAAGAGAACGTATGGCTTAGTGGGCAGAATGCTTGGACGGTTTCCAAGAGCCGCGGGTTCAAATCACGCTTAGTTCAAAATTTTATACGTTTTCTTAATAAGTATTTCTCATATGGTTCTTTTAATTTCGAAGTCAGATGCACACAGTAATAACACATTGCACACTTCAATGAGCGACACGTGTAAGTTAACGTATGAGTATTTATTAACGTAAGACCTATTGACCCATAACTTACTTATGAAATAAGTGGAAGTTGTATTCTAACTGGTACCTGCGAGTGATGTTTATGTCTATATTACAGTTTAATACAACGGTGGTTCAGTATAAAATATAAATTCTTATCTTCCATCAAATAGTAATTCTGTAGACAAGAAGGTTGTGGGTTCGATTCGTACTCAGGTGAATGAATTTTGTAAAATTTTCATTTCCTCGCTCTGGTAACAAGATAAAACGTGGCATTGAGAAAAAAAAATCTTTTTGTTCAATATAATTTATTATACACCATTTGACAAACAAAAGGTCCTTCAAGAGTTATATCGCAAAATCACATGATTTTTTATTATATCTTTATATGGCCAGAGAACAAAGTGATACTTTACTATGTCCATGCACTATTCGCCCATTGTTATGATTAGTTGCAGGAGTCGTGTAAATAGTGATCTTTTTTGCTGAACAATAATTGTACTAAATCTAGAATGAAATACAATGACATTTTATATTAGTATCTATTACTATTTGGTGTGTACATAACATATTCTTTTATTTCAGTTTCACGCTGTACCCCGCTTGTAACATGGTAGGCAGAGGTAGCCCAGTGTTAAGACACTTCGTCTCCCACTCCCCGCCGAATTCTGGAGGCATTGACTGTTGAGCGGCGGACCTCAAAGCCGCGCTTCGCCACGACACGACACTAGAGCGAAGAAATGAAAATATTAAATATTTCACTTCTTCGAGCGGGGATCGTACTCACAACCAGTCAAGTTTGCAGTCACCCACCCTTGCGCCACGACAGGTCTCTAAAATTGTAAAATGTATTTAAAAGCTGTGATATAACCTATTATCCTTTCCATCATAACTATTCCAGCTAAATTATAACAATTAGAACATCGTAGCGTATGTTGTTTTAGTCAACACAGTTTGACCTACCGACTGAACTCAGCACAGCGTCTGCATACGATTGATGAATTGACATAGAATGGTGAGGGTGGCTATGAACCGACGCTATACAGCGATGCTAGGCTTTCATCAGTTGTTAGGAGCAGGTACTAACACAAGATATTGTTTTAGCTGATATGTATAAGCTATATATTAAATATTGTATGAACATCTTACTATCTACTCCTGAACCCTGTTTGTATAGAATGAAATACATTCATTGTATTAAATAAAATGAAATTATAACTAAATGAAACTATACATAATTATTTTTATTGATTAATAATTTTGTTTTAAATTTGACACATTTTTTAAAATTTTAGAGAGTATGGTTTTAACGTAGCTCTCCGTTTTCCGCCTTATTTAGAGACCGTAGCTAAAACTACCATCACGCTTTGTTTACCCAGCAAACCAAAAAAATATTAACACTAGTATTTCGTGTGATAATCGAACCCGCAGACAACTCATTACAAGTACAAGTTCTCCTCTACTACTCTACTTTGTCAAGACGACGCAACGTCGTACATTCAAAAATTTAATAATTAATAGTCTGTAGTAACATACCATCTCTATTTTTATATACTGTATTATAAACAACAGCCGTACTTTTTTATTTAATATAATATGAACATTGAAATACATACATACGTCTATGTTATATTCCACGTAGAACATTAATGGGTATTTCATTAAATTTGATTTTCCAATTGGTTCTTTGGGCTTTGGGCTATTTCGTATCGCATTACCTTTAAGCTGATTTGACAGGACAGTGATATTAGTAATCAAAATTATGGCTTCTCGATATAAGTTAGTACCTACCATATATAAATATTGTTAACTATGGAAATTAAAAAGAGTATATTAGTTTTCCTTTTAATAACAATGTTACAAGGTTTATTTATATAATCGTACTAGTCTATATATAGTATGCATGTTTTTTTTTTTCAGTTTCACGCTCTATCCCGCATGTAAACTCCCTAGTGGGGATTGAATCCACAAACGTCTTAATCTCAGTATACCAGTTCGGTTATATACTGCTCAGTGATAGATAGTCCGGTACAGAATTAATTTATTAGCAGAAAATAGAGAACAAAGTGATTTGCCTCTTTTTTTTCTCCGTAACTAAAAAAACTATTTAAATTAAATAAAGAGTATATACACTAAACATGATAAATTTGAATTATACGAGGTATTATCTTATCCAGTTAGCATATACGTATACGTATATAAATGTCGCGAGTGCAGACAACTCCGTCCTAATTTTAACCCATAATAACAGTCAACACAATCTTTGTGGGAACTGTTCATTGCGGTGCTAAACAAGTAAGGGTTGACAGTTTTATTTTAAATTCGAATAGGAGCTATTTTTAATTTTTCAAACTTAATTGAGTTTTAATAATAAACCTATTATTATTAAAACTCAATTAAGTTTGAAATATGTGTTTTTTTAAATAAGAAAGAGAGAGAGAGATTTTAAGAATAAAGAAAAAAAAATCGCTGACCCGTAGTAAGAGTCTTGGACACAATGAATAATATAAAAGTTATGCTGCCCTTTCTCTTGTCTATACGGCAAATAGCATAAAGCTATATACATTTCTGTATAGTTAGTTGCATCTAGTTTAAAAAAATACCACTATTTGATATTTACATTTTTTTTATATTTCATTACTTATAACTTAGCATTTACTAATATATAATTATTTATTATAATATTAGGCATACCTGTATAGCTACGCCCAATAAGATAATAAATTTAATTTAACCTTTTACAGTCACCTTCTACACCGCTTTATAAACTCTATTTAAGGTATACGAGGTTTTTAATCAATATTAGGAATATCTTTTTTTGCTGAAACATAATATCGGTATCGGTTATTACTGACTTTGAATAACGTATCTAGTATTTTATTTTGCTACTAAAGTAAAAAAAAAATAAGACAAAAAGCACCTATACTATTAAACAACTTGTAGTGATGACCATTCGATTAAGAGAATGATTAGTTGCACCTCTAACCAATAACTCGAAATTGAGGTTCAACAGAAATGGTCATTTATAAAGCAATTAAAGCTTACGAATTGATGTGGACATGAAACCACCGAGCTTAAACCAAACATTCTAGACATTTGTTCGTCCATTTCGTTATTATTTTGGAAGCTTCACAAACAACATTAATCGATATTGCAAAATTAATTGATTTTGACGTTTTATAAATAGAAATTTTACAAAGGAATACGCAGATAGAAAGTCTCTTGTTGGATTAAACGACTCGCAACCTATATCATGTCAACAAATGTCAACGATATGTTAGAAATCGATTACGGCTTTCAAATTACAAACGTGTCGTTCCTTTATTCGCGTCATGTTTAGATGAACGGTGCGTAGCTGTGGGGTGAAAAGAAAAAAGCTTTTTTCGATACAGAAAAATGAATAAAATTCCTATAGAGGAGTGTAAAACATTGATGAACGTATTTGTAGCACGTTCCGTTCAAACCACCTTTCATGATAACCGAGTTAGGAAGTACATTTACAGTAATATGGGGAGCATAACTTTTTATACCTTCCAATTGTATTAACAGTTCTTCATTATCTATGTTTTATACGATACATTTTTTAATTAAATAAATCAGCTTCACGCTGTATCCCGCACACAGCAGGCTAGGCAGAGGGAACCTAGTGTTAAGACACTCCGTACCCCACTTTCTGCCAAATTCTGAAGGCATTGCGTGTTGAGTAGCAGAACTCAACGCCGCGCTTAACCTCGACACCAGAGGGAAGAAATGGAAATATAAATTTAAGTAAATATTTCATCTCATCGAATGGGGATCGAACCCACAACCAGTCGGTTTTACAGTCACACTTCGTGCCGCTGCGCCACGACTGGCCTCATTTTTTAATTACATATTTGAATAATATTTTTGAGATATTAAAACTTGATGTAAGTATACTTTTTATTAGATAATCATCAATTGTTAAACACTATAAACGAAAAGTATAAAATAAAGATATTCTTATATTTTTGTACGTCCAGTTTCCAGCAGACGAGACTTGATGCCTAGATTTGAAAAATGATGAGATGTTTAAGCCATAATCAGACATATGGGAGTCTACAAATTTGCAGTTCCATCATACTCGTTTTGTTCGACACCAGCCGTTTATACTAAAAATCAGTCAAGTGTGAGCTACATTTGCAATTCGGGAAATTGAAACGGAAAATGAAAATTTGGAACTGGAAACGCTCCTTTATTTAACAGTTCATTATTAGAAGTACGGAAAATCCTATGGATATATGTATTTAGGATAGATAAGTATTTTTAAGCTAAAATTAAAATTAGAAAAAAGTACATATTTTTAGATAAAAATATACAGTACAGTGGAGGCACGAGCTGTGACGGTTGTGAGTTCGATCCTCAGTCGAAGGAATGTATTATTATTTACCAAGGCAAATGCCAGGCGTTGAGTTCCGCCACTCACCACGCAGTGCCTCGATAAATTCGGCTGAAAGCGGGAAACGACGTGTCTTAACAATAGGTTCCTTCTGCTTACCTTGCTGTGTGTGGGATACAGCGTGACGCTAAAAAACATATTACACAACATATATAATATTTTTCATTAATTTCAAAAACAAATTAAAGATGAATGTGTAATGTAGATAAGTGTTAAGAGTCAAAACAAAACCTAAGAAAAAAAATGCAAATATTTTAGAATAATTAATAACGAAGCCTCAATCTGAACAGCACTTGACGACCACCCACTAGCATCGAGTCTAGTTGGCATCATGCCGAAGGGATTTAGGGGAGAATAGTAAGTCTTATACAAAGACGATAAATTATTCAAAACACACACGTTTATTTTTTGTTTTGTTGAAATGCTTAAATTTTCCAAATCTAATTTTAAATAAATAGGAACGACAATTTTTTTTACTGTGGAATCTTTCTTTACTGCAGGAAGGAAATGAATGTAAAACAATTAATTAAAAGATGTCGGTTGTAATTAAAAACTGAAAGAAATCGCTTAATTAGGCCGTTGTGGCGCAGGGCCGCAGGGTGCGTCTACATACGCGATAATTGTGGGTTCGATTCCACTCGGAGAAATTAAATATTCTATATTTTCAATTCCTCGCTCTGGTAACAAGGTGTAATCCAGCGTTGAATTCCACAACTCATCGCGCAATGTCTATAAAATTCAGCGGAAAGTGGAGAACGGAGTCTCTTAACACTAAGTACTCTCCTCCCTTATATACCCAATACCCCAGGTAGGCACCCTCCCCTTACCCTAAGTACTACTTACAGTGTGAAGCCAAAAAAAAACAAAATATAAAATTTCTATTGAATTTGGAGTTTATAAATAAAAATAAATAAAGACTTTGTAAATAAATTTTGCAAACAGGACGTAATTTGAAATATTGAAATTACATTATACAAAGAACGGAAAGCGAAGTATCTTGACGCTAGTTTTCTTTGCCTATCGTAGAAAAGGCGGAATAAAGCGCGAAGCTTTATTTGAATTTCAATTAATTCCTATGATATTCATGAAATCAGCTTCACGCTGTATCCCGCACACAGCAGGGTAACCACAGGGAACCTAGTGTTAAGACAAACCGGTTCCCACTTTCCACCGAGTTCTGAAGGAATTACGTGTTGAGTGGCGGAACTCAACGCCGCGCTTTGCCTCGACATCAGAGCGAAGAAATGAAAATATAATTGTAAATAAATATTTCATTTCCTCGAGTGGGCATCGAACCCACAACCAGTCGATTTTACAGTCACACTTTGTGTCCCTGCGCCATAACTGGCGTCGTATGATATTCGTGGCCTAAAATAATTAAAATAACAAGCAGCAATTTACAATATATATTTTTTTGTATAACACATAATATTATAATATAACATTTTGGATATTCAAAATGAACGAAGCATAAAAGCACAGATCTGTTTCAATACCATTAAAAAGAAATAATCCAAATATATACATTGAATAAAATTTTGTTAATGAACCTTTATTTTAAATAAGCTTTTCTTATCATATCTTTCTACAACATCCGTGTACCTATATTGTTACGTTCGGGCTTTCACTTAATTTGTTTAAGTAAAATAAGATATTGAGGCCAGTGGTCGCGCAGAGTCACCAGCGTTTGATTGTGAACGCGAGTGGTTGTGGATTCGATTCCCACTCAAGAAAGTGAAATATTTAATATTTTCATTTCTTCGCTCTGGTGTCGAGGCTAAGGCACGGCGTTCAGTTCTACCACTCAACACGCAATGCCACTAAAAATAAATAACATAATACATGAGACAAAGAAAGATGACAGATCAAATATACAACAAAATAAGTGTAATAATATAGTGGAATCTCGCAGTTATGGTATAGAAAATATGAAGTAAAAAGACATATTTGCTTTATACAATTTAAATTAATTTAATTATAAACTCGTTGGCTTAATGGTGAGATAATAAGCATCAGAACGGTAAGTCTTAAATCTCCGCCATCAAATGCTTCGGGTAACGATGTTGCCAAAACTGTAGGCCATAAATTCCTCTTTCTGACATGCTAAGAAAGAAGAAAAAAAACTAGCGCTCCACAACCAGTGTGCGTAGAACAATCCATTATGGCTTTTTATAATAAAATGGATAAAACAATACAAAATGGAATGTACTCTATAGATATGTAGCATGCCTTTGTTCTGTCTCTCCGTAGTAAATTATTATCGATATCAATTAAAACAGAACTTTCATTATTATTTTGTTGGCACAGTGATAAAAAATGTCAATTTTCTAACAAACGTCGTGACCTATATATATATATATATATATATTTTTAATAACGTGTTGAGTATCAATAAATTTAAATGTTCGGAATTGTAAACGTAGGCGGGTTAAAAATATATAAATATATAATAATAATCAGCTTCACGCTGTATCCCGCACACAGCAGGGCAGGCAGAGGGAACCTAATATCAAGACACTCAGTTTCCCACTTTCCGCCAAATTCTGGAGGCGTTGCGTGTTGCGTAGCGGAGATCAACGCTGCACTTTGCCTCGACTCCAGAGCGAAGAAATGGAAATATAAATTTAAATAAATATTTTATTTCCTCGAGTGGGGATCGAACCCACAACCAGTCGTTGTTCCAGTCACACTTTGCGCCACTGTGCCACGACTGGCCTCAATTATAAATATATATTTTTAGTAATTTAAATACCTAGGAAACCTGTGCACTTTATATAAATGAGTTTATTCCCTTGGATATCGATGGTTTACGCGCCGTCGATTCCCTTTATAAAAGCAAAGTATGTCGTAAGTACGAGGACCGTCTGCATGGAATATGTTAGTATGTTTATTGTAGTACATAATTTAACCTGACAGTAAATGAAGCGTGAAACGGCATCTCGTTAGAAGATATTATTAAAATATATTTTTTATTATTTTCTTCTTTAAGAAAAATAAATGTTCTGTTACAGTTACGTTAATTGGCTTATCTAATTAGAATTTCTCGAAAGCAATATAAAAAAAGCTTCGATTATACGTAAACAATCTTAAATTTTTTATTCCATCGGAAAGAAACCTTGTTTATAAAAAAATATCTGTCTTAGTTACTTTTATTATAAATGTATAAAATGTCTCGAAATCAAAGCGCGGCGTTGAGTTCTGCCACTCAACACGCAATGCCTCCAGAATTCGGCAGAAAGTGGGGAACGGAGTGTCTTAACACTAGGTTCCCTCTGCCTACTTACTATTTTACTTATATTTGTCTCGAAATTAAATGTTACATCGACTGATTTGTGTTTAATTTTTTTATTGAGTATATGGACGCCATAGTGCATTGTTATAAGAGCAATAATTGTGGATTCAATTCCCACTAAAATAAATAAATTATTTTAATTTTCCCTCTCTGTTTGCGGTGTTAAGTTCTGCCACATAGCGGAGTATCTCGATTTCTTTGCCTATAGTGGTATAGGTTTATATAAATTTTAAAAAATCGAGCATTTGGAAATTTAAAAAAAAAACATATTCAAACCTAACTGCACTACTATAAGTAATTTTTAAACAATTTTAATTAAATTAAATTAATGTGCAAATCTAGTGTATTTTTTGTCAGTTTCAAAGATACGACTCAAACGTGTGACGCTTTGCTACGATCGTCGTAGCTTAGTAGCACCGTTCTACGCAAGTTCCTTATGATAGCTGCCAAAAATATGTTCATTTCAAATTCAAATCGCTTTCTTATCATATTCTATTAGTACACAGTTATTACAGAACTAATATTAAAACATTTATAATTACTTAACTTCACGCTTTATCCCTAGCGTGGTAGTCAGAGAGAACGGAGCGCCAAACGCTACGGTCTCTACATACCTCTTTCGCCTAGTCCACTGTCATCAACCTCTTCATACCCTTTGGGGGGTCCTCATGCTTTTTACGTGACCCTTCCCCCAGTATCTTTGATACTAAGTTTTCGAAGGTCAACCGAAGTCACCCCTAAAACATTTATATTGTACGTATAATTATGTGGTATCATCAATTATCAATCCAAGCTTGTATTGTAGAAGAAAATAAATGTCGAACAAGCAGTTCATTATTTATATAAATATTATAAAATCAAAGAATATTAAAAAAATGTATATACCACTAACCATTTTTTTCGTATAATGTTCATTTATTCAGCAAACGCCATCGAGAACCTTTTCAACTTCAGACAATCATATTAGCCGAAATGAAATATAAAACTCTGTTCAATATATTTAACTTAGTGCAACGTTAAGAATAAAATATTTTTTATATATCTACTTATAAATAACATATTTAATTAAAAAAATACCTTACGCCAGCGGTACTGACATTTCTAATTTCCATTATGAATTTGAGAGTGGTTAAAAAGTTACCGACACGGACACTAAAAAAGAAATAAAATTATCGTCTATTTTTTCACTTGGCTTAAACTGATGAATTAACATTTTAACGTATTACATAACTTATTTTAACAGAATATTATAAAAAAATTAGCTTCACACTTTTTCCCACATAGCTGTAGCAGGTAGGTACAAGGAGCTTTGTGTTAAGACACTCCGCTCTCTACTTTCCGCCCAAATTTCCAGATATTGCGTAATTAATGAGTGGTGGAGCTCAACGCCACGCTTTGTCTAAACGAGCAAGGAAATTAAAATTAATATAATCAACCTCCCGGGAGGGGATCGCACCCACAGCCGTCGCATTTACATTCAGACTCTGAGCCACTTCGCCTCCAAGTCCTCAACAGTACTTAATCGTGTAAAGAAAATAACCGTCTCGTAACATTGATATGTCTAATTTTTCATATTAATTTATGTGCATACAATCATAAATATATTTCAACAAGTAGTAGAAATATTATAAGTTAGTATTTGCTTTATAATATAATATAGTTTTTCTATAACTTCTATTATATAAAAATATTGTATTTTATACTTTGTGAATCGGTGAATTGAGTCGTTTTCTTGATTACCTTAATCTTGGCTTTCTTGATCTTATCCGGTAGAATTACACTTTTGTTAGAATATCAGAATATCTAAATATGCAAAGCATGAACTGCAAAATCCAGTTTATTAAAAGAAAATATTGTTCAGTTGTGGAGCAGACAACAGGATGAACCTGTGATTGTAATATTTTCTTGCTATAAAAGATAGAATTGTATATTATTAAATAACGTTCACGCAAAATTTATAAAAAATGCTTTATATTATAATAATTTATATATTAATAATATATTTTATTATGATTTTTTCAAATATCTCAATGCAAATACCTATTTAAATTTACCTGAAAAATTTAGTCTTATCTTTGAGAAAAAATAGAAATAAGGAGAGACAACTTACTACTTATAACTTTCTGCGCTCAAGGTTCATAATAACACACTATTGCTCTTTAGAATACTTTGTATCATAAAATAAGAGACCTACGCACGAACTGCCCGCACCTATATTAGCTCCAGTTCCAAGTATAAAAAGAATAAAATATAAAGAGATATAAATAAATAAACAAAGCTTAGAAATTCCTATCAATACATAAGGGAAAAAAAATATTTAGGAATTATCTAATATTAACATACAAAGGAATATCTAGTTATTGAGTCCAATCCACAAAAGCATATTATATTTTTGTCTTCATTGTAAAGCATTTCAATGCTAATTTTATTATTCGAAACACAGTTTTCTAAAAATTGCAACCACTGCGACTATACTAAAGAATAAACTTTCTTCTTTTTCCTTTAAAAATTTTAAGTATCGGTAGACGTTGGTAAGATGTAAAGTTTGTTGAAATGTGATTGTAAATACGGCAGTCGAGACACGTGGAGAGCGTTGCGACGGGCGGTCGCCCGGGAGACCAGCGGAGGCGGCGCCGGCCCGCAACAAACAATACTTACCACTGGCGCGTTCCATTTCGTAAATCTGTTAAACTTGTTCAGGTTGTGATACTCTATATTAGTCTTGCTTTAGTCAAGAAGTATCATAGTTAAATGTAATTAAATAGTTATTTATAACTTTTACAATTCCCTCGCGCCCGTACTCCCAAATGGTAGAAACGAGAAACAATAAAAATAATCCAACCAGAAATATCTTAATACGGTGTTAATCGCGGGTTTTGTTAATAGCAACCTAAGCTCACCACCTGTTAAGTGTTGTAAGTTTTCAAGAGCAGTAAGTAGGGCGGGAATGTGAGGCACGAGGCGAATGGGCGGGCGCTGCAGTCTCGCTTGCACAGAGTGCACCACCCCTTGCGAAGTGCAATGCAATTGCAGTCCGCGCTGTCGAGCCGTCGCTACAGCTCGCACGTCGCACCGCTCCGAGTCCCCGTTCGGGTTACGCGACCTGTAACAACTTACCAGGACACCAGAGCCGAGGTGGAGGTGAGCTGTTCTTACATTTCTATCGTTTGCGCGGTTCCTCTTCAGGTTTGTCATATTCTTCTATCCTTTTCGGTCTCTGGTGTGTTAAACGTGGATTTCCCTTTCATCGTTGGAATGTGGGGAAGCGGGTTTCGGTGTCCCAACTCTCTCTTTCAATTTGTAAACACTTGGAGATGATTGAAAGCCTGGCAACGTTAGGTACCGCTAGGACTTTTACATTACCGGCGTCTGCTTTGATCGTGTGCCGCCGGTATTCTGTTTTACATTTTATACAGTTCTTTAGATGTGCTAATCTCGCTTTGGCAGTTACGTAAACAGTGTTAATTAATATCTTATTGTTAGATGTGACGAATTAAAGTTTATTTTATTTTTAAAAATATTTTGTTTGATAATAATAAAATTCATATTTAATTTTATGATATCTAACATTTAAATGTATAGAGACAGTAAATTTTTTAAAATATTACAAATAACGTAATTTAATTTTATTTATAAAATTGGTTCAAAAGTATAAATATTTGTTAAATTACAATAAATTGAACTTTGTTTTAACTAAATACCTGTTGCTTTCAATGGGTATTTGAGTACAAAATCATGTAAAAGCTAACTAATTAGTCTTGGCTGCACAGACATACGTTATTTTTCAATTGTTGCTCTATAGTTTTGTAAACGTCACTCACGAACAAATCGTCGGATATCTCCCCCGAGTCAATGCCAAATAGTACCAGGGGAGCAGAAACAATGAGAAGGCATCGTTACAACGAGTTCGGTGGCTACGCGCCGTCGGCACCCCACGCAGCCCGTGCCCTCCCGTCCTCACCCTCCTAATGGAACCTCACTCGGAGACCTGACGAAAAATCAGTTTCCCTCTTAACCAATAATTTTAAATTAAATGTCATCGTGGAAACGGTTAACGCATTATTCGGGCGACGCGTAATGTTATTACTTTGCAATTTAATTCATTATTTTCCTGATGCGATTGTTCTGATCGTTCTGATGATAATGACGGGGGCTTTTAATGAAATTGATATCTATTCATGTCTGGATGGACAGTTGGGGTTGTTACGTTTTTTTTTCCTATCTCCATTAGGTGTAAATACATATGTAAATAATCAGCTTCACGCTGTATCCTGCACACAGCAGGGTAGGCAGAGGGAACCTAGTGTTAAGACACACCGTTCCCCATTTTCCGCCCAGTTCTGGAGGCAATGCGTATTGAGTGGCGGAACTCAACGCCGCACTTTGCCTCTACACCAGAGCGAGGAAATGAAAATATAAATGTAAGTAAATATTTTATCTCCTCGAGTGGCGATCGAACCCATAACCAGTCGATTTTACAGTCACACTCTGTGCATCTACGCTAGGACTGGCCTCAATTTCTAACCTTTTACATACATATGTTAAACATTAGAAATGTTTCATTTTTTTGCATTGATTTTAAAAGCAATTTAAAACAATACCTATAAAATACATTAATATAATTACAGAAACAGTACAACAGCGGATACTTAATTTTTTGTATTTCAATCGTACAAACACCTCGCGCTTATTTTAAATATTTGAAACAATAAGCTTATTTGTACATATAATTAAATGGTAACTGTATCATTCAATATGTAAAATAACATTTTAAATTTAAAGCTTTCATTTTGAAATTTAACTTAACATCACAGATAAAATCAATGTAATATAAAACTGCTTACTCTTATCTATATATATTTTTTAAATTGGCTATTACGTACTTTCGGTTTTAATCTTTCAGTGAATATAAGATCGGCGTTGTACGAAGTATAATTTCAATTTTAACTCTAACTTTTTAATTTTCAACCTCAAACTTTTGATTTTATTTTTGATTTTACTTATATTTTTATATCAAAAGATTTAAAACAATATTTTATTATCTTTATAAGCAACTTGAGTGTCTTTTACGTAAAGTCTCCCTTGTTGAGTGGCGGAACTCAACGCCGCGCTTTGCCTCGATACCAAAGCGAAGAAATGAAAATATAAATGTAAATAAATATTTCATTTACTCGAGTGAGGATCGGACCGGATTGGATATTTTTAAGATACACATGACTAATACCATCGTAATTTAAAAAAAACAATATCCATACATTCATTACTTATCATTGTACGGATATAGTTTCAGCTAATTCAATAAAACAATCATTTTGTAGCAATATTGTCACATGCAATTCTTTATATTGACATAATTTTTTATGTAAAACGATTGAAAAAACAAACATTAAATGTTAAGGGAAGTTTGTTAAAATACATTAGTGAAAACCGTATTTAATCGGTTAAGCCATTTGTGAGATTGATCAAACGCACAGACAAATAAGCTGACTAGTTTTGTCTTAATAAATCCCTCCAATGATTTAAATCAATTTCATGTAATATTAACAATAACATAAAAAAAAATCTTTTGAGTTTAGTTAAAGTTGTCGAACGCAATGCTTCTTAGTAATTGATTCGTTTTGATTTTATTATACAATATTTATTATTTTCAGTACAAATATATATTTATACTGAAAATAATAAATATTGTATAATAATAAATAAATTTTAAATATTATCATACAGCATGTGTACTACAATATAAGTATTGTAATTCATGCGCTTAAAACAATAAGGGCCTAAAATTACGTTTAAGTGACTCGTAGCCTTCGTCGGATTGCTGTAGTTTAGCTACTTTTCTCGTTTGCTAAAATTATTTATTTTCATACTAAAGATGTATTACACACTTTAATCTGTGATAATAATTATAGTTTTTCCACTTAATTTGTAAACAATTAAGTGTAACGTAATTCTTTGATGGCTCATGTTAAAACTTATAACAGCTTCACTCTGTATCCCGCATACAGAATGGGTTGAGGGAACCTACATAGAATTGGAATAGAGGAACATAGAATTAAGACACTCCGTTCCCATTAATTCACTTCCGTTCTTCACTTTTCACAGAAGTCTCCGGGCATTGCGTTTTGTTTAGCGAAACTTAACGTTTCGCTTCGCCTTGTTACCACAGCGAGGAAATGAAAAAAAATATTTTTTTAATTTTCCCGAGTGGTAATCGAACCCGTCGCATTTTCAGCCTCACATTTGTGCCCCTGCGCCACAACTGGCCTCAAACTTATAAAGTATACGTAAAATGTCTCAAAGTTAAATTTGATCGAGGCTCATAAGGTTAAGGGGTTATTTGAGCATTCATATGTACTTCATATAAATGATAGGAGTGTATTTGCGAATGCATTAGTCTACATAGTCTACACGAAGTTAAGCAAACTATTTTACATAAATGTAAGGAAAACGTAAAATTCGTAAAGAATTGAGTTTATATTTCCATTTCTTCGCTCTGGTGTCAAGGCAAAGCGCGGCGTTGAGTTCTGCCACTCAACACGCAATGCCTTCAGAATCCGGCAGAAAGTGAGCAATGGAGTGTCTTAACACTGGGTTCCCTCTACCTACCCTGCAGTATGCGGGATACAGCGTGAAGCTGATTTATTTGATTCTATAAATATTTCATGTTCTCGAGTGGGGATCGAACCCATAGATAGTAATTATAGTTGCTCTTTAATACTATATTATATATAGAAATTTATTAAATACTAATTAGCCTACAAAGTTACATTTATTCATGTAGTAATAATATTTTGAATATAGCTTATAATTATTATTTTTCTATAATAATTTTAATATTCAACAAATTAAACAAATTCAGATTTTTAAACGCTTTCTTTCGTGCAAGCAACAATGTTTTTTTGATAACTGTCTTTCTAATCAATAAGATGATAATAGATATGTCGTCATTTAAAAAAATATATACAAGGATTAATCGGTTTTTTCTCATTTCCATAAAAATAAATTAAAAATATGTATGAAAAATAGTTCTTGTTATTGAAATATCCTCAGAGATGAAAGGTAGTCGGAAACAGCACGAATAGATTCGTGTAAATATTGAATGGCACGCGCTCGGCAGTTTTTTCTCTGGGAGCTTAGATTAAATTTTGTGAAGAAAAAATAATAACTGTTATTGCCTACCTATACATGTTATAGGTATGTGATTTGGGTGTTTTCACGTATTTTCTGTTGTGTTTTGAGAAACTTACCACAACAGCGTTTGCTATTCCTTGTTATATCATAATGATAATAATGATAATACTAGAATATATCTTAAAATAAAACATTTAATGAAAATTAGGTATAAACTTTCGGTCTTAATGCAAAACTGAAGAAACAGCACTTAATAAATACACAGACAGATGGTTTGTATACTTGTACTTTGGTATTAAAATAAAAATCCTAATAATATTTATTATTATTTAGCAATGCATGAAAATTCAACATTAGACAAAAATATAGAATTACTAATCAGGAAGATCAGTCTATAAACATCACTGACTTTTAGGTCTTATAACTCGTATAAATATGTATCTCTCATACTCTACAGAGTAGTTATTATAAAAAATCTAAATATCTAAATGGGAATATTAAAAATGTTCCTTGCAATTTGCCAAATCTTAGGTTATTCGGGAAGATTTTTTTACGTTTATGTTTTTTAACATTTCACAGACGTAATAGCAATCAATTTCAAACTTGTTTGTCACCAGTTGAACAAAATATATTATAAGTTTCTTGAGAATAGGCCAATATAGATCAGTATAAAGAAGGTAATCCTGAGATTATATAAAATCTTGTAAAAGCTTGCCAACGTGCCAAAAGTTGTTATTCTATTCTCTCTAACTGCACCCGCTATATGAATGATGAAGATACGCCGAACACCGAGCATTTAATCAGTTCCCCGTTCCTTGGGACGACTGCGAGAGCGTCTAGAGATTTAAATCTGCCTATAACTCTAATTTGGGTATAACTGACAAAAATTTTCCCTTGTTGAAGATAAACATGGTGGGACGGAATCCACTACCGCTTCTTACTAATAAATCAAGACCAAGTAAAATTATAACATTAAACAATTAATCACATGTTCTGAAATGATATCTGAATATACAAACATTACGTCAAACATATCAATGTGTATATTTTTCTTAGTAGCTAGTTTTGTTTGACCAATGGAATACCTTTCCGCATCTGCCTTACTCATCATGGAGTCTCACCTGGTGCCTTTTGACTAACATTCCCATCAACGGGGCTTGCAAAGGAGCACTTCAGAAATTTCGTTCAAAATGAAATAAGGCTCGACGAGTACTTTTGCATTTTGATCCCATGCCATCCCAAGACGCTAGTTGTGGAGCAGGGGCACAAATTATGACTGTAAATGCTACTGGTTGTAGGTTCGATCATCACTCGAGGAAATGAAATATTTATTTAAATGTTATATTTTCATTAAAAAAATCTAATCTAATCAATCATAAATAAATATTTTTAATTCCATTGAAAATAATGTGTTTTTTATAAATCAGGAACAACCACCCGGAAGCCATAACATTCTTTTCTCGAAGCAGTTCAGGTTATTTTTGGCCTCCAAATCTTTATTGCGGATAAAACTAGAAGCTTGTTTGTTTGTTTAATCTGAGGACGCTGTCGTGCCTCCATATTAAATGTAGTATTTCTTTTCAAAGGGGAACAATCCGTCATACATGATTTTCGGGTATCTGTGAGGTGCAGCTCCCGTAATGAGAGCTTCCAAGCTCTTCGTTTTTACCTTTTTTTTGTTACACCACTTCCATTGATCATAGCTCAATGACTCTATAGCCTTCCTCGATAGATTTAATAATCATACAAAAATATATTTTTTTAATTTGAATTAGCACAAACACGGAAGTTCTCAATTTATTGTTTCTCTATTCTCACTGATTAAAGCGTGATGTAATATAGTCTAAAACTTTCCTCGAAACATGAATAATAAATCGAATTAAAAGTTTTTGAGATTATCACGTTCAACAAAACTTTAATTTTATAATATAAACGTATTTAGGGCACAATAATAGAAAAGACATGTCACATGTATAAAACAGAATGTTCTTTTTTTTTAAACATTTTTAAAGTGTTATTCCACACTTAGGAAAGAAAAATACTTATTTAGAAAACGTATAAAAATTTGAACGTAGGGGGACTCGAACCCGCGCCTACTTTTTTAAATAAGTATTTTTCTTTCCAGAATGTTCTTACTAAACCTTATAAAAAAGAAAAAGTGCTCCCATTTTTTAGGGTAATTTACCTGAAATCGAAACCTTTATAGCATAATTCTGTTGTCCGTCTATCCACCTGTCAAGATTACTTATCTCGAGATCGCTTCAAGGTATCTACTTTACTTAAACTTAGCTCTAAGCTGTATTCCTAGCGGGGTAGCCAGAGAAAATGGAGCACCAAACGCTACGGTCTCTGCATACCTCTTTTACCTCGTCCACTATCATCAACCTCTTCACACATGCCCTCCGGGAGGTCGTCATGCTTTTTACGTGACCTTTCTCCACAATATTTTGATACAATTTTCGAAGGTCAACCGAAGTCTCCTCTAGGAGGTTTAATTTTAGCATGCCAAAAATCAGCTCAATTGAGAATCTTCAAGCGGAGAAAAATATTAAAAATAGTTTAAGATCCTTAATCGATATCAATAATACGTTACAGTACTGCGAAAATAACATATTTGTTAATTTTAATGAAGTCTAAGTATTTTAACGCACTTATAAGTGAAAAATATAAAGATATACAATAACAGTATAATTAAAAATAATTCCAATTAATTACTAAAAGAAATCCATTTTGAATCGATGAATGAACTTACACTTTTACCAAATTCCGCGACGCTCTTACACCTTGAATTCTCACCAGATTGTGGCTGCACAGTCTTTATTGAATATTCCGGAACGTTTGTGTGTAATCTTTTAAGGATACACGTTAAACATCGGGTTACCAAAAATGTATAATACTAGATATATGCGATTAATCTGGTTAAATAGTTTCATTTCAAATTTAGAAACATATAGACGAGATGTGTTTTTATCTTGTTTTTTAAACACGTTAATCGTTTCCGATTTCCAATATCAGAAGTGTACGCACGAAGTTTCCATATCTTTGTGTGTATCCCATTGCCCAAAGTTAGGTATTCTCAAAATTAAAAGCTATTTTTAATTATAAAATCTTTGCTGTATTTCATAAAGTTTAATTATTATCGAAAATACTGTAGGCCCTCTAATTTTTTCGTCATTTCATAGAAACTCGAAGAATGGATCGAATCGAGGGTGAATAATAAGCAACTGTTTGGTTAAGCCGAGCGAAAATACAGGCCTGTGAAAAAATCTTTGTGAGTAAGTTAATCACACTTTACAAATTTTATAATTAAAATTTTACTCCTGATTGAATTTGAATTTTCAAAATGTAAAATTAAGTTATTGTGTGCTATGGAGGTGGTCTAGAAAAGATCTGTGTTAATCCCGAGCGCCGGGGTAACTTGGATACACCACCATCTTTATAAATCTAATCTGTCGTCGTGTGTTGAATCTACATGTTGATTAGGAAAAGATCTGTATTAGTCTCTAAACTTTGGGCGTCAGAATGACTGAGAAAAGACTCTTGTCAGACTCAATATGAGCGTAGGGAGTGATTCAGAAAAGACTTGTTTAAGCCCTATCAAGATAGGTACGAGATGACTGAGAAAAGACTCTTGTAAGACTATGTATAAGCGTAGGGGTCATCCGGAAAAGGCTTGTTTAAAATCCTATCATTAAAGAAAAAAATATATATATCCACAAAATGAAAATAAAAATTGTTTCGAAAAGTAAGGGCTGTAACTAGTGTTAACATGACTTACTGCCGTCGGCAGTTCTGTGCAGGCGCGAGACGCTTGCCCGTCAGAAGAAGCCATGCTATCTCATATAAGAGAAACGGAGACATTTGCCTGTAGGCAACGGTAGAGCCGTTGGAAGGAAACTCGTGAGAAGTATTGTTCTTAGGTGATACATATCACTTATTGCAATTATGTAGGCGATATTTGTTTTTATCTTGTTTTTTTTTTAAATGTTAATCACGTCCTATTTCTAACATTACTACATCATACCCAAGGTACATACTGTAACAAAATGTTTGTATATATTGTTTATAACATAACTGTGCAAATATCTTTGTCTGCATTTTCGTTTTTTTAGAAGATTAATTTTGAACTGCTTTGTACTTAAAACATAGTAAAACATATTATTACCAAAATAAAATTAAATATTATAAGTCAATGAATACGAGTAACAATAAAGAAAAGAAATAGTCACCTTGCTCAGGTAGCAAATAATATTAATTAACATACAAATATAAGCTGAGAAAACAACATCTAATGACACATATAGATAACAACATCTAATGACACATATATAGAGGTTGATGACAGTGGACGAGGCGAAAGTGGTATGCAGAGACCGTAGCGTTTGGCGCTCCGTTCTCTCTGACTACCACGCTAGGGATAAAGCGTGAAGCTAAGTTAAGTTGATTATTAAAACTTACTTAAGATGTCGTCGGTCAGTCGATCGGAAGTCGAGTCGGTCAGAATTTGGCGGAAAGTAGGTTAGGGAACGGAATTGTCTTAATGAGAACGAAGTGTCTTAAAACTAGGTTCCCAGGTTCCCAGGTTCCCAGGTTCCCTCTGCCTATCCTGCTATGTGCGGTATACAGCACCAGTGTCTGAAAATTCACGATGTGAATGAGTATAACTGCGTTTTTTCTGGTCTGAGTCGCGGTACTTTGTACTGAGTCAGTTAACTTGCCCTTCGCCGGCATTCAACGATATTATTTTAAGATTTCCTTTAACGTCTATAAATTTTATCTAGCAGTATATATAAAATAAAATCGCTCAAATGTGATATAGATTCGCCCACCGATGCTTCACTATCAATTTCCGAATTGTAGGTAAACCGGAAGTACAAGTTCTTTTTATGAGTCACTTTGTGCCACAGACTGATTGTCCGCGCCTTTATTGTTCATTCTTTTTTCTTAATTAAGTTTTGGTTTTTGTAAAATTTAAAGTCAAAAATGATCGGTCTATCAGTAAAGTTCACTAAAAAAATGTTCACGCGTTCGTTAGGGCTAGCTAGCTAGGAAACGTATGGAGGTATCTAGCTGAAAGTAATATCAAATATTCAAGTATACGGTCCAGCAGAACACAAAAAAAAAGCTTCAAAATCAACTCAAACAAAAGCTACGACTATTTATCTATCGTTTTTACTGCATTTTGTATGAAATTTGGCACCACCACCAGTTGTTAGCACCCACAGTTATATAATTACAAACTTATAAATGTAGTTCACTTTATATAATATCGGTACATACGCCCGCAAACTTGTTTGTCAATTTTTATAAGTCGTACTGAGCCTTGTTTGTCAATTTTTATAAGTCGTACCGTACCAGCTGAGCACGTTCTTTTTCATTCTCGACGTGACATCCTCGCTAGTACCTGCCATTTCGGTGTATCTCTTCATTGCGGATTCGACCAGCTAAGCTGACTTCGCATATCCTACGAAGAGATCGCATCTCCACGGCGTTCATCTTTCTTTCATAATTCTTCTGTAATACCCACGTTTCGCTGCCGTATAACAGCGTCGTGTACCAACACTGCATTGTTTACGGTCAAACGCGCAGTTGTGCTGACGTTTCGCGTCTCATCACTGGAGCTAAGGCTCCGTTAACCCTGTTACTGGCAGCGATACGCCTGTCCACATCCATCTCGTATCTTCCATGTCTACTGAACATACTTCCGGGGTTCCAAGATGGAAGGCTTGCCCGTAGCGACCCCTGCCAGCCCTTACGAGGGCTGCAACATTCCATCGGCCACGTGCAACTCTCTAGAGCGCACTGATAAGGCGTCCCCCCAAAGCGACGCGCACCAGTGCGTCCCCGCTGATGTGTCAAGTGGCGACGAACGCGGCGTTGGGGACCACCATCCAACACGCCATGTCCTGAACGGCGGGAGGTGGAGAACGGGGCTACAAATAGCTTTTAATAATCAGAAAGTTGTAAAATTGAAGTTATTTTTTTTACTTCCTTGCCGTCCAGATAAAGATAGTATAGATTACAATACGACCTAAGTAAAAAAAAAGTATGTACAATGTGGTTATAATAAAGTTAATACAGTTGTAACGTAAGCTCATTTCACTCCAGTTCGGAGATATAAAAGTTATTTATTAATTTAAGAACAAGCAAATATCATTTTCATTTTCAGATAAAATGTAGAAGTTAAATAATGGCGGTACATTTGTAATTTTTTATTTACTAAAGATGATGATTTTTAGTATTTTATAATATATGAGATTTATAAGATGTATTTAATTCGTGTTTTGGTTATTTTTTTTGGTATTTTATTTATATTTTGTTGATTTTTGTCAGTACTTTACAGCGTCACAGTATATTCCGCACACAGCAGGGTAGACACAGGGGACCTAGTGTTAAGACACTCCGTTTTCCATTTTCGGCCAAATTCTGGAGGCATTGCGGGTTGAGTGGTAGAACTCAAAGCCGCTCTTTGTTATAACACCAGAGCGAAGAAATGAAAATATAAATACAAATAATATTGAATTACCTCGAGTGGGGATCGAACCCACAGCCAGTTGCGCTTACAGGCCGCAATGCCCGTCAGTATTAGTTAAACATAGTAAGTATTTTAGATATTTTCAATATTTTCACGTATTATATAATTGTATTTTTTTTTCATATAATTTTAAATATTTATCCTATTTTTAATTCAAGATTTATGAATATTTTACCTAGGATTGATACAAGTATACATATAGTAAGTAGTAGTTTAGGTAAGATTTGAGGTTTATCGAATCGAATGTAATGGTCCGGTTAACTCTCAGCATGTTTACACAACAGTGACTACAAAACTCGACAATTCTATATATCTGAGTTAAGTTCTCAATTCTATAATTGTTAGCTACTACAGTTATTTGAGACGCTTTAAAGGTGTATTATAATTTAGTAGAAAAAAGAGAGAGAATTTTAAAGGCATCGCGTGTTGAGTTGCGGAACTCAATGCCGCGCAAAATCTGGGCAGCAGAGCGAAGAAATGGAAATATAAATGTAAATAAATATTTCATTTCCTCGAGTGGGGATCGAACCCACAGCCAGTGGCGTTTACTGTCACACTTTGTGCCCCTACGCCACGACTTAAAGCAATAATACTGATTCAATGAGACTGGCCTAATAATATAACAATGTTATAATATAAAACCAGCCATTGATTTATAAAATTTAACCAATAATAATTAAATTATTTAAAAACCACTAGCTATGTAAAATTACCTACCACCGACTACATCTTAGTTTCCTCTCTTAATAAAATGTTATTGTATAATATGAATTATTTTACAGACTGTATCAAAATGCATAATACCGCTTTGATCTTCCACCAGATTTTATACGTAAAAATAACAGAACGTAGTTGACTTTACCATATGAAATTCTGAGACATGTAATTTCCGCACAACTGCACGTGAAGCTATATGATGGGTTGCATTATATCAATTGCTTAAGAATCTTAGTAATGTTAAAAAAATAAAAAGCTTCACGCTGTATCCCGCACACAGCAGGATAAGCAGAGGGAACCTAGTGTTAAGACACTCCATTCTCCACTTTCTGCCGAATTCTGGAGGCATTGCGTGTTGAGTGGCAGAACTCAACGCCGCGCTTAACCTCGACACCAGAGCGAAGAAATGGAAATATAAATTTAAGTAAATATTTCTTCATCTCGAGTGGGGATCGAATCCACAACCAGTCGGTTTTGCAGTCACATCTCGTGCCGCTGCGCCACGACTGGTTGCAATCCCAAAATAGCTTACTACCCTATTTTAGACTTAATTAAAAATTATCTGTTCAGTTATTTATACATATGCTCATATTTTTTATCTCTATCGAAGTATGTAAGTTTTACACACTCTAATCAATATTTAGGTTAATAAATAAACTCCAAAGGAGCCGCAAGCAAAATAACTTTTACTTATTTTTGGCCCGGGAACTGACAAAACGGGAGTCCTATTAGCGCAACTCTTTTATACGTGACCCTTTTTTCTCTTTACTTCACTTGTTAAAATTTAAAAAATACTATTAGTAAGGTTCAATTTAAAATAGTTTATGTACGAGTGTGTACTGGTATTTGTCCAATTTATTGAAATTTTCAAAAAATATTATATGAAATGTTTAATTAGAGGTTGTTTTAGCAAAAACATGATGATGTGATTGGGATGTCATGTAACGGAACATATACATACGCGTGCAATTATAAAACCGTTGCGGAATATTCTCCACGCAAAATATTGAAGTGATTTAAAAAGGAAAATTGGTCGATCAATTTTTAAATGCTTTGGAAAACTAACGCTCCATATGTTTCAGTATTCCGTTTGATAGAATTTGAAGTTTTTAAAATGTTTTAATATTTTTACCTGCGATAAATTATTTAAAGAGTTATAATTTGAAATAAATATGTGTTCTCGTGAATGTTTATTAATATTTTTTTATTAAATATTATAATATTTATTATAGCCGTTACTTATAAGTATTGAATCTCAAATGAATATAGACTAGACTAGTTTCACGTTGTATCCTAGCGGAGTAGTCGAGGAGAACGGAGCGCCAAACGCTATGGTCTCTGCATACCTTTTTCGTCTCGTCCACTGTCATCAACCTCTTCATGCATGGTCTTCGGCGGGACTTCATGCTTTTTACGTGACCTCCAGTATCTTCGATACTGTATTTTCGAAGGTCAACCGAGGTCTCTCCCTACCTCTATTACCGCTCACTTTTCTGTCACAGGTCTTCTTAGTCATTCTTTCATCACTCATTTGTTCAAGCTGCAGAAACCAGCTGAGCACATTCTTCTTCATTCTCATCGTGACATCCTCGCTAGTACCTACCATTCTGTGTATCTCTTCATCGCGGATTCGATAAGCTAAACTGACTCCGCATATCCTACGAAGAGATCGCATCTCCACAGCATTAATCTTTCTTTCATTTTTCTTCTGTAATACCCACGTTTGCTTCCGTATAACGGCATCGGTACCAACACTGCGTGCAGCTGTGCTGACGTTTCGCCATCTCATCAATGCAGCTAAAGCACCGTTAACCCTGTAACTTTCCATCTCTACTGAACAGACTTTCCAAATATACCACTTCAATTCTGCATTTCGTCTATTTTCATTTCTTTCAAATACCAGAACCTTTGTCTTATGCGCATTCGGCCTTTTATCATTATTTTCACATAATTATTTCAGAGTGGTGACTAATACCTGCAACTCACAGTCACCTACTTTCACTCCCATGTCACTTTGTTTCACTTCTTGGACACCGCTATCCAAACGCAAGTTGAACAACCAAACTGTCATTGCGCATCATTGTTTAACACCCGATTAGATGTCAAACCAGGGCGACATGCCCACTCCTACACGCACGGAGGCTGAGTGATCTCTATAAAGAGACTCTCCTATAATTTCTCCACTCTGTCACAGTCTATTGAATATAGAGAGAGTTTACAGTAAATAAATTTTACAAATAGGAGGTAATTTAAAATATTGAAATTACGTCGTACAACGTATTGTATTAATGATTTAATATTAAATACAATACCTTTGACCAACGACAATGTAAAACGTTAATTAATATACGATAATCAAGGTTATTGTAAATTTAAACGACATGTACACATCGAAATCTTATATGTATGAAAATTAATTTCCGAAATTTATCTATGAAAATAACTTCTAAGCCACTGCATAAAAGTTGTTTTTTTTTTTTTCGTGTTCAAAATTGTCAGGACTAGGTTTGTATAAAAAATATTATTTTTGTTTATGAATTTATTTTATAAGCGGCTACTATGTGACTGGACTGATTTAAGTTCCATTCAAATGGGGCAAAGGAATCTGAATATTTTGTTACATAAAATTGGTTGTGATTGCGTGGCTAATTTCATACAAAACATAACCAAATCCATGCTTAAACTCTCGTATATCTTAATAGCGATGACTTACAAGCTTAATTTTTTCTGTGCTCCAAGGGTACGTAGACTTGGATATTTATATTAATTTAACCTTAATGTCTCCATACACTCTTGAGATGAATGATCTTGACAAAACGATACACCACTTTAAGGAGAAAAGGAAAGATCCCTTTGTTGTCCGTCTGTCTACCTGTGTGTCTGTTTGTCTGTCAAGAGCCTTTATCTCAGAATCGCTTGGAGATATAGAGTTAAAATTCAAACTATATGCTCATATCTACGACCCCATGGTTTCCTGAACAAATTATATTTCTACAATTACTTAAAGAAAAGATATGGCCTTTTATATCACAAAAACGCGTATTTCGACATTATAAAGCGAGTTAGCGAGAAGGAAAATTTGGCACCTAGCATATACAAGTAGTACTAGTTCAGGAATAACTATGAAAAGTGTACATTTGTGGTTAAGTCCTGAAAAATAATAATATTAAAAGGGGGATAAAATTTTATATTAAAGCAGTTCAAGAGAGGTATCAGAAGAAAGAGCTCTGACTAATTTTATTGGAAACAGAGATTACATTGGCCAATATAAACAAGCATAACAGGAAGATCATACACAAGCATTCCGAAAGGTTCAATTAATTCTCTGGTATCTGTAGTCTGTAATGGCAGTGGACATTTGTAATGGAAAAGAAGATAGTAAGCGTTTTGGCTTTCCTTTGAAAGAGCTATGAATAATATCAACGCAAGGTTTTAGGCATTTCATTTACAATAAAACCTTGTGATGGCAAAGATATAATAGGAAAGATGATTTCTTCTCATGGATTAGCACTCAATCTCTAAAGATCTTGGGTTACTCACAATCACAACGATACAATGTTCTAACTACTAGACACAGCCAAAGCATTTTCAATAAATTTATATTTCATAGGAGTACGGTAATTCAGGTATAGTAGGTATATACGCAAAAATATTGTAGGAATGTGTAAAATCACTTACTTATAACATGTTAGAATCTTAGATTTAAATGTTTATTTGACACGCACATCTATGAAACTACTTGATGGATACTTCTATTGTAATAGGCTTGGGCAGGATTTGGGCTATTATTATTTTTAAGAACTGTCACATCCGATGATTTCTCACTCTGAAGTCGAGGCAAAAGCACGGCGTTAAGTTCCGCCACTCAACACGCAATGCCTCCAATATTCGGCGGAAAGTGGGGAACGGAGTGTCTTAACACTAGGTTCCCTCTGCCTACCCTGCTGTATGCGGGATACAGCGTGAAGCTGATTTAATTTGATTTTTAATCATTAAATATTGTGATTCATTTTACTTTTAATTACATGTTACTTTTAGTTACGTGTTTCGTTTTCGTATCGTGTGTACGGATGTATATTACATACGACTAGATATCGGCATTTGCGTAATCTACACAAGGCAATCAAATTTCTATTTCCTATCATGTGGTACTCTTTGTCTTTTCAGATTAAAAACTAGAATAAATGTTGACCTGACTATTAAGTGGTAATCATGCCATATGCCAATTCACATCGAAATTCATGCAGTAATTGCGGCATTGTAATAGAGAAAGTTTTCATAAACCTTTATTTTCCTATACAGCTTCATAGCTTTTTGTTAAAATGTAACAATGTATTTGTTACATTTTAACCATCTATTTGTTACATTTTAACAAATATATGGTTATATTTGTTACAATTTTTAAGGCTAAATTTCTAATTTTCAAGAGTATTTGCTATTACTTTAAATAGTTATGCAATAAGAATCATGTGTGAGTAGAGAGATGTCAGTCGTGGTACAGTGACACAATCGTGTGACTGTAGACAGTTGTGGGTTCGATTCCCACTCGAAGAAATGAAATATTTTATATTTTTATTTCTTCCTTTTGAGTTCCGCCAGCCACGCAATGTCTTCAGAATTTGGCGGGCAGTGGGGAGCAGAGTGTCTTAACACTATGCTCCCTGCTCCCTCTGCGTACCCTGCTACGTGCAGGTGTATCCCGGCGCCATTCAGTAATTATTAGTTTTGCAAGAACATTTCAACTAACGATAAGTCTATTAATTTAATGTAAAGACAATCACTTATTGCAATTACATAGAATCCCTTTCAGAATCATCAAATACAGACGATATGTATTTTTATTTTAAAGACGTTAATCGCTTCCGATTTCTAACACTATAATTTTATAAATTATATATATATTGAAAAAAAGGGAATATTCATCGATTATGCCATCAATAATCCTAAGGATTTGACTTCTGAAGATTAAAAATACTTTATTTGAAAATTTTGCATTTATTTACTATTGTTTATGCCACTTATTTTTTAAAGTTATAAATAAACATTAATACAAATATTACATCATAATTCTATTAATGATTTAACACATAAGTGTGTGGTTATCGGTTGCTGCAAACGTGGACCGATTAAAATGTGGATTCGATAGTGTATTTAAACGAACCCGATATAGCCTAATTTCTTTTTGTTAACAACACTATTTATTATTATATTCTTTATTGCACAGATTAAAAAAAAATAGTAAAATACAGTTGAAAAGATATGTTTACATATTTAGCAGTCCGTAAAAGGTAATCTTTTCAGGTGCTGCGATGGCTTAAGTAAAAGGCATCCCTTTTTCAAAACGTTTTTGAAAAAGAGATGCCTTTTACTTAAGTCATCATTTTATCTTTTACACAAGCCAAAATTTATATGTGCCCACGGAAAATACTGCGTCCACGGCAGAAGAAAAGAAATTTTCCCAATATTTTCTATTCATCATTTATGCTTTACACAAATATTGATAATGAAGTCTTTATTTTGGTTACAAGTTTTTCGTCGCACGTCGACAGAGAAGACGTGTATCTTGAGAGAGAGAACCTAGTGTTAAGACACTCCGTTCCCCACTTTCCGCCAATTTCTGGAGGCATTGTGTGTTGAATGGCGGAACTCAACGCCGCACTTTCCCCTCGACACCAGAGCGAAGAAATGAAAATATAAATGTAAATAAATATTTCATCTCCTCGAGTGGAGATCGAACCCACAACCAGTCGATTTACAGGCACACTTTGTGCCCCTGCGCCACGACTGACCTCTTAATATATTTACTTATAATATATTTACTCATTGTGCATTATGTAAATAAGTTAAAGATTTCTAGGTTGACAATCACTATTGAAAACTTGCGGACCGCCTGATCGCACTTACTACGACAAGGCACCAACTACCGTTCGGTAGCATCCATTCTCTTTAAACTTCATTTATTGAAACAGAACAAAACAGTTGTAGCGTTTAATACTTCACAATATCCATGGGCTTCCTTTTCAAGTGCGACTACTGTGAACTTACAGAGCAACGCAATTAAACGCAAGTACGTTTATCAAAAAGAATGTAATTTAAAAACTATTATACTTTTTTTTATATTACAAAAAATACCACAATAATAGAAAAAGATAATGAGAAAGTTTTTCTTGAAGACGTCGCAGCGCAGGAGCACTAGGGTGTGACTGTAACGCAACGGTTGTGGATTCAATCCCTTCTAGAGGGAATGTATTATTTCTTATTTTTTTATTTACTCTGATACCAAGGCAAAAGCCCGGCGTTGAGTTCCGCCACTCAACACGCAATGTTTCGAAAAAATCGGTGGAATATAGGGAACGGAGTGAGTTAACACTAGATTCCCTCTGCCTACCCTGTATGCGAGATGCAGCGTGAAGTTGATTTGATTTGATTAAAAAGTGTTTTTTAGCTTCACGCTTTATGAGTTAAGACGCTCCGTTCCCATTAACACACTTCCCCACTTTCCATCGAATTCTGGAAGCTCTCCAGAAGACTCAAATATGAATCGAACCTACAACCTATCGCATTTACAGTCCCACGCTCGTACTGCACCAGGACTGGTTTCAAATAAAAAAAATTGCAAAAATAATAACTCTACACCACTAAACGCTTACTAAATTCCTAGTTATTAAATGGTAAACATAAAAGCCGCTGTGTCCATACAAACTCCGCACCAAATATTGTTCGGCTCTTAGTAAGTTGCCCGACAATAGAGAGGAAATACTCTTAGGGAGGGACGTACTCGGTGTGTAATCGGCTTTATTTGCCTCTCACCTCTCGCTCCACGGAGGTGCCGCGATCCCACTGTTGGCGATTCCCACAACCAAACAACTTTATCTACTTATATATTATAGAAAATGTTTTATTTAATGTTCATTGTGCTAATTTCAAAGTTTGTACGACTTATGTTTTATTGTCTCTTATTTATTTACAGTTAACAATGTCGTTTGTTTTAGATATACGTTTTTGTATATAATAATCGTGGCCAGTCGTGGCGCAGTGGTACGAAGTGTGACTGTAAAACCGACTGGTTGTGGGTTCGATCCCCACTCGAGGAGATGAAATATTTACTTAAATTTATATTTCCATATTCTTCGCTCTGGTGTCGAGGCTAATTCGGAAGAAAGTGGGGAACGGAGTGTCTTAATGCTAGGTTCCCTCTGCCTACCCTGCTGTGTGCGGGATACAGCGTGAAGCTGATTGGTTTATTTTATTTTTATTTATATATAATAAGAACACGTAAATAAATTTAATACTTTCAAATTATAGAAACGCTAGCTACCCAAACGCGACTTTAGCCGCTTATTATATTATTATAGTATAAATTTAATTTTTAAATTTATATGTTCGTTTCTTCGCTCTGGTCTCGAGGCAAAGCGCGGCGTTGAGTTCTGCCATTCAACACGCAATGCCTCCAGAATTCGGCAGAAAGTGGGGAACAGAGTGTCTTAACACTAGATTCCCTCTGCCTACTCTGCTGCGTGATATAGCGTGAAGCTATACTTTAAATATGTACATAATTTTGCTTATATGTTATTCTGATAAGTTTCATCCAAATCCGTTCTGCAGTTTTTGCGTGAGAATGGAACAAACACCTATCCTCACAAACATTCACATTTATATAATAATATTATAGAATTTTCTTTTAAATCAAATTAATTATTACAATAATAAAATCAAAATAAGGTTTTATACTTAAATTCAATTATACGTAACCAAATTGTGTGTTGTAACAGTACAATCAGAAACCGCAATAAATACATACATACATAGTAAATTGGGGAAGTTAAAAATAAAATAAATCAGCTTCACGCTGTATCCCGCACACAGCAGGGTAGGCAGAGGGAACCAAGTGTTAAGACACTCCGTTCCCCACTTTCTGCCAAATTCTGGAGGCATTGCGTGTTGAGTGGCAGAACTCAACGCCTCGACACTAGAGCGAAAAAATAGAAATATAAATTTAAGTAAATATTTCATCTCCTCTAGTGGAGATCGAATCCACAACCAGTCGGTTTTACAGTCACACTCGCGCCACGACTGGCCCCAATCGGAGAAGTTAAACGCTTAAATAGCACAAATTTTCAACATTATTCAACATCGGACTACCCGGACAGCATAAAAGCGTGTGAGTGGATGGCCGTGAACTTCCACTTCATATACATATATTCCTAGTATAGAAGTCTATAGTTACATTGGACTGGGGAAGGCTGAAAGCGTTTACAGGGCGATGTGTGGCACGTGTACGGTCGCGCTAGTAGTGGTTACGAGTCAGAAGCTTTGAGGCTTTATGTAATTTGTTGGTGAATTGGATTGAGGTTCTCGGGTTTTAATCTCAGTTGAGAACTTATAAAATGGATCCCACAGATTAATATTAGAAAAGAATTGGTTTTGGTGTTTATGTAAAATAGTTATTATTTTTTAATTTTGCTCGCAGACGATATTGTTAATGTATTATTGAATGTATAACTTAATCATATTTCATATATATATATATAATATGATTTATATCAGGGTTGGGTTATTGGAATAAATTAACTAAATTTGTTTCTCTGTAAATTGGAGAAACGACAATTACAGTTTATTTATTCGTCTCTCTCCCCTATCCTTGATCTTTATCCGCTCAATTAATTATTATTTTCTTACTTTGCCGTACGTATTCACTTTTTATATACTTTTTATATATGTATATGAGGATATTTAAAATTAAATTAAATCAAAAAAAAATATTGTTTATTTATACTCTCCAACGAAACTAAAGCAATTTAATTTATAAAGTTATAGCGAGAACGAAAGCTCTTCATTACAGCAATAAAATCGGTGGAGTGTTCGTTATACACATTATGCGGTTCTGTTAATGTAAACGAGTTGACACATCACTTCTCTATATTTCACATTTTTTCCCCGGATTTCTCTAGAAATAGTATTTGTAATTAAAATTTGTGGATACATTTTTATTTGCGTGTTATTTAGTTGAGAACATTTTTAAAAATCTCAAGTTCGTATTCGCAAACCACAAGCGTCGTTAATTTTAGGTAGGTGCCTTAAAATTAAATTATTTATATATTTTTTTCTCACTACAGTTAAAATATAAATACATTAAACTTGTTGTATTAACTTACACGATGATTATAGATTCGAATCCCATATAAAGTAGAAGTTGTAGGTTTGGAGCAACTTTGGAGGTTAAAAAATATCGTTTTTTATTTCCATTCACCAGTTTTCCACGTGTAGTCTCCATTTTCCGCATCTGTCACCCAAGTTAGCACGAAGACGTTTTTTACATAATTTCATAAAATAAATAAATTCTGAACGAATTCTGGAGGCATTGCGTGTTGAGTGTCAGAACTCAACGCCGCGCTTAGCCTCGACACCAGAGCGAAGAAATGGAAATATAAATTTAAGTAAATATTTCATCTCCTCGAGTGGGGATTGAACCCACAACTTCACGTTTTACAGTCACACTTCGTGCCGCTGCGCCACGACTGGCCTCTAATTATAATTACATGTAATTATAAATTTTCCATTTTATGTAGTAATATTTAGTTTTATGTAGAATTTTAATTTATTTAACGTTAAATGAAACATTCATTAAAAAGCGAAACTTATTATTTATTATGGTTTGGAATTCTTTTCATAATTAAATTTTACTATTGTATTATAAAAAGTTCTTGAATAAAACAAAGTATGGTAAACACGAAACTAAATTACCTATAGCAAACATCAGTACACTGATGTCACTCGCCTCAATACCAACGTTGTTTATAGACTTATAAAGTTACAGCAACGTATAGATAAAGTTAGTAACTCGTCAAGCGTACATCGCTTAAAATACCTATACATATATCTAACCTTATATCTGTTGTTAAAATTAAAAATTAAATCAGCTTCACGCTGTATTCCACACACAGCAGGGTAGGCAGAGGGAACCTAGTGTTAACACACTCCGTTCCCCACTTTCCACCGAGTTCTGGAGGGATTGCGTGTTGAGTGGCGGAATTCAACGCATACATCTATTGTTTCAAGTTATAATATAGAAAAAACTTTTCGTCTTTTTTAAACTATTTTTCGGGCTTCTTTATGCAAATCAGATAGCGAGAAGTGCTCTTACGTTTTGTCAATATTGTAAGAACACTAACTTTAGTCTTTAGCTGTTGGAGAGGATGAACTAGATTAATGTTTTTTGTAAATGACAAATAAATTAAATGAAATTTTTCGAATGTACATTCACACAAAGTTTACGTAATATTATAAACTTCGTGTGAATATAATATTCCAGACCTTCGTATCTTTTTAAGTTATATTTAATATATATTATGTATAAGTATTAAAGCTTTAGCCTTAGATGCCAGTCGTAGCACAGATGCTGTAAATCTAATAGGTTATATGTTCGATCTCACTCACTGAAATGAAATGCTTACTCTTTTCGTGTGTGTTAAGTTCCGCCAATCAACACGCAATGCCTCCATAGTTCAGCGGAAAGTGGCAAACGGAAGTGTATTAACACCAGGTTCCCAGGTTCCCTCCCTGCTATGTGCGTAATGCAGTGCGTGAAGCTAAAAAAAATGCTATCGCATTAGAAAAAAAATCACATACATTTCCTAATACTTGTTCATTAACCCTTGTTTATTACACAAAAGAAATATATAATTTCCTACATTTACATTAGATACTCACAGCGACTGGGCACAATACAACATCAGAGAATCGCAATACGAAGAGAATCATTTTTAAATAGACGCTACAGTGAGTTGTGTACACGAGACTGACTTATTATACGCTAGTTATCTGCTCCCAACCCCGTACAGACGTTACTGAGTTATTTAGATCGATTTGCTGAATATTTCTATAATTGTATACAGAAATCCAGGCCAGTCGTGGCGCAGCGGCGAAAAGTGTGACTGTAAAACCGACTAGTTGTTGGTTCGATCCCCACTCGAGGAGATGAAATATTTATTTAAATTTATGTTTCCATTTTCTTCGCCACTCAACACGCAATGCCCCCAAAATTCGACAGAAAATGGGGAACGTCGTCTCTTAACACTATGTGTGGGATACAGCGTGAAGCTGATTTTTTTTTGTATATATTTTTTTTTATTTTTATTATGAATAAATTAATTTATTTTTAAATAATAATCAATTTGTAATATAAAGTAGTTATTTTAAGTATATGGTGTGATGTAAAACTTTATAGATTGTCAAATTACATATAAAAAGTCATATTTCATTCCAAACAACATTATGTACATTTTATGATATTTTACATAGAGATAATAAAGGTATATAATATATTGTTAGCAAACTCGTGTAAAAGAGGGTAGATGTAAGTGAAAAAGACTATAAAAGCAGTGGAATTGTGTCAATCGGGGGAAGTTGCTTGTAGGCAACGGCCCCTATTAAAAGGAAACTAGTGTGAAATATTGTTATTAGGTGATACATATCACTTATTGCAATTACACAGTATCCCTTTCCAAATAGTTTAGATACATATAGACGATGTGTGTTTTTTATCGTTTTTTTTTTAAACGTTAACCGCTTCCAATTTCTAACAATATACATAATAAAGGTGCAAATTAACATTAAGAATTGAGAAAAAAATATTTTGTTTTATCACAAGGCCCTACCAGCACGTGACCCACGCTCCAATATTATTGGTACTATGTAAAAGCGCGCGGGGTAAAATATTGATTTTATCTCCACCACGAATAATACCGGAATCATTTCAGAACAATTCTTTTTATCATTGCACTTAATGATCATTAAAACTTTTTCAATGAATGAATGTAAGTTGTAAAACAATGGGGGTGCATGTAGCCCCTACTTTCGAGCTAATAACCAGTCTCTCGATATCCAATAAATTAAATTCCAACCCTATAGAACGTCGCGTCGAGAGACAGACAGCTACATTTACATGGAATTACATACAACATTAAGATATGATATATAAAAAGTACATATGAGTTAAGAGGCCAGTCGTGGCGCAGGGGCACAAAGTGTGTAAATCGACTGGTTGTGGGTTCGATCCCCACTCGAGGAGATGAAATGTTTATTTACATTTATATTTTCATTTCTTCGCTCTGGTGTCCAGGTTCGAGGGGAAAGCGCGGCGTTGAGTTCCGCCACTCAACACGCAATGCCTCCAGAAATGGGGAACGGAGTGTCTTAACACTAGGTTCCCTCTACCTACCCTGCTGTGTGCATCATCGTTATTATTGTGTTTGTAGATATTTTATTAATGTAAAATTTTATTAATGTAATCGTATAACTTTTATGACTTTTATAATATAGTAAATTAACAAAAAAAAAGTACAATAACGTAAAAAAATAATCTAAAAATAAAACAACAATTAATTGTATAAAAATTGGAACATAGTTTATATTATGAGAGAAATAAACATGAAATCAATCATGTTTTAATAGATTTTGTAATAGCGACGCTGACTGTGAACAGATTAATAGTCCTTACATACATGTCAGACGATGGCGTGTCATATACATATTTGTTTTCGTTTAGCTTACTCTCTAATATATAATCGTATTTACAACTGCAAACTTTATATTATAACATTTTTTTTTTATCTTTACAATATGTATAATAGATACAATATATAGAAAACGTATAAAAATTTAAACGTAGCGGATATCGAACCCGCGTCTCCTGCAGACTGACCAGACACTCTGACCGCTAAGCCATTCGTTCTCTGGCACGTCTGGCTATGGTATAAGTATTTTTCTTTCTTAAGTGTGGAACAACACTTTAAAAATGTTAAAAAAGAATCTTATGATATTTATCTATCACTCCATTTCCCACGAACCGCCCCATTTTTGATATCTCTCCCTTGAACGGGAATCGAATTCACAACTTTCACTTTGACAAACAGGCGCTGCATGTGCCGCTGATTACTTTGACGCTTAATTGCAAACCATATTGACTTACATTTTGATGCATTAACTTGAAATTATGTAATTTTCATTAAAGATTTCTCTCGAGTATTACTAAATTTATCGTTTCTATATTAATAAAATTCCTAGGAATACATATCTACTTAATATCTAGAAAAAAGAAAATAAAATGACATATACAAAATATAAATCTTTTTATTATTAATAACTATTTAAAAGGTAAAAATACACAAAATTATAAACATTTTATATTTAGTCAATAATTACAACAACAGTGAAATCGTAATCACAAGAAAGAATTTATTTAAATTAATACTCCAACTCTTCACAGGATATACGATATATCTTCCTGCATTTGGCATGTTTAATTAGCAGAATTTTCATTTAATATACGGCAACGGAGCAAACGAATCCATTAGAGTTTATCCAAGTAAATAAGACCTTTCAATACGAACATTAAGTTCTTTGTAGAGTACAAAAAATTGGCTTTTCGCTATATCCCCGCATCTAGGGTAGAGTAGGTAGAGGGAACCTAGTGTTAAGACACCCTGTTTCCCATTTTCCGTCAAATTATTCGAGGCATTGCGTATTGAGTGGCGGAACTCAACGTCTCAACCTTGGTGACAGAGCGAAGAAATAAAAATATTAATATATAATAATTCCCTCCCCCGGGTAGGAATCGAACCGGTTGTAGAGTAGGTACATCAATATAAATATTACATATATTGAAGGTGTTATAAGATATTTGTTGTATGTTAACAAGTTAACACTAAGTTCTAAAGTAGCGAATAGCGGCGTTCCTAACTAAAGGATAAACTGTGACCATCGATTCTCGGAATTTTCACACATACTTCCCACCGAATATTGAAACTTTCTTGTTACGCAGCATCTTTGACCACTAGATTATAACTCGTTTTATGTTAGAAACTTTGCTTAACTTATTACTATAATATACTTAATACTATATCTATATATTATGAGGGAGAGATATATAATTAGATAAAAATATTATCATATATTTTACTAGCGGCTCGCCCACGGCTTCGCCCGTTTAAAATACATGATTATTGATTTAATATGCACAATTGATTGACAACTATAATGACTTCTAATATGATTTTTTTACGACATTATCGTCAAAGATTTTTTGATTGTTTTAAATAAAAAAATACGACCATTGTTGATATTTGATATTTATAAAATATACATAAAGCTAATTATTTATTACACGTATATATTTTTGTAACTTTATGTTCTTTTTACCTATATAATATACTCTGTTAAATGTGCTGATGTCAGTGAATAATTTAATTTACTCATTCAGAAACAGCCTTAAATGTTAAATTATAGATTTGAAGGATTCATAATATTCTTTATAAAATAACTGTAATAATTGCATATTAACTCCTGTACAGTTTTTAAATTAGTTACATATATTATATGAACGAACCAAATCAAAATAAAAATCTTTGTATTTACTTGATATTTCTTTCAATATCGTTCTTTATCTCTGTGTTGAATTAATTACGACTTAAACTTAACTGTTATGATTTATGAAGGTAATCTCCACTAACAATTCAATTTTGTTTACTTTATTGTATAAAATATTATATAATAGTGCTTCAAAAATATATATTTTTATCAACAGTCATATAACCCAGACGTTTTGAACGTCATTCTTTAGCCAGGGTCATACCAGCGCGATTGCTATATAATATTCGCAGGCAAGCTAATGCCTTGAGTTCATTCAAATGACGATAACTTTTTTTTTAATGAACCGATTTTGATGAACCAAACTTTAGTACTTAAGTTGAGTTAAAACAAAGCAAAAAAATTTCACATTTTCAAGTAAATCGGTTCAGTACTTTCAGAGAAAAATGCCGACAGAAATATGTCGACAGACAGACAGACAGACAAGAAATTCAAAAAAAAATCTTTTTGCTTTCTATTATTCTTTTTAAGTGTCCCTCTATCCATTTCAGTCAAAATTACTAAATGTACAGACAAAATATTTTTATTGTCTTATTATATATAGAGATTATATTTATATGTAAAGGCTAGTTGTGACGGAGAGATACAGTGTGACTGTTAACGCGACAGGTTGTGGGTTCGATTCTTACTCGAGGAAATGAAATATTAAACATTTTCATTTCTTCGCTCTGGTGTTGTGGCAAAGCGCGGCGTTGAGTTCTCCCACTCAACACGCAATGCCTCCAGAATTCAGCGGAAAATGGGGAACGGAGTGTCTTAATACTAGGTTCCCCCTGCCAACCCTTCCGGATTTGGATTTTTTTGGCTTTATTTGTATTGCGATATTACACGGTAGGTACGTCAGACTGACAATCAGTCCAACGGAAAACTCCTGCGCGTTAACACCGATTCTTATCCATTTTGACAAAAAAAAACCGGACAAGCGCTAGTCGGGCTCGCCCACCCAGGGTTCCGTACAAAAAACGGAGATCTTGAGTGTTTTCTGAAATTCCAAATTAATTTAGCCAGAGCCTTGTCATCTGATACCTCACTTGAACTAAGACCTTAATACCTAATTTGCCCCTCTTTTAAGGCTATTATTTTTAGGGCTTAACCATAAATGTATAGTTTTCAGATTTTTTCCTGAACTCGTACTGTTTGCTAGCTGCCAAATTTTATAATTCTAGGTCAACCGGAAGTACATTATTAATTTTGATACTTTTTATATCGTGTCGAAATACGCGTGTTTTGCGGTATAAATGGCCATATCTTTTTTTAAGCAAACGTAGAAATACGATTTTTTCAGGAAATCATGGGGCCGTAGGTCTAAGTATACGGTTTGAATTTCAACTTGATTATATCTAAGCGTATCTGAAATAAAGGTTCTTGACAGTCAGACAGACAACAAATTGATCTCGTAAGGATTCTTTTTCCCTTAAAGAAGGTATGGAATCCTAAAAACAATTATACCTTAGGTTATTAATTTTCTTCTTCACATCTTCTATATTGGCTCGGACTCTATTTTATTTAAAATAACTATAAAATTTTACGACACCTCGTTTTTTTATTTTTATTTACATATTAAAGATTCAAATTAGACCCACAGAATAGGTAAAATTCCTAAAGTAAGAATAAATTACTTCTCTGGAGCTAATAGTTGAGAAGTGAACGTCAGGAGTGGCAGGGAAGACCGTGCAGGCGGCGATACGCCGTGCGACTCCATTGCTGTCTAAGCGATGACTGATATCAAACTGACAGCTACTAAACACACGTTCAGTTTGGCGTCATTCTGACCAGACGGACAAAAAATATTAAATAATCATAATTCTGAGTCGTTAGTCCATCAGTCTGCGCTAATACAATCAGTTTCTCATCATTCTGAAAACAATCATGGATTGAATTGACGCTGGATTGAGCTGTGTAAACTTCGTCTTCCATATTTATATGTTAGTACATATTAAGTTAATCCTAGGAATTTATTGTTGTAATGAACATTACGTATTTGATTATTCAACCAATTGGGACCCCTCATGTAGTTTCTCTTTGATAAATCATCAATCTTTAAAAAATCATAAAATCAAACAATTTATATCCACGTAAAATTTCAAGGTCACAGATAGCTATCTGATAGCTATTGATAATATTTTTACATTGTAAGCAAATAAAAAACACTGCGGTTGAATCAGTAACAAAATGAAAACCAATCGTTAATATTGGCATAATTAGCAATTATATACAGAATTATATCTTTGTTTCTATTGATAAACTTATTATCTCTATATATAATAAAACAGTAAACATATTTTGTCCGTACATTTAGTAGTTTTGACTGAAATGGATAGAGGGACACTTAAAAAGAGTAATAGAAAGCAATTTTTTTTTAAATTTCTTGTCTGTCTGTCTGTATGTATGGTCACGCTAATCTCCGAAAGTACTGAACCGATTTACTTAAAACTTTCATCAATTGCTTTGTTTTAATTCAACTTGTTGTATTTAAAGTTTGGTACATAAAAAAATCTGTTCATTAAAAAAAAGTTATCGTCATTTGAATGACCTCGAGGCATTAGTGTGCCTGCGAATGTTATATAGAAATCGCGCTGGTAAGATTCTTGGCTTTAGAATGACATTCGAGACATAACATAGATAAAAAGAACGTAATGTTACAGAAATATATACGTATAATAAATAATTAGCTTTATGTATATTTTCATAAATATCAAATATCAACATTGGTTGTATTTTTTAATTCAAAACAATCAAAATTCAATAATTATAGAAATTACGATAATGTAGCAAAAAAAACATATTAGAATATTACAGATTAAAGTAATCAAAATCATATTAGAATATTACAGATTAAAGTAATAAAAATCATATTAGAATTCATTATAGTTGCCAGTCAATTCTGTTAGTTAAATCAATAATCATGTAGTTTAAGCGGGCGGGCCGCTATTTTTATTAATAATCCACAGCTGTTAGTTTTTTTTACTTCTTTTCATTCGGTAAGATAGGTAAGATAAGATAATTCCACATCAGGTTATGAAATCTTAAATATATATGATATAAGGATAGCGGTTATGGAATCTTTTGATGATTTCCTGCTTACATAATGCTGAAACGCCACACAACGTGCCTAATTCGTTTTATATATGTCACTCGAAACAATAAGATCCATCATTTTGTTACTGGGCGCAGTGAAAGAAAAGTGAAGAATAAAATCGCATTGGAACAGCGACAGTAAAAAGCGATGATTATGGTTTTGATTGTCATTTGGGGTTATGGACAGTTTTTACTTCTCCACTCAGGTTAGCAGCGTTAACTTCCGCATTATAACAAGTAATATCTCGAATATGTTCAAGAAACCGGGAAATTTTGCCGAAAAAGATTGTCTGGACGCTCTGCGTACACTGCTGTACGCAATATTAGAACCATATAACCAATATTTTCGCTTCTTTATCTAATCCATAAGTCAAGTGTAGAAATATATATTCCAATTAAATATATTTGCAAAAAAAAAAAATTACGTCCAACTTCCTCTCGATCTGTAAATCATTGACTTCTACCGATATGGTTCAGCTCGTGTTGGGGTCCGGCCATTTTGTAAAAAAAGTATGTAAATGTTTTTATTGATAACATCAACCTCGTAATTAACTTATATTTCATCTATATGTTAATATATAAACTTATAAGTTTTATAAAATAAAATATGTTTACAATTTATTCGAGGCGATCGAAAAGCAGTTAAGAAATATGTTAATGTGCGTTTGATCCACACTCGCAAACATGTTTAAATTTAAAAGAGAAAACCACCACATATATATACCACTAGGCACCAAACCATATATCTACCTAATAGTCTAGTGCAAATTGGAAGTATACTTTTTATTTTTGTCAGCTTCACGCTGTATTCCGTACACAGCAGGGTAGGCAGAGGAAACCTAGTGTTAAGACACTCTGTTCTCCACTTTTTGCCGAATTCTGAATGTGGAGTGAAATTTACAGCTTAAATTTTATCCCGAGTGAACATAGAACTCGGCACCCATTGGATTTTCAATTGTATTGTCGGTGAAGTAGAGAACGACGTATTACTTAACATTTAAATACTTCAATTTATATAATATGAAATCAAATCAATATTTATTATATTAACTACTAGCGACCCGCTCGCGGCTTCGCCCGCTTATACCATAGAATGATTTACTTAACACACTGAATTATGTTCGTGTTTTGATATACCTATTATTTACCGATATACCGATTTTTTATGAGAAAGTTATTAAAACTATATATAGGTCGCATTTTTGTACCTCCCATAAGAATCTTCAATTGAATGTTTGAAATAAAAACATAACTTATTGATACAATAAAATCCTAACTCATCGGTGTCTGTACATAGAAAATATTACAATTAACAATGTAATAAAACTTGGTCAGTTGGTCTGTTTGTCTGTGCGTTTCTTCACGATCTCAGAAACTGCTTAACCGATTTAAATACTTTTTTTGTTTGTATTTTGGCAAACTGTCCTTAAATATTGAGTATTAATTTTATTCAGCTTCACGCTGTATCCCGCACACAGCTGGTTAGGCAGAGGGAACCTAGTGTTAAGACACTCCGTTCCCCACTTTCTGCCAAATTCTGGAGGCATTGCGTGTTGAGTGGCAGAACTCAACACCGTGCTTAACCTCGACACCAGAGCGAAGAAATGGAAATATAAATTTAAGTAAATACTTCATCTCCTCGAGTAGGGGTCGAACCCACAACCAGCCGGTCTTACAGTCACACTTCGTGCCGCTGCGCCACGACTGGCCTCAACTGGACTGGACTTTATTATAATCGGTTTACACAAAGTTAAAACCAGATCCACGCTTTATCCCGCCTTTTGCGTATAATGTGTGACTGCTGTACGAAATGAAAATATTATTAAACGAAATGAAAATATTAGTAAATAATAATTCAATCCTCCAAGTGGGGATCGGACCCACAACAGTCGCGTTACAGTCACAACTTTGTGCCCCTGTGCCGCGACGGCCTTTAACAAAGAAGAGAAGAGAAGCGTCAGCGCTCCATTTACGGAAACAGCATATAGGGTAAAATATTTTAAAACCATACCTAAAGAAATTAAGCAAGGTACATCAACAGTGAAGACGTAGGTTTTTTTTTTCATTTCACGATGTTTATTCATATTTATATTTCTTGTAACGTGGTTACGCATAGATACCAATAACGTAAACACATACTACCATAAAAATACTACTAAAATCTTTAGAAATTTAAACTTTGCCGCCAATATCTACGACTCGATTTCGGAATGAGGCGTATGCGGCAGTTTCCCTTTGATAGGTTTATGTGTGCGTGCGTCGTTCTCGACAAATTATATTTTATTTTACAACGATAATTTTATTTATTTTGTTTGAAAAAATAACTTTTTTATTTTTGGGTTTTTTATAGAGTAGTTAAAACTGTGGTTTCATTTAAAATGTTACTGACAAAAAACTCTGTATAATTGAGCATGTTTAATATTTATAGTATTTTTTTGGTTAATAGATACCAATAGTTATTACAACACTTGCAAAGAAAGCATATTTTAGGCAATTTTTAATTCTTATACCTTTTGAAAAACTACCAATATTCTTATAGTTAATAAATTATTTTTTCAAATTCAAAAATAGTCTATGTTTTTCATTATAATGGCAGGAAAATATTCAAAATGTTCAAAATTACACTAATAGGTACCAAATAGTATTGACATAGTAGTGTTGATAGTAATTGGAAATAGTTATACTACAGGAGGATACCTTCATATGCACTGTTTAAACCTGTTTTTATGATACAATGTAGAATAATATATTCTATAGAGGAATCACATATTCTTTTTATTCTTTAACTATAACACGTAAATACATTTTTTAGAGGTTACTCTGTACTAAGATGGCAGCTCTGTTCTCGCATTTACGGCCCTGATATATCGATATAAATAACAGAAATATAAAATATTGGAAAAAAAGGAAAAACGCAATTATATTGCTATTTTTCTTTTTTTTCATACTTGAAACGTATTAATAAATTTACATACAATTCATTTGTTTTGAGTATAACATTAAGTTTAATCAGCTTCACGCTATTTTAACAGATGACATTAATATATTTGATACATCCTTAACATGAATATTTAATGTATTTTTTAAATATATAGACTTGAGAAAGTTCTCTTGAGAAATATATCTACTGTAAATGAATGCAACGTATATATAAATGATTAAAATGTATTGACATCACCGCGTCATCTAAACACAATATAAAGTTTTATAAACTATGAACTCACAATCAGAATTTACTTTCCAAATACATATACAGTAATACCCCGGACTTACGCGGTAGGTGGGACCGAGCGATTGCCGTGTAAGTCGAATTCGCTAAGTCGGTGTTCAACATGTTGGTGGTGGAAAAATGTTTAATAAAGTGTAGGATAATAAAAAAAATTACATTGTTATGAAAGTAACCTAAACCGGAGTTATTTTGATATCGAAGGCTTCATATATTCTAACAATGTTGCCTGCCGAGTTCAATTTTTCTTCTTTTTCAATTCACAAATTTTCATTTTTACTTCAAAGTCTTTAATTATATTTAGTTTACACTCCAAAGACAGTGTTTTTCTATTCTTATTATGCTCAAATGACAAATTTTTCGTTCTTTTAGACGACATAATTAGAGATTATAATATAAAACAATTTCACGCGGAACATGTTTAAACCTGTCGCTGAACACTGAGTGGACAGAGCGAGAGAGCCGATGCGCGGCAATCAAAATAACAAATCGCGTATCTCCGAATTCGCATAAAACGGGGTAGCGTAAGAACGGGAGCGATGAAATGGAAATATAAATTTAAATAAATATTTAATTTCCTCAAGTGGGAATAGAACCCACAACCAGTTTACACTTTGTGCCCCTGTGCCACGAACGGCCTCAATTTACTTTCTTCTTTTAAGATGTGGTTAAATACAATAATCGTAATTTAATTATGTCAAATTTCTATTAACCGACTTCTTAAAACTCTCAATTCGACTGTAGTTTTTATTCTTGTTACCTCAGAACTTTTGACTGTGTAAACCGATTTTGATGATTCTTTTTTTATTTGGAAGCTAGTGCGTCCCGTATAGTCTTATTTTAATTTAGTTCATTTCTGACAATGGTATCTATGAGAAAATCATATAAATCTCAAAATTACGTTAAGTATGTGCGCCACAAATGGAAGAATAACTCAATATCAACTCAACCGATTTTAATGATTCTTTTTTTATTAGAAAGAGTACACATAAAGGGTAGTTTGGTGAAAGTTTGGTTAAGTTAAGAGTATGAAATCCGATTGAAATTGAAGAAGTCAATTTTTTTTATTAAAAAATATAATTGTTATTTTTTCTGGTAAAATTTATTTGTACTCTATGATAAAAACTATTCTCTAAGTTGCATTAAACTTTGAACTATTACCATGCTAAATATAATTTAATTTCATATAGTAGTTATCGGTATTTTAAGTAATTTACATTTTTCAGTTTTTATTTTTTTTAAATAAAACTATAATGAAATTCGGAATGAAACCCAAAAAAAATGTACCTTGGGACCCTAGGCTAATGCCATGCAAAAAATCATCAATTTCTGTCCAGTAGTTTTTGCGTGATTGACGAACAAACAAACAGACAGACAGACAGACAGACAGACAGACAGACAGACAGACAGACAGACAGACAGACGGACAGACAGACAGACAGACAAGAATTCTGTTGAGTGGTTTTTTAGGTTCTATAATCGACATATAAACCGACCTAATTTTATTTTTTTTTATATCTTTCATGTACAGAATTGACTTTTCTATCCTTTTATTATATATAGAGATGACCTCGCTAACGAAAATTCATTACTTACGATCAAAAGCGGATCAACCACATTACCTTGTAAATTATATTTTACCTTGCAGAACCTAATATTATAATATGCATACACGTGTCGAGTGCCGTCCAATCTTTACAAAAGATACCGACTAACGAATTAATTATTTATTTATGCTTTTAAATATATTTATATAGTTATAATTTGTATTGGTATATGTAGATCTCTCTGTCTTTACATAGCAGCAAAAAGAAACTCTTACATGTTCACTGTTGAATTGGAAAATCGTTAATATAGTAAATATCAATATGGACACCATGACGCAGTGGGGCATCGCCTAACCGTATAAGCGGTGATTGTCCGATTGTCACTGAATAAATATTTTCACGACAAAATGTGGTGTTGTTTTTCATTATTTCTGCATATTTGGAAGAAAAGCGGAGAACGGAGTGTTTTGATGCGTACTTGGATCTCTCTACCTTGAAATAACAACTTCGCATGCAATATCACACATCATACTATATGATGTTGCTTAGGGTCTATAATCTATGATTTTTTTAATTTATTTGGGTTCTCTATCTTAAAAACAGAACCCTTATAGATATAAGATCGCAAAGATAAGTTTGTCAATTTTAATCGACTATATATCGACATAGAACTACAATAATAAAATTTGGCATAAAGTGAAAACTTGCAGAAAAAATAAAGAAAAATATTCATAAAAAATATATTTATATTATAGATAAACTTGTATTTATATATCTCCAGTTCATTTCATACATAATGAATGCATACGCCATCAAAATTTAATTTTCCAACTTTTATAAGTTATTCTTCCCATTGACCAACAATCTTGAAGTTAGTAGGAAACCCTCTGTGGGCGAGTCCTACTCGCACTTGGCTGGCTTTTTACTTAATTAGATCGAATAAAATATTGTAATATAAAATTGCTTTTATTTTGCATCTCATATCACAAAGCTGATGTGATGAAATAACCGAATTAAATTTCTTTATCTTTTTTTTTAATACTCATACAATACAAATAAAATGAAAGAGCACCTAGTGTCAAGACATTCATCCATCCCCCACATCACAGACAGACATCCATTCCATTTCATTTTTCCATTTCCATTTCATTCATTTTTTATAATGTATGTCACCTTAACCGATGCCATACTGATTCAATTTTTATAGAGCATCTGTTTAAAGTACAAGGTTTGCACAACCTACACCCCACACCTCCATTACACGTGCTTATACACGTGTAAAAAGGCGAACATAACAAAAAATCATTATATATAAACGACGATAACGTTCTAGTAACGCAAAATGTAGTGAAAACTGTTGTGGATATATCTTTTCAATTTAATGTGATGTGATGTGTGACAATCTTAATAATTATTAATTCACTTTCTCGATTGGAGATCGAACCCACAACCGTTGCGTTACAGTTACACACTTGTGTCTATGGGCCACGACGCCCTCAAAAGAAAGACAAAAATTACAAATAATTATATTCAAATCAGTTACTTAATTTTATACAATATAATGCCTCATATGAAATCGACTTCATCAAAAGAGCTCTCAATCGCCATGACCTATATCGCTTGTCCAATAAGACCCTTTAGGTTACAAGTTTATGAAGTGCAGTGGAGATGATAGAAGGGGAAAATTAGGATTTCTTTTTACCACCAAGTCTCTTTGTAAGGTCTTTGTAATTTTTCGAGCGATCGTAGCAGGCCAGCACAGTCACCTACACTATTGGTATATTAAAACGGTTTCTTCAATTCCGTCTCCTTTGTGACGTATAATTATTGTTATTTTATGTTGAAGTTAAGTAGTAGTTCAAAAGGATGTTTCTATTTATTTTGTAAAGTTTATATATATATCTTCTTTTAAATTTCTTTTATAGCTATAGTAGTAGATTGTCATAATATTATTATAATAAAACTAGGTATTTACTTTTTTTTTCAACTACTTTATTTTTATCATTTTTAGTTTTAAACTAATGTCTTGTGTGATGTATTTATAAATTATGTAATAAACCAAATAATAAAACTAAAGGCAAATTACTAATTACAACCAAAACCGGTATTTCTCTAGAAATCTTTAACAGAAATTAGAATACATAGGATTTCTTTCATTATTTACCACAAATATTAGAAAGAGCTATTTTCTCATATTTTTTTTGATTATAAGGTTGGTTTACTTTATAATAAAAAAAAACGTGATCTTACTATAGGTACATAATTAAAACTGTCTAAAGCTACGCTTGCTTTTATCAACGTAATGAGGTTATAAATAATAATTAAAGCTGACTTTTACCTATTAATTAAATAAATCAAAACCACAAAGTTTTGAATTACTTCTGAAATATTAATTTGATATAATTTTCATTAATAAGAAACAAATTGAAAAATCTTCACATTTCTGAACTTCATTACATATAATTACTTGCTACGTTGCTTATGATTACAAGAAAATTAGTTAGTCAGTTAGTATAAACTAGCTGCAAGTTAGAAACCAAGAAAAATATTGGATATTGGACAGAAGGACATTAGGTTCATACTCTGTAAATATTGCATTGTCGTTGGATTCTATTCTGTGTGTAAATTTTAAAGTTAGTTGCAGGGCAAGAAATATCTAGAAATAGATATCTAGAAATATTATATCTAGAAATATTATATCTAGAAATATTATATCTAGAAATATTATATCTTATTCAGTTTGTTAGTGAGTTTGAAATATTTATAACTTTAATATTATGACTAAAATTTAAATTAAAGTAGAAGTTAGAAAAAGAAAATGCCAGGTGTGAGTGAAGAAACGCCAACATCCTCAGCGATTTCGTACTGTTTCTTATACATGTCAGTCAGATATTTTTTTTGATAATTTTTTGCACACAGCAAGGTAGGCAGAGGGAACCTAGTGTTAAGACACTTCGTTACCCAATTTGTGCCGAATTCTGGAGGCATTGCGTGTGGAGTGGCAGAACTGAACGCCGCGCTTGTCCTCGACACCAGAGCGAAGAAATGGAAATATAAATTTAAGTAAATATTTCATCTCCTCGAGTGGGGATCGAACCCACAACCAGTCGGTTTTACAGTCCCACTTTGTGCCCCTGCGCCACGACTGGGCTCGCAGATTAATGTCCATATTTATAAACAGCCTTTTTCATATATTCTGTTTATTGTTTATTAGTTATTGTGGTGGACTGTGGTTTTACCTTCGCCCCACTGAAGAACTCTCGCCATCCACCTTCGTCATACTCTGCTACTCAACATGCAATGCCTCGAAAACATTAGGCGGAAAGTGGGGAAAGGAGTGTCGTAACACTAGGCACGCGAGATCAGCGTGAAGCTGATTGAATATCATTTTATTTTATTTTTTTGTATAAATAACCAAACAAAAAATCCCATTTTTAGAGTTCTGTAACTCAAAAGGATAAAAACGGAACCCTCATAGGATCACTTTATTGTCTGTCTGTCAAGACCATTTTACGTGAGATCGCGTTGAGGTATCAAGGTGAAATTAATTTCAAATATTCAGATATATAGTTCCATGGAACTCAAAAATTAAGCTTCTAATACAAGGCAGCCAAAAGATATGAGCATTATGTATCGTTTTTCCATCATTTTGTATGAAATTCGTCGCGTAATCAGGACCTATAGTGTATTTCCCTTAGACCTCCAGTTTTAAAATTAGGACGACGAATAAAGAAAAAAAACCTGAAAAGTAAAATATTATAGATATTTAATTGAAGTAAAAAAAATACGTAATTCATTTTATACAAAATAAGTGCATATGCACACGTTTGTTTACTTTTTCGTCGCATCATCAAAACCTATAAGGTATTTCCCAATCACAATACTGAAATTTGTACAGAACCCTAGGTGAGCAAGTCCGACTCGCGTTTGGCCGGTTTCTTCTTAAATACACTGAAATAAACATTTGAATATTTCAAGCGGGCGTAGCAGCACAATGCAAAATTATAGAATCTGTCTTTGATATCAATATAACTGTATTTTTAGAAGTGCATATAGTTATTTACACGACACCAAAACACAATTAAACTATTTTAAATTTTTTATCTGTCTGTATCCCTGTTTAAGCGGGCTAACCTCTGAACCAGCTGAACCCATTATTATAGAACTCACACTGAAAGATTCATAACCTCTGGTTGCAGAGTAACATAAAGGGTATTTTGATATAATAAAAAAGTTATATCATTTTGAAGTATGTTGTTCGACAAAATTGCTGCTTTCTAAAAGAGTTATTTTATACAACTGTTTTATTGAATTGGCCAAATCTTTATTTTTCAATGATTTATTGTTTTATATTCTTTGTAAATTATTATTTGTATGATGATAGAAGAAACTGGACATTATATGATTTTAAATCGAGCAAGATTCCAAGATTTAGGATTCTGCAATGCAAGCAGCTACGTAGTGTTTGAAATTTCTCAATGATAAATAGAGATTCGTGTGGCAATATAGACTGTTCCACTCTATGTAAAACAGAGTGGAAGTGGAGAGTCGTTATTTTTGTGGGAAAACTAAACATTTTTTTTTTAATATAATACAATAATCAAATCAATTCTAAAATTACTTGATTTATTTAGTGCATTCATTTCAATCTATTTTTAGGGTTTTGTACGGCAAAAGGAAAATACGGAACCATTATAGAATCACTTTATTGAACGTCTGGCCATCTGTCAAGACCCGTTAACCCGTAACTTAAGATTGCCGTGAGAATCTGAAAATAATATCAAATATTCAAGTTTACAGTTCCTTGGATCACAGAAATTTAGCTTCTAATACAACGCAGTCAAAAGATGTGAGCATTTACGTATCGTTTTTGCTTCATTTTGTATGAAACTCGCCGCATAATCAAAACCATACACAACCATACAGCTGAAATTTAGGACGAACTACGTTCTTACGATACAAATAAAGCGATTAGAAAAGTAAAAAATATTAGTATTTCATTATAAAAAAATATTACAAACGTATATATATTTGTAGTTCATGTCGTACTAAATAAGTAAATATGGCCGCAAAGTTAAGTCTTAACTTTATTCACTGCATCATTAAAGCCTTTAAGATTACCAATCACAAAACTGAAATTGGTACAGAACCTTCTACGAGCGAGTCCGACTCCTGCTTAATCTGCTTTTTTATAAATACACTTAAATAAACATTCGTATATTTCAAGCGGACGTAGTCTTAGGCATGGGGGCCGCTAGTTGATATAGTTATAAGTACACAAGCAAGTATATATTAAAAGTGAAAAAATATTTGAAATTGTTAGATATTTTTACATAACTTTAACATTTATCTACTATTCCTAAGGCACTTAAAAAATGTTATACTGTCGCAGAGAGGTATAACTTTGAAGCTTTACATGAAGTTGAAGTACTTCAGGAATCTATATTTGATACACTTCACAGCACATACATTCACACTATCTTGTACATTTTCTAAAGATTATTGTACGTTATTAAATATTATTATTATTATTAGAGGCCGATCGTGGCGCAGCGGCACGTGGTGTGACTGCAAAACCGACTGGTTGTGGATTCGATCCCCACTCGAGGAGATGAAATATTTACTTAAATTTATATTTCCATTTCTTCGCTCTGGTGTCGAGGTTAAGCGCGGCGTTGAGTTCTGCCACTCAACACGCAATGCCTCCAGAATTCGGCAGAAAGTGGGGACACTCCGTCCATTTTCTTAACACTAGGTTCCCTCTGCCTACCCTGCTGTGTGCGGGATACAGAGTGAAGCTGATTAGCATACAAATAATCTAAAAAATATCTTAAATTAATAGAAAATTTCCGAATCTAAATAGAGGAAAAAATCAAAACATGTTCGCAACAGTTTATATTCATAAAGCTTTTTTTTTGCTTTATTTTAACAGAAACATGTTTTTCCGAACTATTCAATTCAAATTGCTAAAATAAAATGCTTACGGACCATCACTGTTCAATGCAAGTGATCTTTGACGGCTGTCAGCACATGTTGGTGAAACCAGACTGCTATACTATATCGTTTTATTTATTTTTTTCTCATATACCAACAAATTTATTAAAAAGGTTTATAGATAGCTCTGCTTTAAACGTGTAGTTCTGCTTTAAAGCTGCAGAAAATTATTGCTTTAAGCTGCCTATATAAATTCCTGTGCCTATTAGGTATAAATTATTGTATACTATAAGTAATACTCTCTTAATAATATTTCTAATTTACACACAACAAAACTACAACAAAAATTCTAAACAATCTACAACCAAAACACGGTTTCAAATTATTAGTCAGAACTTCCATACAATTTGTACAAAAATATTGCAAATGTTACTTTACATTTCTAACAAATACTACATCCGGTATTATTTTTTTAAATCATTGCAGAGTATTCATCAATTTGAATACTGTTAGGATATTTTTGTAGTCGACCGCAGAATGTTTTATGTTTTCAACTTTTCCCAAAATAAAAAAAAAACTTTTATATTGATAGCAAACATGACAAAGTGTATGTCACCAATTTAATCTACCAATCGTTACTACACTCTTCATTAAGAAAGTGATTTGTTTGTAAATTTCATCAAACTAAAACAAATTTAAATGTTTTTTTTTCTATATAACTATATGAAGAATATATATTTTAAAATGAATGAGATTAGATATTACAAGACCAGTAGTAGCACATGGGCACAAAGTATGACTGTGACTGCTTGTGGGCTCGATCCCCATTCGATATTTATTACAAATTCAATTCAAATTCAAATAATTTAATTCAAAATAAGAAGTTACATGCTTCATTTTTTGACCGTCAAATAAGTTACCACCAGTTCACTAAAGTTAATGCCTCAGACCTGAGAAGAACCGGCTCAAGAAACTCAGCGGGACCTATTTTTTAAAATCAATTTTAAACAAATATATATTTAATTATCTGCGATATAAATTATTGCGTTTTAAATTTATATATTCATTTCTTAGCTCTGGTATCGAGGTAAAGGTGAGACGGAGTACCTTAACACTAAGTTCCACATGCCTACTCTACTGTGTGCGAGATACAGCGTGAAACTGACGTGAAGAATATTAATAATTACAAAAAAAACTCTGAAACGTATAAAGCTGGTAACAAAATCAAAAAAATGTATACAGTACTAAAAATTTTAATCAGGCGGTATCCTTACAATGGCACCTACGTGCTCGTTAGCGAGTGAGCTTAATTGTCGGCGCACGCGTCGAACAACATTATCACGTCTGTATCATGGCTGCCAACGTAAGGATTTTTCAATTTGCTACCTCCATTCATAATCGAATTTTAAAGTTTTTATTTGTAAATGTTACTGTTCTACAGTTAATATTAGTGTTTTGGTTATTTTTTTTTCTTGTTAGTTCGTTAAAACTAAACTAGGAGTATCGTCTAAAGATAATTTTAGAAATTGATATTTCAGTTATATTATTAAATACAAAATATTTTAATGAGAGGCCAGTCGTGGCGCACGGGCACAAAGTGTGCCCGTAAATCGACTGTTTGTGGGTTCGATCCCAACTCGAGGAGATGAAATATATATATTTACATTTATATTTTCATTTCTTCGCTCTGGTGTCGAGGGGAAAGCGCGGCGTTAAGTTCCGCCACTCAACACGGAATGCCTCCAGACATTGACGGAAAGTGAGGAACGAAGTGTCTTAATATTAGGTTCCCTCTGCCTACCCTGCTGTGGGCGGGATACAGCGTGAAGCTGAAAAAAAAATATTTTAATGTGAAATATTATTGAAATAATGTTTAGCATATTTAATGAAATAAATCTTGGCCCTTTTAAATTACTTAGTTAAATATGAATAAATAAATATATGCCTGTATGGTTTACATGTGCAATTAAACGAAGCATACGAACGAACGATAATTATTTCAATCCTCAATAGTGCCTATGCGTGGATCAAAATTGATCCATATCGTGGGTGCTGAATTACAACACCAGTCAATACTGATATGATACATCAAGGTATGCGATCAACTGATGTATATGATTTGTCACTTTGTGTCAGATGCTATATGTGATATCTACGTAGGTAAAGATAGTTCTGTCCTCGCTACGTATTGGCTTCCTTTTCAACTAGAGGAAGAACCGTTTGTTTTATATTTGGTACATTCATTTTATAATCAATCAAAAATATTTTAGGTTTTTTTTTCAGCTTCACGCTGTATCCCGCATGTAGCAGGGTATGCAGAGTGAGCCTAGTGTTAAGACATTCTGCTCCCTGCCTTCCACCTAATTTTGGAGGCATAGCGTATTGAATGGCGGAACTCATCGCCGCGCTTTGTCTCGACACAAAACGAAGAAAGGAAAACATTGTGTTTATTTAGAAAAAATATTAAGAAAAACAGGACAAGGGCGAACCGGACTCACCTAGAGCAGAGCCCTTTCATCTGATACCTCCCTGAACTAGCGGCTTGAATACCAAATTTTACACCGTTTTTATGCGTATTATTTTTTAGGGTTTAACCATAAATGTATAATTTTCAGATAATTTCTTGAACTAGTAGGTACTACCTTTAGATGATAGCTACCAAATTTCATAATTCTAGGTGAACCGGAAGTACCCTATGAATTTTGATTCTCTTGATAGTGTCGAAATACGCGATTTTTTGCTAAATAAACGACCATACCTTTTTTCAAAGTAAATATAGAAATATGTTTTCTATTAGGGAATTATGGGGCCGTAGATCTGAGTATATATATTGAATTTCAACTTCATATCTCAAAGTCTTTCTGAGATAAAGGACATGACTATCTGTCTGTAAAAAAAGTGATCTTATAAGGATTTCTTTATAAAGGTACGGAACCCTAAAATGGTATTTGAACCCGCACCTCTTGGAAACCCAAGCCAAGCGCTCTGATCACTAAGCCTACGTAGGTAGGTACGTACTACGACCATACGTTCTCATCAAGCTACGTCGAAATTCTTATATGCTTGTTACAACTTATTTATGTTGTTAACATCTCTGTAGAAAGATTTTTACGACTGGCCTCTAAAAATAAAATTAATCAAGAGTAAAAAAAAGAAAGATCTGGAGGCATTGCGTGTTGATTGGTAGAACTCAACGCCGCGTTCAACCTCGACACCAGAGCGAAGAAATGGAAATATAAATTTAAGTAAATATTTCAACTCCTCGAGTGGGGATCGAACCCACAACTAGTCGGTTTTACAGTCACACCTCGTGCCGCTGCGCCACGACTGGCTTCTAATCAAGAATAGTTATTTAAAAATATAATTTAATTTATAATTAAAAAATGCGCACTAATGTATTCATTATAGAATTGAAAAGTAAACAAATTAATGTATTTCTTAGATTTTTATAAACAGAACTAATGAACGTCGTCGCCTCCGATAGCTTACTTCAGAGAAACACATTTCTTTTAGTGATGTTCAATGTTTTGTAAAACATAATAGTTAAAACAAACAAGTGTTTCTATAACAACACTGAAGCACGCAGATAAATAATTGAGAATAAACTGTAATATTAAATTAAAATAAATTAGCTTCACGCTGTATCCCGCACACAGCAGGGTAGGCAGAGGGAACCTAGTGTTAAGACACTCCGTTCCCCACTTTCTGCCGAATTCTGGAGGCATTGCGTGTTGAGTGGCAGAACTCAACGCCGCGCTTAACCTCGACACCAGAGCGAAGAAATGGAAATATAAATTTAAGTAAATATTTCAACTCCTCGAGTGGGGATCGAACCCACAACTAGTCGGTTTTACAGTCACACCTCGTGCCGCTGCGCCACGACTGGCTTCTAATCAAGAATAGTTATTTAAAAATATAATTTAATTTATAATTAAAAAATGCGCACTAATGTATTCATTATAGAATTGAAAAGTAAACAAATTAATGTATTTCTTAGATTTTTATAAACAGAACTAATGAACGTCGTCGCCTCCGATAGCTTACTTCAGAGAAACACATTTCTTTTAGTGATGTTCAATGTTTTGTAAAACATAATAGTTAAAACAAACAAGTGTTTCTATAACAACACTGAAGCACGCAGATAAATAATTGAGAATAAACTGTAATATTAAATTAAAATAAATTAGCTTCACGCTGTATCCCGCACACAGCAGGGTAGGCAGAGGGAACCTAGTGTTAAGACACTCCGTTCCCCACTTTCTGCCGAATTCTGGAGGCATTGCGTGTTGAGTGGCAGAACTCAACGCCGCGCTTAACCTCGACACCAGAGCGAAGAAATGGAAATATAAATTTAAGTAAATATTTCATCTCCTCGAGTGGGGATCGAACCCACAACCAGTCGGTTTTGCAGTCACACCTCGTGCCGCTGCACCACGACCGGCCTCAACTTTAATATAGACGTTATATAATCCGTTGGAACTTTCTGCCTCACATCATCTACGTACGTAAAATGAAAATTGATTACGTACGCCATTTCGTTAAATTAAATAATTACCTCAAAGTTTATGGATGCGGCAAATGTTTGAGGTGCATCAGATCCCATTCATATATACGTAAAAAGGCAGCTAGTTAGCGGAGTTTACACAAACACAGCTTGTTAACTGTAACTTGTTAATTTTGTTCTGTTCTGTGCATGTTTGTCACAAATGTTGAAGCACATTTTAGATATACAGTGCGTTAGTTGACTAATTTTAAAAATTTAAATATTTTATGTTTTTCTTTTATGTCGGTATGCGCTTTTAATGCACTTGCTTTGCAAAAGAATTGGATGCAATGAGTGGAACCAACGTTTGAAAGCTGAACGTGATAAGTGTTTTGAAGGGTTTAATACGATTCGATATAGTCGGACTATCCTTCTATTCGATTCGCACGTGCCAACTTCAAAACGATACACCCACAAGCTGGAACGCTTATGCCTAAAGATGAGACCTGGATAGTATTGAAATACTGAATGTGGTAGAGTACAGTATAGTGGTGTATTCTTGTCATCTAAATTTGGCTTTTAAAATCAACACTTTTTTATTTAAACATTTAAAAATTAAAATTAAATTAATAATTAAATTAGCTTCACGCTGTATCTCGCACACAGCAGGATAGGCAGAGGGAACCTAGTGTTAAGACACTCCGTTCCCCACTTTCTGCTGAATTTTGGAGGCATTGCGTGTTGAGTGGCAGAATTCATCGCCGCGCTTTGCCTCGAGACCTGAGCGAAGAAATGGAAATATAAATTTAAGTAAATATTTCATCTCCTCGAGTGGGGATCGAACCCACAACCAGTCGGTTTTACAATCACACCTCGTGCCGCTGCGCCACAACTGGCCTCCACTTTTTATTTAAACGTTTAAAAATAATTAAGCTTTTAAAATAATAAAAATATAACAGAGAGAGGCCGGTCGTGGCGCAGCGGCACGAGGTGTGACTGCAAAACCGACTGGTTGTGGGTTCGATCCCCACTCGAGGAGATGAAATATTTACTTAAATTTATATTTCCATTTCTTCGCTCTGGTGTCGAGGTTAAGCGCGGCGTTGAGTTCTGCCACTCAACACGCAATGCCTCCAGAATTCGGCAGAAAGTGGGGAACGGAGTGTCTTAACACTAGGTTCCCTCTGCCTACCCTGCTGTGTGCGGGATACAGCGTGAAGCTAATTTTAAAAATATAACACTTTTCAAATAAAATCCTATTGTTAATACAATACAAGAAAAATGTATAGAGTAAAATTCCTTTTATGTAACCATAATAAAAGCGTATACCAAATATCCAATAATTAAATTGTAACGATCTTGATTGGTATTATTGTTGCCGGATTCGTTATGAGTACAATTACAATTTCTATATATATATATATACGTAAAACTACAAAAACAACGATATATAAAATGAAGATTGTTCTTGGATACAGGTTGATTTTTATACCAAGTTACTTTTTAATTTTTTATTACAATATATGGTAAAAATAGCTTTGATTATGTGGGGATGCGTGTGAAAATAAATAAGTCTTTTTTATAGTATATAAGCGTATATTGTCACTGTTTCACAATAAGTCCACAAATACAAAATAATATAGAAGGAGAAAGAGCACAGTACATATAGATTTGGAAAGATGTAGAATAGACGCAAGATATAAGAAGTAAAGATAGAAATATAGCAATTAGGTCAGAGCACGTGGCAATATTATACAAAGGATCGAGCGTCACAGGCTTCGCGTAGAACAGTGAGATTGTGACTGTCGCGCGGTCCGGGGCGAATGCGCCGCTATGCACCAGCTAGGGTGAGAGGGGCGCGAGGGCGGCGGGCACGGCGACTTGCCGGGCGACGCTGCGCTCGCGCATCTGCGAATCTTAGGGATCCGTTAATTTATTTTATAATTATAAATAATATTTTAATATTTTCATAAAGATAAATTATATTATTATATTTTATGTAAGTATATATTGTGTGTTTTGTGTAGTGTATTTTATAATAGTGTATATTGTCTATTCTGTATATGTATATATAAATATATATTTATTATATAATGTGGGTTGCCCACAATTATATGAACGTAGAGGCAATAAGCGGAGTTATATTCTAATTTTACCGTGCATAGTAAAATAAGGTCACCGGATGGCCTTATTTTTATTTATGTCTAAAACAAACTTGTTAACGGCCAACTGTCAACGGGAGAAACTAGAAAAACTAAAAACTTGCTTGGAATTTCAAATCCAATTACTAATTAAGCTTCACGTTTCGTTTCGTCAGCTTACATTGCTTAATAAAACCGGAAACGCAGCTAAAAAGTCGTTACCAGCGCTTTAGTTTTAGAAAGAAGTCAAGACTTTCAGCGGTTTTCATTTCATTTGAAATCTACGAGAACTTGCTAGGGTTCACATTAAAAGTGCGTCCGAATTCGCTGAATATTGGGAATCATTTTGTGATAATAGGAAATAATTTCGGCCTGACCTAGATATAACAGTAGTGGTTTAATTAAAAATCTACTAAAATATTTTGTTCTAATTATGAATTTATGGCAGATATCGATCTGTTGCATCTTTTCCGGCTAAATGCGTTTTCCAGTCTGGCACGTTTGTAATTGTGACCTGTATACACAATACGCCCACAACTGCAGCGCTGTGAGTGTGTGAGTGCGCCACGTGTAAGCCAGATCGAGCTCTCTTCAACGCTGCTATCCTAGTACGTCGCTCTCGGCGCTGTAAGCGATCTTGTTTGCCTAGAACTTTGATTTGACTTTATTTTCAGCTTCCCTTATATAACAGGGTAAGCAGAGGTAACCTAGTGCTAAGTTACTTGGTTCCTCATTTTCCCTCAGATTCTAGAGCGTTGAGAGGCGAAACTCAACGCCGCGCTTTACCTCAAGACTACTAAATATTTTATTTCCTCGATTGAGAATCCAACCCCCACCCCGTCGCGCTTGCAGTCATCCGCTTGTGCGCTGGGCAACGGAGTGTCTTAATATTAGATTATCCTACTTTATGTGAAGCTAAAATAAAAAATATATATCATATACTTTTATGACATGTGCATTTCACAAATAAAAAAAATGTGTTTTACAAAATTATATAACGAATATTTAAAAATATTTTACGCTCACATCAACGCATCAATACGTATGTAATAAATAATATACTTATGTTTGTGTGCATACAAAATTTTACGTACATTTCAATTTCAATATAGTATTTGATAGAATTGCGGGCACTTGTGTGGAAAGTTTACCTTAGTGTGTGTGAATGTAAGTAAGCGAGCTGCAATCAAGGCTCTTCTCAAGTGGCCGTGAACCAGCGGTTACAGCGAATAAGCTTATATAAAGTTGTTTTCTCTATAAAAGGCAAATAAATTTACTTGACTATTAAATAATTTTCCATTTTGCTATTAATTTTATTAATTTTATATCTACAAACGTATGTATGTACATGTTTTGAAAAAAATATCGTACTGCCCTATTATATTTTATATTAATATAACTAATTTACTGATTTTTATATCAATACTGAGACCGAGAGGCCAGTAGTGGCCCAGAGGCACTATATTTAGGTAACAGATTCAATTTCCCCCGAGGCTAAAAATATTTAATATTTTTATTGCTTCGCTCTGGCCTCGAGGTAAAGCGCGGCGTTAAGTTCTCACCACTCAACACGCAATGCCTCCAGAATTCAAGGTTTAATGGGGAAAGAAGTGACCTAACAAAGTTCCCTCTGCTTACCCTGTGAAAAAATATATATAAATACTATTAAACATAAATTAATATAAATTATATGACATACATTTTGACAACATTTCAATTAAGTGGATCAATTTATTACATAACTACAATTATTTTAACATCGATATTTAAATAAAAATAGAGGCCAACGTGCCGCGTGCCAATCGTGGCGCAGCGGCACGAGGTGTGACTGTAAAACCGACTGGTTGTGGGTTCGATCCTCACTCGAGGAGATAAAATATTGACTTAAATTTATATTTCCATTTCTTCGCTTTGGTGTCTCTGCCTACCCTGCTGTGTGCGGAATACAGCGTGAAGCTGATCTTTAAATATTAATAGCTTTATATTATAATCATAATATATTATGCTCTCAGTTTATGAAAAGAACATTTTTTATATATTTTGTACAATATACATAAGTATTTGGTATTTATTTCATTTAAACTATCTTATTTTTTTTTCTTTTATTTATAATTGTAATAACGAAATTTAGGTTTAACTGTGCTACTTGACACTACGAACTAATAAAGTTAGGTAAGAACGTAGCCGAGCTACGTGCATTCGTAACCACTTCCCCGTCTACGACAGTCTAATAGGCACAACACTATTTAATGGACACTAACATTTTAAGCTACTTAATAAAGTGTCCATTTTTCTTATCTTAAGAAATTTAATTATTAAAACAATTGTTTTAAATCATAAATAATCCGATTTTTTATATAAAAAAATAAACTCTGTTATAATATATAGAAAGAATTAAACTGCGTTAACCCTCAAGCCAAAATTGCAAAAAAAAATTTTAAATGAAATATTTACTTACTTTTATCAGAAGTAGAAATGTGTTTACAATTTTTTTATACTCTTGTAAAACGTCCATGATAAAAACTATGAAAGCAGCCTTTATTTTCCGAGTACGTATTCCTCTTAACATAAGAGCATTTAATTTAAAAAGATCAGGATATTACGGTTCTCTATTACAAATTGAATAACTTATTAATGCTTTTTATTCACAATTTTAACGTTTGCCCGAAGCCTTTTAATGGAAATTTCATAATGATATAGTACAAAAATACACAGATAAAGCTGTGTTCAAGTTATAATACAGTGTTTTACATAAAACGTGATTCACCATTTCTGTTCCATAGTAATTGTTATTATCTGCCTCTATTTTATTTTTATTTTTTTTTGTTGAAGTTGTCTATGGTTTAGTTCTCATTTTATATGTTACAAAGTAGAGATTAAATAAATAAATCAGCTTCACGCTGTATCCCGCAGACAGCAGGGTAAGCAGAGGGAAACTAGTGTTAAGACACTCCGTTCCCCACTTTCCGCCGAGTCCTGGAGGCATTGCACGTTGAGTGGCGAAACTCAACGCCGTGCTTTACCTTAATACCAGACAGAAAATATAAATAAATATTTCATTTCCTCGAGTGGGGATCGAACCCACAACCAGTCGATTTTACAGTCACACTTTGTACCCCTGTGCCACGACTGGCCACGAATAGAGATTATAATCTATATTTAAATTAAATCTACGTAATGTACTCAGTCATACTGACAGACTATGATTTGGACAAGAGAAATCGTTGAATGTCATTGAGGTAAACTTCCATTAAATATAAATAAATCAAATTAACATTTACACTGATCTATATTACAAAGTTAAGAGAGAAAAGATCTAATATTATAAAGATGAAGAGTTTGTTTTGCTAAACGCGCAAAAAGACAAATGTTTTTGAATTCGAAGCAGTAGCGGTTCAAATTTTAAAAAACCACAAAAGCTACTTAATACATAATAAGGAAGCTAATTTTTTTCTTAAAGATGTGTAAGAAATAAATTCTATAAAAAAGATAGTTTAAAAGTTAAATCCTGTTACAATTTTATTATATGTAGACAAACAGATAATATCGAAGTCTAACATCCGCTCCCCGTCTTATTATTTTAAGCTTATAATAAAAGTAGCTATATTTTACAACGACGCTTTCCTCTTAAATGTTTCAGTAAATCAAGAAACTTATATTTTGTAACTAGTGACCCGCTCGCGGCTTCACCCGCTTTAATTACGAATTAATTTATTTAATAAACTGATTTGCTTTCGTGTTCTAACAACACTTATAATCATTTATAATGTGATCAAAAATAAATTAATAAATCAGCTTCACGCTGTATCCCGCACAAAGCAGGGTAGGCAGAGAAAACCTAGCATAAGACAGCCCCAACCAGCTTTGCCTCGACACCAGAGCGAAGAAGTGGAATTATAAATTTAAGTAAATATTTCATCTCCTCGAGTATCGATCGAACCCACAACCAGTTGGTTTTACAGTCACACTTTGTGCCGCTGCGCCACGACCGGCCTCTATAATGTGATCGTTTTGAATATTTTCCGAATCACACTTTGCAATTGCAAGTATGACCGGGAAGGTCATAGGTCATATCGAGGGTTCCGTACAAATTTAAGGGTTGTAATTCAACGGGAAGTGCAACTCATAAAATTTAGTTTTAAATTTATGAGCGTATGCAATCTATTTGTATGAAATGAACTATAACTATAAATTTTTAATAACTTTTATCTGTAACATAAATAAAAAAGACCATTATTCAGATTTTCTTCTTTCAGTACTCGTTTTGCAAGTATTCCAAAGGCAAGGTCACGGAGGAGAGAGATTAAGTCGGGAGATATATATTATAACAGACGAGTTTACACAAGAATAATTTTCAATTATTGCTTATTAATATAATTTTAACATATATTTTTTAACTATCTAATTATATACGTTTTATGCAATGTCTTATTTATTCTAGGAAACTATCGACACACTAAAGCTTAATAAATTAATTTCTTAAATTAAAAGATACTTTTCGGTTATTATTATACCGGAAAATAGAATTTCCAGAATTGATTAAGGAAATTTTATTTTTACTTATTACATAAAACAAATTTATCTTCATTTAGACAGAAAAAGAAAAAGATAGAAATCTATACACTAATCTATATATATAAAAGGACTTGTGCTCACTGACTGAGGTAAGACGCACGCAGAGCCGTAACCGCTGATAGTAGAAACGTGAAATTTGGGCAGATGTTTATTTTCATATTCTGGACATCCACTAAGAAGGGAATTTGAAAAATTTTAACCCTAAAGGGATGAAATAGAGGTTTTAAGTTTGTATGGATTTTTTTTTTAATCTGTACAGATTTTTATAAAATTTGAAATTCAGACTCTTAAAAATATTTCATTGAACACGTGTTTCATGGTTTTTAAGAATTCACGCCCTAAGGGTTCAAATAAGGGATTGAAAGTTTATATGGAAAAATCTTTAAATTGAAACCGATTTTTATAATTTTTTTAATTCAGACTGTTAAAAATATTTTATTGAACACGTGTTTCGTGGTTTTTTTAGAATTCACTCCTAATAAGCGGGCGAAGCCGCGCGCGCTCTCTAGTACTACATAAGTATCGACATTGCACTCGGAAGAAGTGGTGGCTCTGACCCTACATATTAAGTTTTGGATTTCTTAATAATTTGTGCTATAAAAATTAAGTTACGCCTCAATTAAAAGTTTATAAAAATAAATAATATGAATACAACAGTTGAAAACATACAAATGCTATTCTTTCAATAAAATTTCAGTTAAATTAATAAAATTGCTTGTTTAACAAAACTCTTATTTAAATATAATTTACAATATATTTTTGGTTCCTTATACAATAACTCAATAAAATTATTACATACCTAAAAAAATTATCAAGGTTCCTGAACAGTTTAGACATAGGATTATTATTTTCAATTCATGATTTTCATCCATATAGCTAACGTGTGAGGCAGTTATGAATAGATACCAATAACGTTAACATCTACTATTACAAAAGTAATTTTTATTTTCATAAAACATGAACGAACGAGAAAACAATTTTACGCAATTAGCTATTTTCTATAATAAACCTGAACAACGTTCACCTTCACCGCCATTACCTGCGATGCGATTTCGTAAATGAGGCGTATGCGATGTTATCGCTTTGACACTAAAGCGCCTGTGTGCGTCATTTTTAACAAAAACTCATAAATTCTCAAATATCGCTGGGCAACTGAAAATTGCTGAACTTACATGGGGGTCACAAGGATAGGTACTGAGATCCCTTGCTCCTATATCATCACAATCGTTGATCCGTCGATCGCGATACATGCTGAATAGTGAGATAGGTGTTGATGATTCTGTATCTGAAAAAAAAAACGTAACCCTTATAAGATCACTTATTTGTCTATATTTTATTTGTATGTGTGTCTGTGACCATTTATATCAAGATCATGTAAAGGTATCAAGGTGAAATTATTATCGATTTAACAACTCCTTGCAAAATTTAAGATTCTATTATATGTTAACACAATTGAAATATACGAGCATTTTTACATCGTTTTTGATTCTTTTTTGTATGAAATTCGCCGCGTAATCAAAATCTATAGGGTACATTAACGTACGTAAATTTGACAAGAAATGAGAACTTGCTGTGCAAATAAAAGAAAATATCCGAAATTTATATATTAGCGGCACCCGTGCGGCTACGCCCGCTTGAAATATACAATAATGTGTATTTAAGTGCATTTAAGAAAAAACCGGCCAACTCTCTCACCGAGACTGCTGTAACAATTTCAGGATTGTGATTAAGAGAAGTTAATAATCGTTTGCAGGCTCTTATATTGTATGTTTTTATGTAAGTACAAGTAATGATTTTTTCTATGAAATATCTATAAATTTTTACTTTATCGATTTTTTCCTTTTTTTTTATTGTAAGATCTTACTTCGTCCTAAATTCGGGAAGTACACTATATATATATATATATATATATATATATATATATATATATATATATATATATATATATATATATATATATATATATATATATATATATATATATATATATATATATATATATATATATATATATATATATATATATATATATATATATATATATGTATATATATATATTTTGATTGCGCAGTGAATTTCATACAAACTGAAGCAAAAGCGATACATACATATATGCTCATATATTTTGACTGTGTTGTATTAACTTGATTTCTGTGCTCCAAGGAACTGTATACCTGAATATCTGATATTACTGTCAGATTCATATCTCAACGCAATCTCAAGTAAGATAGTCTTGCAGACGGACAACAAGTGATTCTATAAGGGTTACGTATTATCCCTTTTGAGGTACAGAACCCTAAAAATGGATTAATTATTTTAGTTTGATTATACATTAAATAAGTCGTAATTTAAGTGTTTTGGGAATTAACTTAATTATCGTATTTAATAGCTTTTTTTAGTTATTTCATATCTGACTAGGTAAACCGTGACTAGTGATAAACGTAGTTCTTTCTACATACATATTATACAAATAATAATTTACAAACAATGTCAAACGACAAAACATTGAGAACTAAAGACTTAGTTCATTCAATTTGTACTTATAAAATAACTTTTTTAGGAAGTAGCAATTTTGTCAAACAACATATTTTAAAATGAAATTAGAATTTTCGGAGAAATGGAAATATAAATTTAAATAAATATTTCATTTCTTCGAGTGGGAATCAAACCCACACCCAATCGGTTTTACAGTGACGGCCTCATTAATAAATTTAAGTTTTTTGAGTATTTATTTGATTTTGGTTCTAAAATTTGTTGTATTTAAAGAAAAATATTTAACTATACGGTATTTAGGTAGTCGGTAAGTACGCGTGCACGGCAAGGGAAATTTTTCCCGTGTAAATTCCGATCCCGATCTTAAATTATAAAATATCGATGTGTTTTATCATCATACACATTAAAAGATAAAGATTCAGCCAATTCAGTAATACAGTTGTATAAAACAACGATTCACGATTGCAGGTCAACGGGAAGTAGAACTTATAAAAGTTAGCAAACTTAAATTTGCAGTTATATGCACTCATTTTGAATGAAATGAACTGCAAATATACGTTTATAATGGTTTTTTTCATACGATATACTTAAAATATTTTTCGGAATTTTCCCTTTGTTTTTACTATTTCACTTATTGCTGAGTTTCATAACTACCTAACCTTAAAGTGAACCTACACGGGACTCATCCTATAGATTTTGAATACACAGCAAGTTTCAAACTATTGCCTTAGAAATGAAGCATAAACGGTCGTACTCGTATCTTTTGCTCACGTTGGTATAGAAGTAATTAATAAGAAGTTATTTTCTTACCTGTAGAACTGTTTTATGTTAATTTCAGCTCAGTGCCTCCACGCCTTCTTTAGGAAAATCGTCTTGACAGATAGACAGACAGAGAAACAGACGGTCCAGAAAGTAAAATACAAAAATACAAAAAGAGAGGCCAGTTGTGGCGCAGCGGCACGAGGTATGACTGCAAAACCGACTGGTTGTGGGTTCGATCCCCACTCGAGGAGATGAAATATTTTGATGAAATATTAAAATTGTTTATATATTTAAAGAAAAATCAAACTTTCTATTTTACAACCCTGTCTAATATTCACAAGACAGTTGTGTTTAAAGTTCTTTAGGCATAAAATAAGGTACCTACTTGTTACTTACATAACAACTTCATTAAGATTTACATTTTGTAATTTAGAGCTAGAACACAAGTTTACGTATATATACATATGTTTTATCAAATGATATACATTTCTACATTGAAAAATAATATACTTTTACTTCGCTAAGTAAAAAGAAAATAATGTAAACGTTGTACTATTAACGTAAAAAGCAAAAAAATGTAATATTACTTAACAATGCTCTACTTAGTTTCCTCTTTAAACGTAATACAATATATTTTATTTGAAAAATATAAATATGTCATCAAATATAGTCAAAATCACATTAATATTTAACATAGAAATTTCAAAACAAGTGTTTTATATTAGAACGGTATATTTTACAATTTTTTGTATCCCTTATTTTATTTTCTTAAAAATAAATTAATCAGCTTCACGCTGTATACCGCGCACAGTAGGGTAGACAGAGGGAATCTAGTGTTAAGACACTCCGTTCCCCACTTTCTGCCGAATTCTGGAGGCATTGCGTGTTGAATGGCAGAACTCAACGCCGCGCTTAACCTCGACACCAGAGCGAAAAAGTGGAAATATAAATTTAAATAAATATTTCATCTCCTCGAGTGGGGATCGAACCCACAACCAGTCGGTTTTGCAGTCATACCTCGTGCCGCTGCGCCACAACTGGCCTCTCTTTTTGTATTTTTGTATTTTACTTTCTGGACCGTCTGTTTCTCTGTCTGTCTATCTGTCAAGACGATTTTCCTAAAGAAGGCGTGGAGGCACTGAGCTGAAATTAACATAAAACAGTTCTACAGGTAAGAAAATAACTTCTTATTAATTACTTCTATACCAACGTGAGCAAAAGATACGAGTACGACCGTTTATGCTTCATTTCTAAGGCAATAGTTTGAAACTTGCTGTGTATTCAAAATCTATAGGATGAGTCCCGTGTAGGTTCACTTTAAGGTTAGGTAGTTATGAAACTCAGCAATAAGTGAAATAGTAAAAACAAAGGGAAAATTCCGAAAAATATTTTAAGTATATCGTATGAAAAAAACCATTATAAACGTATATTTGCAGTTCATTTCATTCAAAATGAGTGCATATAACTGCAAATTTAAGTTTGCTAACTTTTATAAGTTCTACTTCCCGTTGACCTGCAATCGTGAATCGTTGTTTTATACAACTGTATTACTGAATTGGCTGAATCTTTATCTTTTAATGTGTATGATGATAAAACACATCGATATTTTATAATTTAAGATCGGGATCGGAATTTACACGGGAAAAATTTCCCTTGCCGTGCACGCGTACTTACCGACTACCTAAATACCGTATAGTTAAATATTTTTCTTTAAATACAACAAATTTTAGAACCAAAATCAAATAAATACTCAAAAAACTTAAATTTATTAATGAGGCCGTCACTGTAAAACCGATTGGGTGTGGGTTTGATTCCCACTCGAAGAAATGAAATATTTATTTAAATTTATATTTCCATTTCTCCGAAAATTCTAATTTCATTTTAAAATATGTTGTTTGACAAAATTGCTACTTCCTAAAAAAGTTATTTTATAAGTACAAATTGAATGAACTAAGTCTTTAGTTCTCAATGTTTTGTCGTTTGACATTGTTTGTAAATTATTATTTGTATAATATGTATGTAGAAAGAACTACGTTTATCACTAGTCACGGTTTACCTAGTCAGATATGAAATAACTAAAAAAAGCTATTAAATACGATAATTAAGTTAATTCCCAAAACACTTAAATTACGACTTATTTAATGTATAATCAAACTAAAATAATTAATCCATTTTTAGGGTTCTGTACCTCAAAAGGGATAATACGTAACCCTTATAGAATCACTTGTTGTCCGTCTGCAAGACTATCTTACTTGAGATTGCGTTGAGATATGAATCTGACAGTAATATCAGATATTCAGGTATACAGTTCCTTGGAGCACAGAAATCAAGTTAATACAACACAGTCAAAATATATGAGCATATATGTATGTATCGCTTTTGCTTCAGTTTGTATGAAATTCACTGCGCAATCAAAATATATATATATACATATATATATATATATATATATATATATATATATATATATATATATATATATATATATATGTATATATATATATTTTGATTGCGCAGTGAATTTCATACAAACTGAAGCAAAAGCGATACATACATATATGCTCATATATTTTGACTGTGTTGTATTAACTTGATTTCTGTGCTCCAAGGAACTGTATACCTGAATATCTGATATTACTGTCAGATTCATATCTCAACGCAATCTCAAGTAAGATAGTCTTGCAGACGGACAACAAGTGATTCTATAAGGGTTACGTATTATCCCTTTTGAGGTACAGAACCCTAAAAATGGATTAATTATTTTAGTTTGATTATACATTAAATAAGTCGTAATTTAAGTGTTTTGGGAATTAACTTAATTATCGTATTTAATAGCTTTTTTTAGTTATTTCATATCTGACTAGGTAAACCGTGACTAGTGATAAACGTAGTTCTTTCTACATACATATTATACAAATAATAATTTACAAACAATGTCAAACGACAAAACATTGAGAACTAAAGACTTAGTTCATTCAATTTGTACTTATAAAATAACTTTTTTAGGAAGTAGCAATTTTGTCAAACAACATATTTTAAAATGAAATTAGAATTTTCGGAGAAATGGAAATATAAATTTAAATAAATATTTCATTTCTTCGAGTGGGAATCAAACCCACACCCAATCGGTTTTACAGTGACGGCCTCATTAATAAATTTAAGTTTTTTGAGTATTTATTTGATTTTGGTTCTAAAATTTGTTGTATTTAAAGAAAAATATTTAACTATACGGTATTTAGGTAGTCGGTAAGTACGCGTGCACGGCAAGGGAAATTTTTCCCGTGTAAATTCCGATCCCGATCTTAAATTATAAAATATCGATGTGTTTTATCATCATACACATTAAAAGATAAAGATTCAGCCAATTCAGTAATACAGTTGTATAAAACAACGATTCACGATTGCAGGTCAACGGGAAGTAGAACTTATAAAAGTTAGCAAACTTAAATTTGCAGTTATATGCACTCATTTTGAATGAAATGAACTGCAAATATACGTTTATAATGGTTTTTTTCATACGATATACTTAAAATATTTTTCGGAATTTTCCCTTTGTTTTTACTATTTCACTTATTGCTGAGTTTCATAACTACCTAACCTTAAAGTGAACCTACACGGGACTCATCCTATAGATTTTGAATACACAGCAAGTTTCAAACTATTGCCTTAGAAATGAAGCATAAACGGTCGTACTCGTATCTTTTGCTCACGTTGGTATAGAAGTAATTAATAAGAAGTTATTTTCTTACCTGTAGAACTGTTTTATGTTAATTTCAGCTCAGTGCCTCCACGCCTTCTTTAGGAAAATCGTCTTGACAGATAGACAGACAGAGAAACAGACGGTCCAGAAAGTAAAATACAAAAATACAAAAAGAGAGGCCAGTTGTGGCGCAGCGGCACGAGGTATGACTGCAAAACCGACTGGTTGTGGGTTCGATCCCCACTCGAGGAGATGAAATATTTATTTAAATTTATATTTCCACTTTTTCGCTCTGGTGTCGAGGTTAAGCGCGGCGTTGAGTTCTGCCATTCAACACGCAATGCCTCCAGAATTCGGCAGAAAGTGGGGAACGGAGTGTCTTAACACTAGATTCCCTCTGTCTACCCTACTGTGCGCGGTATACAGCGTGAAGCTGATTAATTTATTTTTAAGAAAATAAAATAAGGGATACAAAAAATTGTAAAATATACCGTTCTAATATAAAACACTTGTTTTGAAATTTCTATGTTAAATATTAATGTGATTTTGACTATATTTGATGACATATTTATATTTTTCAAATAAAATATATTGTATTACGTTTAAAGAGGAAACTAAGTAGAGCATTGTTAAGTAATATTACATTTTTTTGCTTTTTACGTTAATAGTACAACGTTTACATTATTTTCTTTTTACTTAGCGAAGTAAAAGTATATTATTTTTCAATGTAGAAATGTATATCATTTGATAAAACATATGTATATATACGTAAACTTGTGTTCTAGCTCTAAATTACAAAATGTAAATCTTAATGAAGTTGTTATGTAAGTAACAAGTAGGTACCTTATTTTATGCCTAAAGAACTTTAAACACAACTGTCTTGTGAATATTAGACAGGGTTGTAAAATAGAAAGTTTGATTTTTCTTTAAATATATAAACAATTTTAATAAAACATATCGTAAAGAGAAAATATAGAAATATGAACTTTTCGCATGCAACACCTTTAAGTAATTAGCAAACTTTGACGACTTTTATATTTAAAGAAATTATCATTTAAGAGTGTCAAAAGTGAACTAAATAAACTATATCCAAATTCGTATAAAAAACAGCGACTGTTTGTATTTACATTGGATAGGACCACAACATAAACAAATTTAATAAACCAAAAACACCTGAATTTTATTATATTCTTATAATTTTGCATACTTTTAAATCGTACACAGCTACCTAATAATCAATTTAAAGTTCCATATAATTCGTATAAGTGTAAACCCTCCGTCTAATTTCTTGAAGCCAAGCCAAGTGCCCTGTTCTACGACGCACATAGTGAATAAAACATCTCGAGATTTTTTTTTAAGTCGCAGAGTTTCGTTCGTTAGCCTCTATGAATACATGGTAAACTTTCTATACCATTTTGTTACATACTAAGTTGATACGTAAAAAAAAATACAAAAATACTATATAGTACTTGTAATATTGATATTAAAAATAATAAAACAAAATTAATATTATTATTAATTATTTCTGAGGCCAGTCGTGGCGCAGGCACAAAGTGTGAGTGTAAAACCGACTGGTTATGGGTTCGATCCCAACTTGAAGAGATGAAATATTTACTTAAATTTATATTTCCATTTCTTCACTCTGGTGTCTAGGCAAAAGCGCGGCTTTAAGTTCTGCCACTCAACACGCAATGTCTTCAGAATTCGGCAGAAAGTGGGAAAGTAAGTGTCTTAACATTAGGTTCCCTCTGCCTACGCTGCTGTGTGCGGGATACAGCGTTAAGCTGATTTATTTATTTTTATTTAATTATACGAATAATAGAAATAATTCGTATAAGATTACAAACAAGAAAATACACTTTACAAATATGTAGATAAAAACTTTATTTGTAACTAATGCGGAGCCTGCCAAGTTTCAGTTCTCTTCGTTCATGCGTTCTAGTAAGTTACATATTATTACTGCTGGTTGAGTGCCTAAAATAAATTACCGTACTATAAAATTTTATAACAACAAAGAACTGTGTTGTTGTCTAATAGAAAAATTTTAAAATTTTATGATCGTGACCGCGAATTTCTTTTTAGATCAAAAACTGATGCTAAAGTTGCACAAATCACTTTATTTAATAGGTATATCAAAAAATATATATTTGTACTTATATATGAACTTAAAATGTACCTTATTATAATAAATAATAAAAAAAATCTTTAATCTTAATATAAAGGCCTCTTTATATTAAGATTAAAGAAAACCTAGCCTTTAGGTTCTCCTTTATATGGACAAAAAGAGAAATTAGTCACAAGATTCCATAAAAAGCTCTTTTTCCGGCTTGGCTTACGCGAACCACTGTGATTTGACAACCTTATTTAAGCGTTACGCTGAGAAAAGAGAACTAGTGAAAATCTAATGTTAAGACACTACGTTCTCCACTTTTTGTTGAATTTTGAGACATTGTGTGTTGAATAGTAGAACGCAACAACACACTGTTTTGAATACGAGCGGAGAAGTGAGCAGATTTTTTATTATTATTTTCATGAGCGTGGTGGTGGAACTAAAACCTATGACGTATAGAATTAAACACGACAGCTTAAAGTATAAAAAAATATAAAATCTCAATCAATCAACCTTAAAGTATAAATGATATAAAATTAAAATGATTGCAAAACGAAGAAGGTTTTTTGCTTAGTTATTTATTATTAATTATATATATAGATAATAAATATTTTTTATATAAGAATTATTTTTAGTTTTTTTTTTAATGTTCAAAAATTAATTTGAAAAAGTCAGCGATAAATATTATGTATATACGATATGGTGAACACTTGGGTATATTGGGCATATCCAATGTATGAACCCAAGTGTAATATATTTTTTTTAAATATTTGTCACATCCATAAATTTTCAACAGATTTATTCTTTATCGTAAAAGATTAAAAGAAAAAAGTTATTATACACAAGTAGTCTGGCTGCCAGGTTGTTCACATCATTAGTGTAGCTGATATCGAATCGAATGATAATAATATGCTGAAATCGATGATTTAGTCTATTCGAATTATTTAAGTTTTACAACACTCACCCTTGGTCAGAATTATAATATAGTACAGTTCATTAATAATTATTAAAAAATTGTGTATTTATATTTGGTAATGACAATTATGTAGATATAGCAAAGAATTTTATTATTAAATTACTAGATATTTTGATTTTAAAAACCTTAAATATTAATCGAATAAACTGAAAAGTTTATTTTGTATTGGTTTAGTTCAATTTTGTGTTATTGGCCGTTCTCCAAGTGATATTTAGAAAACTTTAGACATTTAAAAGAAAAAGAATATACATATTATGGTAATGGTATAACATTTAGGGTGCCCAAGCATTTTACGTTTTTATAATGTGTGATCTTTGAAGGCCATTCTGAGGAAAACAAATATGTTAATAACGGTACAGGTAACTAAAATACATTTAAGAGAGTTTTTTAAATACTGTAAACTAACTTTCTTAGTTTAAATACTGAATATTTATGAAAAAATCGGTAATGAAGTGAATGCCTCCAAAATATAAAGACTCTTTTAAATCCTATTATTAGTATTAAATACATATAGTTATTGATACATTGATAATATAATCCGAAATATACGCAATAGAAGAAAATGAATTTAATTTTTTTTCTCGCAACATTTACTAAATTTTCTATAAATTTAAATAAATTATTCTAAATGCGGTAATAGTAATAATGATCGTCGTAATCCAGTCGACGACAGGTTTAATTCAGGTCGAATAGAAACCAGCTATATAATCGCATTTCACAGTCTCGTTTAAACAAAGCACAGCCGTGATTCCCGCCGCCCAATACGCAATGTCTTAAATGTCTTGAACATAGAAGGAATGGAACTAAGTAATTAAAATGGTACCGGGTATTTAGTCTCTTTCACAAGAAATATATTATATGTAAACATACGTCGTTGTTGTACATAGATAGTACTATTAAATAGTATTGAAATTTTGTAATGTATACATTTTTTATATTTATTAACATTGTTTTGTAAAATAAATATTATTGAATAAGAATTGTCTGAAGAACGATTATTGAGTTTCGATTTCGTATCATAATATATAACACTATATTTATGCGAATATTCTTTATAATCTTTTCTGAATTTGTTTTTGTCTTTGTTTGAATAAACCATATTTAATATTTTTCTAGCTTCTTAAAGTGAGGCCAGTCGTGGCGCAGGGGCACAAAGTATGACTGTAAAACCGACTGGTTGTGGGTTCGATCCCCACTCGAGGAGGTGAAATATTTACTTAAATTTATATTTCCTATTCTTCGCTCTGGTGTCGAGGTTAAGCGCGGCGTTGAGTTCTGCTACTCAACACGCAATGCCTCCAGATTTCGGCATAAAATGGGAAACGGAGTGTCTTAACACTAAGTTTCCTCTGCTTACCCTGCTGTGTGCGGGATACAGCGTGAACCTAATAATTCTTAAAGTCCTACAGATTATAAAATTCTTGAAGCATTTTTTGTTTTGTAATAGTAAAAGATAATAAAATATGGTAAATCTTAAACATTAAAAGTGAAATTAACTTTCTGTATTCTAATTTAGGTATAGTAACATATGAATAATGTTATAATTCAGCACAAAATAGGCTAGGTAGGTTACAATGATATTAATATGCACAACTTTTCATCCCCTTTTCAAAGTTAATTAAAACTATTCCTGACCTGTTTTGTGTTATTTACAAAGAAATTCTAAAGCAGAAATGTTTACGTCCACTACAGTTTTTTTCCTCGGTTTATAAACAATTTTAATGATATTCAAATGACTTAAACGTGTCCATTTTATGTGTAAAGGTGTATAAACGACTGCGTAAATATATTTTATTTTATATATATTTATTATGGTTTATATGCATACCCTAGTTATTTCCAACATTTTAAATAAAAATATTTATGTGAAATAAATTATGATTTAATCTCATATTAAAAATGTATATATTAATATACCATTTGTTTTTTTTTGACATATCTTTGTAGTAGAAAATACACTAATCTTTTTTTTTTTTCATTTAATGGCCTAATTTTGCGATGATAAATCAAGCGCAAAATAATCTGCCAGTGTCACGTGTAGTAGAAAAAACACGAATGATATGAAGCAGTACATTTTGAAGGATATTATGAACTGATACAGATATAGTAGTGGATGGACTGGATCAAAGACTAAAACAAACAAACAAACGCTATATTAGTAATATACAAATGAAATACACAAATCTTAATCCATTCTAAAGTACCATTGTCATTATTACATAATTTATATCAATAAATGTATATATTATTTATAGCACATAATTAAATATATTATTTATAACACATAAAGTAACAAGCACGAATCGGGCTCCCCCATCGAGGTTTTCGTACAAAAATTGGAGGTCTCAAGCTTCTTCTGAAATTCAAGCTTAGCTTAGCCAGAGCCCTTTCATCTGATACCTAACTTGAGCTAGAGGTTTTAATACGAAATTTTGCCCCCTTTTAAGACTATAATTTTTTAAGATTTAACCACGAATGTACAGTTTTTAAGTTTTTTTTCTAAATAAGTACTACCTGTAGTTGCTAGCTGCCTAGTTTAATAATTCTAGGTCAACCGGAAGTACCCTATTAATTTTGATTTTTCCCTTTATAGTGTTGAAATATGCGTTTTTACTATATAAACGGCCATATCTTTTTCTTAAGTAAATGTAAAAATACGATTTTTCAGGAAATCATGGATCACCTTAGATCTGAGCGGTGACGGTTTGAATTTGAATTTCAACTCGATATCTCAAAGAGTTCTTGAGATAAATAGACAGCAAGACAGACAGATAGACTGACAACAAATTGATCTTATAAGGGCTCCTTTTTTCCTTAAAAGGTACGGAAGCCTAAAAAAGAACACATGAACATTACACATTTAAAATGTCTCGGAAATTTGAGCTATATATACTCGCAATTTCGCTTGCGTAGATCATAATATTTTAAACATTTTTAAAGTGTTAATCCACTCTTAGAAAAGAAAAATACTTATTTAGAAAACGTATAAAAATTTGAACGTAGCGGGACTCGAACCCGTGCCTTCTGGAAATCGATCAGGCGTTCTGACCACTAAGACATACGGATGGCTTAGTGGTCAGAACGTATTTTTTACGTCTCGCACACAGCAAGGTAGGCAAAGGGAGGACACTCTGTTCTCCTTTTCCCACTCCGTTCCCATTTTATTCTCCATTCTAGAGACATAGAGTGCTGATTGGCGGAACACAACATCGTGCTTTGCCTTGAAACCAGAGCAAGAAATTAAAATATAAAAAAAATCTTAGAGTGGAAATCGAACCCACACCTTGCCGTATTAATAATCACACAGACACAACCCTGGAGCTCAACCTTGTAACATGATAATAAATTAGACCCACTTATTTCTGGTTCCTATACTATAATATATTATACACTAGATGCCCCCGTGCGGCTGCACTCGCTTGAAATATACGGATTACTATTTTAGTGTATTTAAGCAAAGATCGGCAAAGCGCGGGACTCGCCCGCCGAGGCTTCTATATCAATTTCATTTCTACATTATAAGATTTCTATATTTTAATTTATAGCACATAAATAAATATGACTTTTAAAAGCAGATTTTAAATTAGAATGTATCAAGCCACTATAAAATGCTAGTTATTTATATTTCATGTATTTAATACTCTGGTTGCTTTACCCACCTACTAGCGGACCCGTGCGGCTTCGCCCGTACTGTATGAAAATTTACAAAACCGTCAACGGCTTCCATTCAGGTCGGTCGTACCGTGCGGTTCGTAGGCTAGGTCATTTTAAATCAGTGATATCTCCTTAAACATTTATTATAACGATGTAAAGTAACCTTAAATTTTGATTTAAATACTTAACTTAACTTAACTTAGCTTCACGCTTTATCCCTTGCGGGGTAGTCAGAGAGAACGGAGCGCCAAACGCTACGGTCTCTACATACCTCTTTCGCCTCGTCCACTGTCATCAACCTCTTCATACATGCCCTTCGGGGGGTCCTCATGCTTTTTACGTGACCTTCCTCCAGTATCTTTGATACTGTGTTTTCGAAGGTCAACCGAGGTCTCCCCCTACCTCTCTTACCGCTCACTTTTCCATCATAAATCTTTTTTGCCATTCTTTCATCACTCATTCGTTCGACGTGCCCAAACCAGCTGAGCACGTTCTTCTTCATTCTCACCGTGACATCCTCGCTAGTACCTGCCATTCTGTGTACCTCTTCATTGCGGATTCGATCAGCTAAGCTGACTCCGCATATCCTACGAAGAGATCGCATCTCCACAGCATTCATCTTTCTTTCATTCTTCTTCTGTAATACCCACGTTTCGCTGCCGTATAACAGAGTCGGTACCAAAACTGCATTGTGTACGGCCAAACGCGCAGCTGTGCTGACGTTTCGCCGTCTCATCAATGCAGCTAAGGCTCCGTTAACCTTGTTACCGGCAGCAATACGCCTTTCCACATCCATCTCGTATCTTCCATCTCTACTGAACATACTTCCCAAGTATACCACTTCATTCACTTGTTCTAATATCATACTATTTACACTGATCTTGCATTCCGTCCTTTCTTCATCTCTTTCAAAAATCAGAACCTTTGTCTTATTCACATTGAGGCTTAGACCATTATATTCACACCCTTCTTTCAGAGTGGTGACCAATGCCTGCAACTCGCATTCTGATGATGCAATAAGCACTGCATCATCTGCGTACAGCAGGCAATTCACATTCAGGTCACCTACTTTCACTCCCATATCACTTTGTTTCACTCCTTGGAGACAGCTATCCAAATACAAATTGAACAACCAAGCTGACATGGCGCAACCTTGTTTAACACCCGATCGGATGTCAAACCAGGGCGACATGCCAGCTCCTACTCGCACGCAGGCTGAGTGATCTCTGTAAAGAGACTTTACAGCCTGCAGCAAGGGTCCGCTCACATTGTACCGGGGTAGTATCTCCCATAATTTCGCTCTAACAACTCTGTCAAACGCCTTTTCCAAGTCCACAAAAGCACAGAAAACTTTTTGGTTAACGGCCAAAAATTTTTCCGTGATCATGCGGAGGGAAAAGATCTGATCCATACACCCTCTTCCAGGTCTAAAGCCCCCTTGGGCCTCCCACAACAACCTTTCAGATCTCTCCTGCATTCTTCTCGCTAAAACTTTAGCATAAACTTTACTACCTAAGCTAATCAAACTGATAGCCCTATGGCTTGCGCAGTCTATCTGTGAACCTTTGCCTTTATACAAAGGCACGATGACCGCACCTCGCCAATCGTCTGGGACCTCCCCTGATTTCCAGCACAAATTGCACAAAAACCAGAACAAGTCCAAGACGCGTGGCCCACCATATTTGATCATCTCGGCAGTAACTCCATCTGCTCCCGCTGACTTACCACATTTCAGACTTCGTATTGCACTCTCAACTTCTTTTATACTGATTTCGCCATCAGCTACATCAAGACTCAGCGTTTCGCTGCTACTTGAGACTGAGGCGTCATCACATTCATACATCTCCTTGTAAAATTCCGCCCATCGCTGCAAAACGTGTGGTTGTTCTGTTAGAATTTCACCGTCCTTCGAAAGCACCCCTTTCATTCTACAGGCTAACGAGCAACCTCGAGAAACACTAACTTCTCTCCAGAAAAGCTTCGTATTTTCCTTGAAGTTGTTCGTTAACCTTTCATCTCTTTCATTCTCTGCCTTTTCACGCTTCATCTTGATCAGTACTTTCGTCTGGTGCTTTTGCAGCTTATACTCTTTCTTTTTTATCTCTCTCATACTTTTATCTTTACCAGAGGCTTTATAGTCCTGCCATGCCTTCTTCTTTCTTTCTACTGCATCTTGCACTTCATCATCCCACCATTCATCACGCTTTTTGCTAAAGCCCCTTTTACCTTTACCACATACCTCTATCGCTGCTTCCTTCATACAATCCCTAAGGTTCTGCCAGCATACTTCAATATTTCCATTTCCAGATTCACTGCTGTCTAGCTTTTTGGAAACTCTTTCTTGATATTCCTTTCTAGTCGGTGGATCTTGAAGCTTCCAGCTTCTTATGCGGTAATTCGACTCCAAGTCTGGACACCTCGTGTAGCTGCGCCAACCCGCGAACAGACCCCTTATTCTAGCAACGACTAGATAGTGGTCTGTTCCCAGATCAGAACCCCTAAACACTCGTGTGTCCATGACTTGGCTTCGAATACGCTGATCCACTAGGAATAAATCAATCATACTTTTCCCTTCCGTTCGCTCCCATGTATACATGTGAATTTGTTTGTGGTCAAACATAGTGTTTGCCACAAACAAATTCCTTTCCTTGCAAATTTCCAATATAAGCTTTCCAGCCTCATTTATTCTCTTGTCACCATACTGACCTAACACTCCCTCGTAACCGCTTCGCGCAGTTCCGACCCATCCGTTCAAATCGCCACATATTATTAATTTTTCATTCCCTCTGACGCTACCTAGAACATCCCTGACACTCTCCCAAAACTCCTCGAGTTCGCTTAATAGAGCTGAGGATACTGGCGCATACGCCACTAACAAGAATACTCTTGTTAACCCCAGCTTGAAGCGAACCCAAAGCAGTCTCGGGTTGATCGCCTTGTATTCAACCGCTGCACTAACCAGTCGAGAGGACAATAACACACCTACACCTTGACAGCCCCGCTCGCTCTCTGGTACGCCGGCCCAGAAAGCGACCCGACTGCCCGGCAAATCGGTCGTGTCATTGCCCTTTCGCTTGGTCTCTGTCACACAAACGACATCCAAATCTCTATCATCCATCACATCTAATAATTCATTCATCTTTTCTTCCATCCCTCCTCTTACATTCCACGTAGCTATTTGTAGCTCCGTCCTCCACCTCCCGCCGTTCCGGACATGGCGTGTTGGGTGGCGGTCCCCAACGCCGCATTCGTCGCCACTTGACACACCAGCGGGGACGCACTGGTGCGCGTCGCCTTGGGGGGACGCCCTATCAGTGCGCTCTCTCGAGGTGCACGTGGCGGATGGAACGTTGCAGCCCTCGTAAGGGCTGGCAGGGGTCGCTGCGAGCAAGCCTTCCATCTTGGACCCCCATTTTTTGATTTAAATGAAATGTGAAAAGTGATTATTATATTTATTTTCATAATCATGAATACCAAATTATAGAAAATACATTAAGAATAACTCGATTAATTTAAATTTAATTTAAATAAATTAAAATGGTTACTGTAGCTCAACCAAACGAGTCAGAGATAAACATATACCATATTTTAATAGATTTTTTAAAGGACTCTCAAAGAACTTAAAGGTCTCTCAAAGCCGAATCAGCGCACGCTATGTAAGCGTTCAGGAAGCTCATTGGCCGATCTTTTCTTAAAACAACAAATTGTTTTTTGCTTAGCAACGGGTTAAGACACTCCGTTCCCCACTTTTCGCCGAGTTCTGGAGGCATTGCGTGTTGAGTGGCGGAACTCAACGCCTCGTTTTGCCTCGACACCAGAGCGAAGAAATGAAAATAAAATGTAAATAAATATTTCATTTCCTCGAGGTGGGTCGAACCCACAAACAGTTGATTTTACAGTCACGCTTTGTGCGCTACGACTGGCCTCAAATAGAAAAGATATATTAATATATTAGTATACTAGCGACCCGCTCGCGGCTTCGCCCGCTTATACCACAGAATTATTTACTTAACACACTGAAATATGTTCGTGTTTTGATACACCTATAATGTATGTTTGCAACGCAATGAAGATTTCTTATGAGAAAGTTATTAAAACTTTAGATCGCATTTTTGTATCTCCTATAAGAATCTTCAATTGAATGTTTGAAATAAAAATATAACTTATCGATACTTAGGTACAATAAAATCCTAACTCATCAGTGTCTGTACATAGAAGATATTACAATTAATAATGTAATAAGACTTGGTCAGTTGGTCTGCTTGTCTGTGCGTTCACACAAAGTTAAAACCAGATACACGCTTTATTCCGCCTTTAGCAGGGCAACTTAGTGTTAAGATATTGCGTGTAATGTGTGACTGATGTGCGAACTGAAAATATTATTAAACGAAATGAAAATATTATTAAATTATAATTCAATCCTCCAAGTGGGGATCGGACCCACACCAGTCGCGTTACAGCCACAACTTTGTGCCCCTGTACCGCGACGGCCTTTAACAAAGAAGAGATGAGAAGCGTCAGCGCTTCTTTTACGGAAACAGCATATAGGGTAAAATATTTTAAAGAAATTAAGCAATATACATCAACAGTGAAAACGTAGGTTTTTTTGTTCATTTCACGATGTTTATTCATATCTATATTTCGTGTGACGCAGCTACGCTTAGATACCAATAACGTAAACACATACATACTACTACAAAAATACTACTAAAATCTTTAGAACTTTGAACTTTGCCGCTAATATCTACTGACTCGATTTCGGAATGAAGCGTATGCGGCGGTTTCCCTTTGATAGATTTATGTGTGCGTGCGTCGTTCTCGACATATTATATTTTATTTTACAACGATAATTTTATTATTTATTTTGTTTGAAAACATAACTTTTTTATTATTGGGTTTTTTATAGAGTAGTTAAAAAACTGTGGTTTTATTTAAAGAGGTGCTGACAAAAAAACTGTGTATCATTGAGCATATTTAATATTTATAGTATTTTTTTGGTTAATTAATACCAGTAGTTATTACAACACATGCGAAGGAAGCATATTTTAGGCAATTTTTAATTCTTATACCTTTTGAAAAACTACCAATATTTTTATAGTTAATAAATTATTTTTTCAAATTAAAAGTAGTCTATGTTTTTCATCATAATGACGGGAAAATATTCAAAATGTTCAAAATTACACTATAATAGGTACCAAATAGTATTGACATTGTAGTATTGATAGTAATTGAAAATAGTTAAACTACAGGAGGATACCTTCATATGCTCTGTTTAAACCTGTTTTTATGATATAATGTAGAATAATATATTCTATAGAGGAATCACACATTCTTTTTATTCTTTAAATATAACACGTAAGTACATTTTTTAGAGGTTACTTTGTACTAAGATGGCATGGCTCTGTTCCCGCATTTACGTCCCTGATATATCGATATAAATAATAGAAATATAAAATATTGGAAAAAAAAGGAGAAGAAACGCAATAATATTGCATTTTTTTTTCATACTTGAAACGTATTAATAAATTTACATACAATTCATTTGTTTTGAATATAGCATTAAGTTTAGTCAGCTTCACGTTATTTTAACAGATGACATTAATATATTTATTGTATTGATTATTTAATGTATTTTTTATATATAAAGTCTTGAGAAATATATCTACTGTGAATGAATGCAACTTTATATATATATAAAAATAAAAAAATCAGCTTCACGCATCCCGCACACAGCAGGGTAGGCAGAGGGAACCTAGTGTAAAGACACTCCGTTCCCCACTTTCTGCCGAATTCAGGAGGCATTGCGTGTTGAGTGGCAGAACTCAACGCCGCGCTTAACCTCGACACCAGAGCGAAGAAATGAAAATATAAATTTAAGTAAATATTTCATCTCTTCGAGTGGGAATCGAACCCACAACCAGTCGGTTTTACAGTCACAGTTTGTGCCGCTGCGCCACGACTGGCCTCAATATTATATATATATATATATATATATATATATATATATATATATATATATATATATATATATATATATATATATATATATATATATATATATATATATATATATATATATATATATATATATAACGCTGAATGATTAAAATGTGTTGCCATCAGCGCGTCATCTAAACACAATATAAAGTTTTATAAACTATGAACTCACAATCAAAATTTACTTTCCAAATACATATACAGTAATACCCCGGACTTACGCGGTAGGTGGGACCGAGCGATTGCCGTGTAAGTCGAATTGGCGCAAGTCGGTGTTCAACTTTGCATATAAAGTTTCTTTAATCAGGGCCAGAGTTTAAAAAAAAACATAATTTAGAAGAAAAATGTTTAATAAAGTGTAGGATAATAAAAAAATTACATTGTTATGAATAAAGTAACCTAAACCGGAATTATTTTGAGCTGGGAGGCTTCATATATTTTAACAAAGTTGCCTGCCGAGTTAAATTTTTCTTCTTTTCCAATTCACAAATTTTCATTTTTTCTTCAAAGTCTTTAATTATATTTAGTTTTCACTCCAAAGACAGTGTTTTCTTTTCTTGTTATGCTCAAATGACTCATTTTTCGTTCTTTTAGACGTTTTAATTAGAGATTATAAGTAAAACGCACTGCGCACGTAAAACAATTTCACGCGGAACATGTTTAAACCTGTCGCAAACTGAAAACTGAGTGTGCAGAGCAAGAGAGCGGCAATCAAAATGAAAAACCGTGTATCTCCGAATTCGCGTAAAACGGGGTAGCGTAAGTCGGGGTGTTACTGTACTTTTTATTGCAGATATCGCCGTTTGAGCTAGTCCCGTAAAATATACCTACTTTATTATTTTTGTTAATGTCACCAACGTTGACGTTTAAAATAATAATTATGGTAGACTAAACAACTATTAATTGTACTTCTTTTTTCATCTTCACGCTGTATCCCGCACGCAGCAGGGTAGGCAGAGGGAACCTAGTGTTAAGACACTACTTCCTGTTTCCTACTTTCCGCGGAATTCTGTAGGCATTGCGTGCTGAGTAGTGAAACTCAACGCCGCACTTTGCCTCGACACCAGAGCGATGAAACGGAAATATAAATTTAAATAAATATTTAATTTCCTCAAGTGAGAATAGAACCCACAACCAGTTTATGCTTTGTGCCCCTGTGCCACGAACGGCCTCAATTTACTTTCTTCTTTTAAATTGTGGTTAAATACAATAATCGTAATTTAATTATGCCAAATTTCTATTAACCGACTTCTTAAAAGAGGAGGTCATCAATTCGACTGTATTTTTTATCCTTGTTACCTCAGAACTTTTGACTGTGTGAACCGATTTTGATGATTCTTTTTTTATTTGGAAGGTAGTGCGTCCCGTGTAGTCTTATTTTAATTTAGTTCATTTCCGACAATGGTATCTATGAAAAAATCATATAAATCTCAAATTTACATTTTGTATGTGCGCGACAAATGGACTAATATCTCAATATCAACTCAACCGATTTTAATGATTCTTTATTTATTAGAAAGAGTACACATAAAGGGTAGTTTGGTGAAAGTTTGGTTAAGTTCAGAGTATGAAATCCGATTGAAATTGAAGAAGTCGATTTTTTTTATAAAAAAATATAATTATGTTATTTTTTCTGGTAAAATTTCTTTGTACTCTATGATAAAAACTATTTTATAAGATGCATTAGGTTTTGAACGATTACCATGCTAAAAATAAATTAATTTCATACAGTAGTTATCGGTATTTTAAGTAATTTACATTTTTCAGTTTTTATTTTTTTTAAATAAAACTATAATGAAATTCGGAATGAAACCCAAAAAAAATGTACCTTGAGACCCTAGGCTAATACCATGCAAAAAATCATCAATTTCTGTCCAGTAGTTTTTGCGTGATTGACGAACAAACAAACAGACAGACAGACAGACAGACAGACAGACAGACGGACAGACAGACAGACAGACAAGAATTCTGTTGAGTGGTTTTTTAGGTTCTATAATCAACATATAAACCGACCTACTTTTTATTTTTTTTATATCTTTCATGTACAGAATTGACTTTTCTATCCTTTTATTATATATAGAGAAGAGAAGAGATATAGAGAATATAACAAATATGAGAAAAAAGTAACCTATGTCCATCCCAAGACCGAGAGAGTTACTTGAGACCTCTATATAAAATTTTATCACAATCGATCAGCGTTTTGGCCCTGATTGCGCCACAGACAGACATACAGAGTTACTTTCATTTTGTTATATACGTTTGGATTATTAATTTAATATTGTTGATTTTTTCTAAGTAATATTTTTCTATAAAAATTTATTTTGAAGCACATCATGTAATCCAGAAATAATGGTGTATCTACTTTAGTCGCGCCACACTAATGAGATTGATCCCCGCGCCCGTCTATTAGATATTTTTTTATATTTTTTGTCAAGAAGTCTACTTTATGCACACCTTAATAATTGACACATATTCGACACTTTATTTAATGACTAGCGACCCGCTCGCGGCTTCGCCCGCTTATACCACAGAATTATTTACTTAACACACTGAAATATGTTCGTGTTTTGATACACCTATAATGTATGTTTGCAACGCAATGAAGATTTCTTATGAGAAAGTTATTAAAACTTTAGATCGCATTTTTGTATCTCCTATAAGAATCTTCAATTGAATGTTTGAAATAAAAATATAACTTATCGATACTTAGGTACAATAAAATCCTAACTCATCAGTGTCTGTACATAGAAGATATTACAATTAATAATGTAATAAGACTTGGTCAGTTGGTCTGCTTGTCTGTGCGTTCACACAAAGTTAAAACCAGATACACGCTTTATTCCGCCTTTAGCAGGGCAACTTAGTGTTAAGATATTGCGTGTAATGTGTGACTGATGTGCGAACTGAAAATATTATTAAACGAAATGAAAATATTATTAAATTATAATTCAATCCTCCAAGTGGGGATCGGACCCACACCAGTCGCGTTACAGCCACAACTTTGTGCCCCTGTACCGCGACGGCCTTTAACAAAGAAGAGATGAGAAGCGTCAGCGCTTCTTTTACGGAAACAGCATATAGGGTAAAATATTTTAAAGAAATTAAGCAATATACATCAACAGTGAAAACGTAGGTTTTTTTGTTCATTTCACGATGTTTATTCATATCTATATTTCGTGTGACGCAGCTACGCTTAGATACCAATAACGTAAACACATACATACTACTACAAAAATACTACTAAAATCTTTAGAACTTTGAACTTTGCCGCTAATATCTACTGACTCGATTTCGGAATGAAGCGTATGCGGCGGTTTCCCTTTGATAGATTTATGTGTGCGTGCGTCGTTCTCGACATATTATATTTTATTTTACAACGATAATTTTATTATTTATTTTGTTTGAAAACATAACTTTTTTATTATTGGGTTTTTTATAGAGTAGTTAAAAAACTGTGGTTTTATTTAAAGAGGTGCTGACAAAAAAACTGTGTATCATTGAGCATATTTAATATTTATAGTATTTTTTTGGTTAATTAATACCAGTAGTTATTACAACACATGCGAAGGAAGCATATTTTAGGCAATTTTTAATTCTTATACCTTTTGAAAAACTACCAATATTTTTATAGTTAATAAATTATTTTTTCAAATTAAAAGTAGTCTATGTTTTTCATCATAATGACGGGAAAATATTCAAAATGTTCAAAATTACACTATAATAGGTACCAAATAGTATTGACATTGTAGTATTGATAGTAATTGAAAATAGTTAAACTACAGGAGGATACCTTCATATGCTCTGTTTAAACCTGTTTTTATGATATAATGTAGAATAATATATTCTATAGAGGAATCACACATTCTTTTTATTCTTTAAATATAACACGTAAGTACATTTTTTAGAGGTTACTTTGTACTAAGATGGCATGGCTCTGTTCCCGCATTTACGTCCCTGATATATCGATATAAATAATAGAAATATAAAATATTGGAAAAAAAAGGAGAAGAAACGCAATAATATTGCATTTTTTTTTCATACTTGAAACGTATTAATAAATTTACATACAATTCATTTGTTTTGAATATAGCATTAAGTTTAGTCAGCTTCACGTTATTTTAACAGATGACATTAATATATTTATTGTATTGATTATTTAATGTATTTTTTATATATAAAGTCTTGAGAAATATATCTACTGTGAATGAATGCAACTTTATATATATATAAAAATAAAAAAATCAGCTTCACGCATCCCGCACACAGCAGGGTAGGCAGAGGGAACCTAGTGTAAAGACACTCCGTTCCCCACTTTCTGCCGAATTCAGGAGGCATTGCGTGTTGAGTGGCAGAACTCAACGCCGCGCTTAACCTCGACACCAGAGCGAAGAAATGAAAATATAAATTTAAGTAAATATTTCATCTCTTCGAGTGGGAATCGAACCCACAACCAGTCGGTTTTACAGTCACAGTTTGTGCCGCTGCGCCACGACTGGCCTCAATATTATATATATATATATATATATATATATAACGCTGAATGATTAAAATGTGTTGCCATCAGCGCGTCATCTAAACACAATATAAAGTTTTATAAACTATGAACTCACAATCAAAATTTACTTTCCAAATACATATACAGTAATACCCCGGACTTACGCGGTAGGTGGGACCGAGCGATTGCCGTGTAAGTCGAATTGGCGCAAGTCGGTGTTCAACTTTGCATATAAAGTTTCTTTAATCAGGGCCAGAGTTTAAAAAAAAACATAATTTAGAAGAAAAATGTTTAATAAAGTGTAGGATAATAAAAAAATTACATTGTTATGAATAAAGTAACCTAAACCGGAATTATTTTGAGCTGGGAGGCTTCATATATTTTAACAAAGTTGCCTGCCGAGTTAAATTTTTCTTCTTTTCCAATTCACAAATTTTCATTTTTTCTTCAAAGTCTTTAATTATATTTAGTTTTCACTCCAAAGACAGTGTTTTCTTTTCTTGTTATGCTCAAATGACTCATTTTTCGTTCTTTTAGACGTTTTAATTAGAGATTATAAGTAAAACGCACTGCGCACGTAAAACAATTTCACGCGGAACATGTTTAAACCTGTCGCAAACTGAAAACTGAGTGTGCAGAGCAAGAGAGCGGCAATCAAAATGAAAAACCGTGTATCTCCGAATTCGCGTAAAACGGGGTAGCGTAAGTCGGGGTGTTACTGTACTTTTTATTGCAGATATCGCCGTTTGAGCTAGTCCCGTAAAATATACCTACTTTATTATTTTTGTTAATGTCACCAACGTTGACGTTTAAAATAATAATTATGGTAGACTAAACAACTATTAATTGTACTTCTTTTTTCATCTTCACGCTGTATCCCGCACGCAGCAGGGTAGGCAGAGGGAACCTAGTGTTAAGACACTACTTCCTGTTTCCTACTTTCCGCGGAATTCTGTAGGCATTGCGTGCTGAGTAGTGAAACTCAACGCCGCACTTTGCCTCGACACCAGAGCGATGAAACGGAAATATAAATTTAAATAAATATTTAATTTCCTCAAGTGAGAATAGAACCCACAACCAGTTTATGCTTTGTGCCCCTGTGCCACGAACGGCCTCAATTTACTTTCTTCTTTTAAATTGTGGTTAAATACAATAATCGTAATTTAATTATGCCAAATTTCTATTAACCGACTTCTTAAAAGAGGAGGTCATCAATTCGACTGTATTTTTTATCCTTGTTACCTCAGAACTTTTGACTGTGTGAACCGATTTTGATGATTCTTTTTTTATTTGGAAGGTAGTGCGTCCCGTGTAGTCTTATTTTAATTTAGTTCATTTCCGACAATGGTATCTATGAAAAAATCATATAAATCTCAAATTTACATTTTGTATGTGCGCGACAAATGGACTAATATCTCAATATCAACTCAACCGATTTTAATGATTCTTTATTTATTAGAAAGAGTACACATAAAGGGTAGTTTGGTGAAAGTTTGGTTAAGTTCAGAGTATGAAATCCGATTGAAATTGAAGAAGTCGATTTTTTTTATAAAAAAATATAATTATGTTATTTTTTCTGGTAAAATTTCTTTGTACTCTATGATAAAAACTATTTTATAAGATGCATTAGGTTTTGAACGATTACCATGCTAAAAATAAATTAATTTCATACAGTAGTTATCGGTATTTTAAGTAATTTACATTTTTCAGTTTTTATTTTTTTTAAATAAAACTATAATGAAATTCGGAATGAAACCCAAAAAAAATGTACCTTGAGACCCTAGGCTAATACCATGCAAAAAATCATCAATTTCTGTCCAGTAGTTTTTGCGTGATTGACGAACAAACAAACAGACAGACAGACAGACAGACAGACAGACAGACGGACAGACAGACAGACAGACAAGAATTCTGTTGAGTGGTTTTTTAGGTTCTATAATCAACATATAAACCGACCTACTTTTTATTTTTTTTATATCTTTCATGTACAGAATTGACTTTTCTATCCTTTTATTATATATAGAGATACATACATTATAAATATTCAATAAAATATAATATTTGTTTACCTACTTTTGACTGCTCTTGACGTTATCGTGGCGATAAAGCACGGCGTTGAGCTTAGCCACTCAATACGCATTGCCCTGACAATTCTGCGGAAAGTCGAGAACGGAGTGTCACTCACAGAGTGACACTCCCTCTTCCTACCCAACGCGGAATATTCAATGCGGTATCATTTATAATGTTTAATTAACTTATACTTAATTTTCCTAGAATCTTTTTATCTATGTACTAATTTAAGTAAGTATTTTAATATCAATCTGAATCAAATTCTTTAAACGTTGTAAATTAAAAAACCATTGTTAATTACTTTACAATGTTTTCTAATTGAAAAAGTTTATTTATCATTCACTAGCTTGGAGTATTGTCGTTTTTGAAAGCAGTGGATTACAAATAATTTCTCAACTCCTCCCCTGGGCCCTCTTACTTATTTTGCTGTAGGTCATTATGTACCAGTTTCCAATTCACAGCTTCTACGTTCTGATCTCTACACCTAATTGATATAAAAACCAGGTTGCTTTTCCGATCTAGATAATAGAATGTTGATTTTTTTTCCAATTTACTTTTATTTTATTGATAACTAGCGACCCGCTCGCGGCTTCGCCCGCTTTAACTACTGAATGTTTGCAAAGCACTTAAGATTACTAATGTGAAAATTATTGAAACCTTAATGCAACCCACATTTTCGTAGCTCCAATAAGGGTGTTCCAATTGTTTAAAAAAACACACACCTGAACAAATGACACAAACAACAGAAAACTTAAACGAAAGAAATTATAAACAACGGACTACCTACTATTCTCTTACCCAAAAATACTTAAACGAAAGATGTAACCAACAATGCCGCGACGAAATACATTATAATTATTGGGTAACTCCAAAATACGTGCATTCGCTTCTAAATTTACTTTGCTATAGAGCCAGGCGCAGAATTGAAGCATTCTCTCGTCCATCTCCGTAGTAGCTCCGAACGACATCTGGGCGTTGGTTCCATGGCCGTGGTCTCAAGCGATAAGCTGCTCTAGAGCAGACACAGAGAGAGTCGTGCGGGACGGGATTGAAAAGATTATCAAATGCCATCTAGGCGGTCAACTCAGTCAGGTGAGACCCTCGGTTTCCTGAGGGAGGCCCAGCTTAAACGACCAAGGATCAATGCAAGGCTCATGAGTCGCATTTGGAGGAGGATAGAAAATCCCTCGGAAGTCATCTGACGTCTGACCTCGGGCGACCGGATATGCCACGGAGTGCTGCTCCTTAGGTACAGGTGACCCGATACATTGGCGCAGCGGAATGCGCTGGACGCGAGACGACCAATGTGTACCTCCAGGCTTTCTATTTTTAGGTTGCGGTGATGCGTGGTGTTTCTCACGTAGTATGGCGCCTGCGTCACTCGACGGAGGATGAGGTTCTGGACCACCTGCAGGATTTCTCTTTGAGTGAAACTCGCTAGGACGATGTGATGTCATCAGTGTATAGTGCGTAGAGAGCAGGTGACAAAATGCTGCCCTGGGGAACAACGGCAGCGATCGAGTCGCTGCTATACCTCGAACTCTTAACTCTCAAGCAAAATGTCCTGTCACTGAGGCAGGGAGGCGGCGGCAAGACATGCGCGACGTTCTGGGGGGTGCCGGCTCTGAGCACTTAATGAAGTAGGTCCGGGTGCCAGACGTGGTTTCGGGGCGGGGTTTCGGTTGATCGCTGTTACGGCGTAGTGTAACCAGAGTAGTATACCCGCTCGCCAAACTGCTCGCTTTATAGGTGGATGTGCGCCTGGAGAAGTGAGAGGAATAACTTCTCGGACAGCTTGGAGACCGCGCAAAGGAGGGTTATAGATCGGTACCCCTCAGGCTGCTATGGGCTCTTCCCAGCCTTGGGCAACATGATGAGCAGGCCCTCCTTCCATGCCCGGGGGAAGCTAGGCGGGTTTTTTTTTTTTTTTTTCGAATGGACTTTAATGCTGTTGACCTGGAATGGTCTTGACAGCGTCACCGGGCTGGGAGGGGCGAGTGTAGCTCGCCCCTGAAGATTAGAATTACGAGCTTTGATGGACGCTCGTGAAGTGATGGCGATCGCGGGGGAATGCCCCGCGTACGCTGATCATGGTGGGTTTCGTCCATTGGGCCCCGCCGCGCCGAGGCGCGGGCGTGCCGTTAGATATGACTGGCCTCGCCGCCTCTTACGGCGGCGGAGAGTGGGACGTGGGACTGAGGAGTGGATCCTCCCAGTGTATTGGGCGTTGGCAGCAGTGATGGGATCGTCGGGGTCCAGAAGCACGCTTCGAGGGCGTCGAAGACGTGGATGTGGGTGAGGAGCGTACTTACACGCTTCGACAATGAGTGGGTTGGAATGGGAATCTGCACGCTCGTAGTAGCGCTTGGCCAGGCGCTTGCAGAATTCCTTGAGCGATTCTAGCTCGAAGTCTTTGTGTAGGTCAACGTTGCGTACGTACCATGGGCATCCGGATGCCATTCGTAGGAATTTATTTTGGACCCTCTGAAGGAGGTCTATCTTGGTGTGTGCGAACACGACACAAGCATAGGTCATGACGGGACGGATGCAAGTTTTGTACAATGTCAGCTTGTTGCGAAGTGACATTTTACTCCGCTTGCAGATGAGCGGATACAGCCTGTTCATGACGTATGTGGCTTTGTTCCTGACATACGTGATGTGCGGCCGGAAGGAGAGTTTCGAATCTAGTACGACGCCTAGGTATTTGACCTTGGATTCCCAGGGGATCGGTTTGCCTTGCAGGTAAATAGTCGAGACGGTCTCGTAACGCTTACGAGGGAAGAGGACGGCTACGCTTTTCTCCGGGTTAACCTCGAACCGCCACTTGCTGAACCAATCGCCTAGGGCGTCGGCAGCTCGTTGCAGTCTTTCGGCTAGGATCCAAGCGGAGCGATCCGTGGTGTAAAGGGCGGTATCATCGGCATACATCGCAAGTTCTACTTTATCGGTACGCGGAATGTCGCTAGTGTAAAGCGCGTATAGCAACGGTGAAAGAGTGGAGCCTTGCGGGACTCCGGCGCGAACGGGTCTAGGGGACGATAGGGTCCCTTCTAATCTATATCGGAACGTGCGATTCGACAGGTATTCCCGAATGATGTGAACGAGAGAGTCTGGCAGAGCCATACGACGGAGCTTGAAGAGCAGGCCGTTGTGCCAGACCTTGTCGAAGGCTTTGGCGATGTCTAAGAAAATGGCCGCCGTGTCGCTACGAATCGATCTACGGACGTTATATTTCGCGATATGTTCGGTAAGCCGGTGAACTTGGTGTATGGACGAGTGGTGGGATCTAAAACCGAACTGTTCGTTGATGAACAGTTGTTTTGCCTCGACTATTTCCTTTAATCTACTGAGAACGATTCTCTCGTAGATTTTCCCTAAACTGCTAATAAGACTGATGGGTCTGTAGCTGGAGGGAAGGTTGGCGGGTTTTTTGGGCTTGCGAATGCCTATAACTATTGCTTCCTTCCATTCGGTAGGAAAGGAGCAACCTGCTAAAAGAGCATTGAAAATCATGACTAGTAATGATACGAAGTGAATCGGAAGGGACTTTAAAACTTTATTAGGGATTTTGTCGGGCCAAGCTAGGCGGGTGCGGCGGATCCATTTTTATAAGCAAAATGTCGAGGGCGCGGGGGGAAGCGTGGAGGTCGGTGAGCCGTTACACAGCAAGAATTTTTTAGTATCGTAATTTCAAATCTGTGCTACTAATCAACATTTTGATCTACATTAAATGGCCAAGATAACTAATATACTTATTTATACACTGAAAGTAAGGGATAACATGAGTCGATATAGCTTTTCTCTAAAAGTATTTGTAATTTCGAAATATTGTAAAAAGCAAAATTTATCTTTGTTTAACGTAGAAAATTAATAAATTATTTAAAATGGTAAAGATTAATATCATTATTGACACACATCCCTCTCAATAAGTAAATATATTTAAATTACTATCTAATTTCCGTCTCATATACGCTTTCATTACTAAGATTTAAACGATTTTTATTTGCATTTCTTGTTCTACGACCTATATTTGGACGACTTTGTCGTGGTATAATTAAATTAAAAACATTTCCTATGTTTAAAAGGTAAAGAAAATAATAAAAGAACAGAAGAAGAGTAAACAAAATAAACAACAGGATACTTAAACGCAAGAAATGATAAACAAAAGCCTACCTATTGTTCTCTTAAACTAAAATACTTATACGAAAGAAATTATGAACAAAAGACTACCTACTATTCTATTAATCAAAATAGACGAAACTAAATATATTAAACTCCAATTATCCAATACGTACAATCGCATCTACATCTACTTTTCTACAGTACAGAGGCAGGTGGTCGCGGGGCGCGGGGGGACGCATGGCGTGTGGCGAGCCGTTTCAAAGCAAGGATTTTTTGATATTGTAACAACTTCTAAAGTACTTATTAAAATGAAAAACAGTAAAAGACAGTTTTGATCTACATTAAATGGCCAACGTAACTAATATACTTATTTATATGCTGAGAGTAAGGTAATAAATAAAACTTGCGCCAAAACTGCGGTTTATAGCCGGCGTGATGTGTCAACAATTAAATGCGTTTTTCTCTAAAACTATTCGTAATTTCAAATTAGTGTAAAGAGCAAATTTTATCTTCGTTTAACGTAGAAAATTAATAAAGTATTTAAAAGGATAAGGATTGATACCATTATGGACAAACATCCCTCAAAATAAAAAATATATTCAAATTACTATTTTTAGACAGAAATATGCTCACTGTATGTTATCCTTAGAAGATACGAATATGCTGTCGCTGACTTTTTTGTAGATCTTATTAAGAGGAATAATACTCTAGTACATTGTTTTCATGTAGGACTTACCATTAAAGCAGCGCATGCGTGAAAGTGTCTGAACGGGTAGGACTTTATACACATTTATCATATTTATGTCAAACTACAATAAAATATACATATAATAAACCATATATCATCCTTCCCTGAGAAATACTCTACATAATGGTGAAAACCGCATCAAAATCCGTTGGGTGGTTTAGAAGAAGATAACGTAGAAAGGCCAGACAGACAAAAAAATCGTTCTTATTTTATAAGATATAGAGATAGAGATAGAGAAGAGATAGAGATATTTATAATATTTATAGAAATATTTATTAATATTTTAGCTTAGTATTGTTTAGCAAACTATAACTGCGTTTATTAAAAACACATATTAAAAACCTCTATTTTAAATAGATTTATGACGCGTGATTTTTTGTTAATGTATTTTTTCGACCTAAGCGACAAAGTAATTTACTTTTGGTCATATTGATATTGGTATAAAAATTGTTATTATTATTGATTTAATTGTAAATTATCCATATTTATTGAAAGAAATCCTTAATAAGTTTAAATCTTATACTGTATTTTAATTTTCTTATCTATTGGAGAAATGTTTTGACGGTAGTGTAGGACGCCCAGCATTCATAAATAATGTATTGCAGCCCTGACACCTAACTTACTATTATAATTATATTCTCATAACTTACACTATTTTCACTTTTCCATACGAGATCTTAACCTAATTTGCTCTTATTTGCCAAAAACTTTCTCCCAAAATATAATATTATAAAAAAAAAAAACAAAAAAGAAAAAATGAAAAAACCCTCATTTTATCATAATATTCATAATTTATTATAGAGTCCTAAGCTGATCTTTGATATCAAATAATGTAGTTGTTTTCTGCCCGTTGTGTGACAAACTGGATTCATGATTGTGCCATTGTTTCACCGCTTCGGGCATCCGGTCAATTTGTTCCATTGTTACAAAATACATATCCTCATTGTAAAACATGTGTACGCGTTAATTAAATTTATTGCTTTTGAAGATTTTCATATTTTTAAAACGTTTATATGTATATATATTTTGGACGATTTTAAATTCAGTTTATAATTCTGTTTCATATACAAGTGGAATACCTAAAGATCTCCGGGTTTGACAAATGTTTGATAAAAATCAGTGCGAGATACCAAATGCGAGTTAAGCATTTTGACATACATACCGGGAGTTCCGTACCAATTTCAGGATTTTATGGCAACGGGAAGAAGGATTTATAGAAGTTGTTTGTGTGAAATAAACTAAAATTATAAGATTATAATGTTTTTTTTCCGATTAGTACTACATGTAGATGCTACCTGCCACGTTTCATAATTCTAGGTCAACCGGAAGTACAATAATAATTTTGATTCCCTTTATCGTCGAAATACGCATTTTTTGTGATAAAAACGGCCATATCTTTATTATAAGTATGTAATAATTAAGGAACCGTAGATCTGAGTATATCGTTTGAATTTCAACTCGATTTCTTCAAGCGTTCCTGTGATAAAAGCTCTTGACAGACTTGATCTTATTAGGATTTTTTTTTACCTTAAAAGGTACGGAACCCTAACAAAAACGAAATATAAATATATTATTTGTATGTTTAATAATTAAACAGATTAATAAACATATATGCGTATGTCCACAAAGTATTTATAAAAAGGAGACGCTGTAATTTTAGATCCTACAAAATAAAACAAATTAAGAGTAATCAATAACGATAACATTAGTTCCAACTAATCAATGATTTTAAAACGTTTTATTTTGGCACGAAGCCTAGAGTACAATCTAAAATAAAATCTAGGCCCGAGTTAGCATTTACTACTAAAATCAACTGATCAGACCTAAACCAATAAATGTGGACAATCAATACAACCAGGGAAACGTGACAGAAATAGCAACATTAAAGTTCCATATCCATACCTATATTATAAATTTGAAAGTAACTCTGTCTGTCTGTCTGTCTGTCTGTCTGTCTGTGCCGCAATCAGGGCCAAACCGCTAATTCAATTGTGATAAAATACTCATACAGAGATACTTGAGGGTCTTCGGATGAACATAGGTTACTTTTTTTTCTCATATTTGTAATATTGTCGATATATAGTAATATATTAAAATATTTTTCAATGTGACAGGCAATTTATTCCGCCATGTTAATAACAACCGACCGTTGCTAAGCAACGGTTTGCAAAGTTTATTTGTTGTTATAAGCAAACGTCACCCAAAATGAGCTTGCTTAACGCATACATGGCGTGCACCGACTCAACCTTATGAGATACATAAAAATAATGTTTTACAAAAATATTGTCCTTTAAATAATGTTTAAAAAAGTCCGCGATACAAATCATACCATATTTATCTCTGAAGCTTGAGCAAAGTAACACAGTAACAACAAGTAACCATTTTAATTAATTTACTTTACATTTATCGGGTTTTAGTTGTATGTATTTTCTATAATTTGATATTGATCTTTATGAAAATGAATATAATAGTCACTTTTAGCATTTCATCTAGATTGAAATTATAGTTCACTGTATAACATTCTAATAAATAATTAAGGAGATGTCACTGATTCGAAATAACCTAGCATACGACTGGCATAGTATGACCGACGCGAACGGGCAGATGACTTTGACGGTTTTGTAAATTTTCATACATTTTCGAACTACTGTTAATTTTTATGTAATTATTTGCTGTTTATAATTAATTTATACTTTTCTTTGGTTCTTCGCTTATTCGAGGAGCAGATTAGTTAGATTTTCATAAATTTCTTGGTGTGGTGTAAGTTGCGGCCCTGCGCGGCATCGGTGTAATATTATTTAAGTATTGAGGAGAGAATTGTTGGTTATTTCATCTTGATTGGATGGTTATCTATACCGTTGTTATACACTTAATAAATTGTGGTTTTAGTTTTCTGGGATTTTATTTGATATTGCTCGCAAAACTTATCATATTTAATGTAGAAAGAACTTTAGTTATTTCATATAGTATCTATGTTGCGCGCGCAAGGAAAACGAGTAAAAAGATTTTTCCCGGGTAAATCAGTAAAATCGATCACTGAAAGTCCAATAAAAATTAGTTCAGTTATTCTGGATATTAGCTCGGGGAAATAGAAAGACAGAAAGAGATAAAATTATTAATAATGTAGCTGGTTTTGTTTAGTTTTTTTATTAATATTTTACTATGGTTACGTTTACTTATATTTTTTTATTTAAATTAGTTACATATTTTCACAAACAATTTCCTAAATATATCTATAAGCATTCGTAAAGTTTAAGCGGGCGAAGCCGCGTCCGGGTCCGCTAGTTGTAAAATAATAAAAAGTCGAAAAATATTACTGTGTTAGTAAACTAACATTCTATTTCGATTGTTGAAACCGGAGAAAATATAGAAAAGAACATGTTTCTGCTAGGTTAAGTTAGTGTTAGTCCGCTTACTTTAATACCAAGAGATTTTTGAGTATTTACTATTTTTACTATTATGTTATAAATCACTTACCATTTCTGGCGTATGAAATTAGAGACGACTAAATTTTACTGTTTTTAAAGTTTATTACTCAATAAAACAAAATTACAACATCACATTAAAAATCTGTGGCAAAACATGCATTTTTTTTAAATAAATCACATAGCAGGGTAGGCCTTAGGTTGGTCCGTCGAATTCTAGAGGCATTGCGTGTTGAGTGGAGGAACTTAACACTGCGCTATCGACTCCAGAGCGAAGGAACAAAAAAACTCGAGTGGAACCCACAACTAGTTGCACTTACAGTCACATGCTTATACTGGCCACAAAATTCAAAATGTCATTCAATAATCGATTCGAAATCATATTCAATTCATTACCAGTATCAGTTTGTTTATTTATTTAGAAAAATTACGAAAACACACACGAAAATTGTAACTGTGGTTATAGGGGTTAACCTAAACAAACACAAACTAACTCAGCGCGGCAAGAAACTTTAATTATAATGTATAATATACAGTAACCATGAAGATATGATAGTTACCTATCATACTCAATTGTTATAGTAAACATCAACATATGTATGATTAGTCTTTGCCAATTTTTTTTTAAAAGAAAAATACCACTATTACAGTTTAATATATTAATATAAAAATATATATGCTTATTCGAAGTTCCCATTGGCTACAATACAGTTCTCTGAACGTTGATGCCAGTTATCAATAGCAGCAGTATTGTTTTAGGGCCTTACTCTCTAAAACTGGTTAAGATCAAAACTAGATGATGACCAGTCTTTAGCTCTTATGAAACAATGGGTAAATCGAGCTTTACACCGACCGAGTCATGCTGAAAGGACCATTCTTGCTTATTGAACAGCTGTTAAAGGGCAAGAATTGTATCTTGATACACTTGTGGCGATATTTAAATACGTTTTTCATAAAAACTACTCTGTTGAATTATTGGAAATCTTCTTTATATCTTTTAGCACAAATACGTTATTTCATATTAAAATATTGCTAAAATTTACATACCACCCTATTCTTTTTTATATTATCAGCTTAGAAATAAATAGTCCTAAGTCATCTTTTAAAATACGCCATATTTTTCTCGGTGCTCACATTTACATTCATCTCCCGAGATAAAGTCATTTGTTTTTGACAGGATTTCTCCAATTTTTTCCCTTACTACTTAGATCGCCTCTTTCGTAAGAACACTACGTGGACAGCCAGATCTTTTTCTGTCATCAACAAAGGAGGTTTCATTGTATCTAATTACAGGGCCTACGTCACTTTAGGAAAGCTGAAATTCATTTAAGGACAATATGTAGTTGTGAAGAAACATAAAATCGATAGTATAGCTCATATTTCGATACTAATGCCGTACCTTTTACATCTTTTTTTTTATCTTCACGCTGTATCCCACAGAAAGCATGGTGAGCAAAAGGAACCTGGGAACCTCGTGTTAAGACGCTTAGTTCCTATTAAGAGACACATCCGTTCCCCAATTTCCCACGTTTTCTGGAAACTGGAGATTAAAATAATTAATATTTCGTTTCGTCGAGTGGGAATCAAACTCCTAACCTGTCGCGTTTACAATCTCACGATTGATATATATTATAAGCTTCAAACTCAAATGGAGTGGAGAACAGATAATTGTCATTTTGGTTTGGCAGTCGATTGGGCGTCAAGCAAGGTTAGTTGGGCAACTACGCACGAATTAGCTTGGCCATTCAATTTATATTAAAACAATTGATTTTAAAACCTTAAAACATACTAAAATATTAATAGAACATTTAATTTAATTTCATAAAAAGTTAGTCTCTTCACTCCGATCGCGGACTCTAAAATCTAATCTTTTTTTAGGTTCACGCTGCATACCGCATACAGCAGGGTAGGCAGAGGGAACCTAGTGTTAAGATATCCCACTTTCCGCTGAATTTTGAAGGCAGTGCCTTTTGATTGGTGTTACTCAACGCCACGTTTTACCTCGACAACAGAGCGAAGAAATGAAAATATAAATGTAAATAAATATTTTATTTCTTCGAGTGGGGACCGAATCCACAACCACAATCAATAATTTCGTTAGTTGCTCTTTAATTATATCTTTACTTTGAATACTATTTTTTATTTTAATTTGGGCATTAATATTAAATAACCTTCCCAATATAATTATTATATATAGATTTATTATTTAGAAATCCAGAATTCGGCGGAAAGTTGGGAACGGCGTGTCTTAGCACTAGGTTCCCTCTGCCTACCCTGCTGTGTGGGATACAGCGTGAAGCTGATTTTGATTTTTGTTTTACTTTTTGAAATCAATTTGTCAAGGACCAGTTTCCCGTAATAATTTACTAATTTACATTTTTTCTGTATTTCTCGAAATTCTAACCTCAACAAATATAAGGATTGGGGAATACTATTTAGAAATCCTTATAACAACTCCCTTCACATTCCCAATAACATTCACTGGGCGAGTTGTAAAAATGCACTAAGTTTTAATAGAGCACCGTCTGTTTGGTTAGACACGACCCGGATTAAATGGTATCACATTTGAATGATGCAGTTTTCGCTTTTACTTTTACATGTACCAAAACCTTTTTTTTTCAGTTTTACATTGTATATAGCAATTATTTAAGATATTGTGCGTTGAGTGGCGGAACTCAATGCCAGAGCGAAGAAATGAAAATATTGATTAATAATAATTCATTTTTCCGAGTGGGGGTCGAAACCACAACCGTCGCGTTGCTGTCCCCTTGCTACTGCGCCACGACGGCCTCTGAAAAGATATCTATATAGATAATAAAGCTTTTTTTTATTAGATCTACTATCGATGATAATTAATATTATACAAATGAAGACAAAATGCATCATCTTTTAATGTATAGTACCGCAAGCAATATTATAGAAAAATAACAGATTGTTCGGTTTTAATTCTTTTAGCTTGTTTACAATTTCAATAAACAAAATGAACATTTAAGTTAATAAGACAAACTGATACAAAACAGATTAAAAATAAACTAATACAAAAAATACAAAATTACCATTTCCATTTTTACAATTTTTGTTTTTTAAGTCATCATTTTAACGACAACATCTATATCATTAAAATGTTTCTCGAAATATATCTAAGGCTTTTTTTTATTATTGTTTTGTATTTGAGATATTTGTGAAATCGGTGAGTTCCTGCCCAAGACTGTCCTACGCAGAGGTCTCACGAGAGGCGTAATTTGCCGTGCGTGAATGCCGAGACGGTATATTAAACCTAACCTTTTTATTACAACATTCTGGTTGCTTCGTAATTAAATGAGGCATCTATTATAGAAAAGATTTTTTTTTTGAAAATTTTATTGCGCACATTTGATGTTTAAAATTTTTTTAAAACAGTAAAATGTCAGACCATACTTTAGGGGTTCAAAATAAATAAATGTCTTCATAGTGACAGCTTATTTCTCATTTTTTTTCATTTACCAAACTATGCTTTCTGTTTTGCTGAAAACCCAATGAAAGTCCTCCCTGTGCTTATTGGGATTAACCCAAACAAACTCGGAGCAGCAAGAGACTTTAATTATAATTTATAATAAACAGTTACCATGAAGACATGATAGTTACACTTTATAACTCAATTGTTTTACATGTAACCCTTGACATAGGTAAATCAGCTTCACGCTGTATCCCGCACACAACAGCGTAGGCAGAGGGAACCTAGTGTTTAAGACATTCCGTTCCCCACTTTCTGGCGAATTCTGGAGGCATTGTGTGTTGAGTGGATCAACGCCGCGCTTTGCCTCGACACCAGAGCGAAAAAAATGGAAATATAAATTTAACTAAATATTTCATCTTCTCGAGTGGGGATCGAACCCACAACCAGTCGCGTTTATAGTCACACTTTGTACCCCTGCGCCACGGCCGGCCTCATGACATTGACATAGGTATATATATGTATGTATATATATTGTATATGGGCCATATATGTATATGGTCTAACCATAAATATAGTTACAAAGAAAATCATTTTTTTTTATTGTACGTAGATATCATTTATTTCTATGAAAATGTGTTAGTTTAATACATTAATATAAAACTATTAAGAGTATATAAAAAAAAAAAAAAAATTAGCTTCACGCTGTATCCCGCACACAGCAGGGTAGGCAGAGGGAACCTAGTGTTAAGACACTCCTCACTCAAGAGTATATAAAGCTTATTCAAAATGAGTAGTAGGGATTGGTGCGTTCTGGCTCATTAAATTGATCGCCTTATCAATCAAAATTTTCCGCGGATTTTCTCGCGGGTCGCGGTTTTGATTAATTAATTGGCCGCGGATTAAGTTGATTACCCCAGATCCGCGGCTTTTTTCGCGGTTTTTCTCGCGGGTCGCGGTTTTGATTAATTAATTGACCGCGGATTAAGTTGATTACCCCAGATCCGCGGCTTTTTTCGCGGTTAGTAGCCGCCATAATTTCGAGTCTTTTCATAGAGTAGTAGGGATTGGTGCGTTCTGGCTCATTAAATTGATCGCCTTATCAATCAAAATTTTCCGCGGATTTTCTCGCGGGTCGCGGTTTTGATTAATTAATTGGCCGCGGATTAAGTTGATTACCCCAGATCCGCGGCTTTTTTCGCGGTTTTTCTCGCGGGTCGCGGTTTTGATTAAATAATTGGCCGCGGATTAAGTTGATTACCCCAGATCCGCGGCTTTTTTCGCGGTTAGTAGCCGCCATAATTTCGAGTCTTTTCATAGAGTAGTAGGGATTGGTGCGTTCTGGCTCATTAAATTGATCGCCTTATCAATCAAAATTTTCCGCGGATTTTCTCGCGGGTCGCGGTTTTGATTAATTAATTGGCCGCGGATTAAGTTGATTACCCCAGATCCGCGGCTTTTTTCGCGGTTAGTACCCGCCATTATTTTGTGTCTTTTCATAGAGTAGTAGGGATTGGTGCGTTCTGGCTCATTAAATTGATCGCCTTATCAATCAAAATTTTCCGCGGATTTTCTCGCGGGTCGCGGTTTTGATTAATTAATTGACCGCGGATTAAGTTGATTACCCCAGATCCGCGGCTTTTTTCGCGGTTAGTACCCGTCATTATTTTTTGGGTGCGTTCTGGCTCCTCAAAAATTTCGCCTCGATCGCCTTATCAAACATTTTTAAAATAGCAGTGTATTCGTGTTTTTTATTTCTTTAACATAAGAATACCTAACCTAACCTACTCATCATAGAACCGTTTCATATTTGTGTTGGTGGCGCACCATTTTGATTAATTAATTAATTAACCGCGGATTTCGTTTTACTTTTTTTAGCATAACAATACTAACCTAACCTAACCTACTTCGCAGTAAAATTGTTTTCGTATAATACCTACTCATCATAGAGCCGTTTCATATTTGTATCGGTTGGTTATCACCTAGTTATTTTGTTGTAATCATCTCTGACTCAGGGTTAAATATTTAATACAATCAACGCTGATTTGAAAGGCTACGTAAGCTGATGTACAAAACTTGTTGATACATGGAAGCATTGGAAGCTGTTCTGATATGAAATAATTGTTGTTCGTGATACGTGAAAGTGCTCTTCCGATACGAAACAATGGCGGTGAGTATTATTTTTAAGTCATTTACTAATTTATTTATGTTGTTGCCCAGTAAATATATTGTGTACTTTTTCATTATTGCAGCTGTCAAGTAACAACTCGTTTGATTGTACATTTAAAAACTATTACTATTCTAATCTAAGCGGAGATGAGGCTGAAGAGGACGCCCCTATGAAAATACAAAAACCCAAACAAAAGAGAGCCTGCAATGATATTAGTGGTTTCTTTGAGAAGTCAAAGAAGCAAAAGAAAATAATATTATCATCATGTGTTGCTCAATCGAATCCTGAGGGAACATCGTATATTTCTACAAACTCGGACGATGGTTCGCAGGCAAGCCATTTCATAAAAATCGAACTATATGACACAAAGAAACTAAACGGATTGCCTGCCACCGAGTACTGGAAGAATGCAGAAGTACGCCTTAAATACTATGTGCAATCTGAGCGTAATGAACTTTATGAAAGCTTGCGTGATATTATATACAACATTACCAAAGAAATCGCAGGAAGTAGCCAGTGTAAAAAGTCTTACTTTGCAGCTACGAAGCGATAATCTTATTACCATCAATCTATCATCCATCATGTTATGAGCCATCGTTATAAAATATTATCCTAATAAATTAAATATGTCATGAATTCGTTTGTTTTATTTTGTATTTAATAGTTTATTCACTATTACTCAAATCAAACACATTTGTACAATAAAAAAATATTTTATTTAGAAAATAGTTTTAAACATTTCATCCACAATTAAATCATTGTACAAAGTATTATTAGAAAAAACTTTCTTCACTCATATTTTTTTAAGCTTGCCGCTTTTATCCAACTATTAAATTTATCTGGATATCCTCTCCACTTTACTAACAACTCTTTTCTATGACCCGAATACCGTGAATGTATTATTTTATCAATTTTATATTCTAGGGTGGGGGTATATTCTACTTTCTGTAACTCTCTTTCATAGAAAGTCCCAACGATTGGTTCATTTTGCAAGTCTTTAATGCTATATACAACGAAAGGGGATCTGTAAATTATCGATGAAAATACAAAAATTTCATCACTCCAGTTGGTTTCGTAACCTTTTTGAAATATATGTTTATACTTGGTTATTCTTACATAATCTCCAATGCGAAATCTTGCTCTTATTTCAGTTGTATACTTCGAATTGGTTTGTTTATCATACAAATTGCACCAAACAGTCATAATATTGCTAGAGTTTACATCACATGGACACATTTTTATGCTTCTATGATAGCTGTGATTATAGGAATATAATAAATCTTGTAATATATCAATAAATTTATACGTGTTGTTATGGGTGAAGTAACGCCACATTTTCATTTTTAAAGTCCTTTGAAACCTTTCCACTATACTTGCTTTTATATCAGGATTATTAGTAGTATAATAATTAATGTCTCTACTTTTGAAATACGTTCTAACATCTTTGGAAACAAATTCAGTTCCTTTGTCTGATTGTATATCTCTAGGAGTACTGTTAGCTTCACTAAAAATACTTTCAAAACATGTTTTCACAGTTTGAGAATCTTTCTTTTTCATGGCTCTCGCAAACGCATATTTACTAAATACATCTATAACACAAAGTATATAATTAAAACCATCATTATAGTTACTATACGTCCTCATATCACTCAAATCAGCCTGCCAAAGCTCGTTAAAGTTTGATAATATGTATTTATTCCGAGGGAATCGTCTCTGTACGGGTTTATGCAGTGTGTAAGTTTCTTGAGATTGTAACCATTAAAAACTTTAACATTAATAAAAATTAATTTTATCTTGCACGCTGATTTGGTCCAGGAAAGTAAAAGCTTAGAAAATTCATTCGATTTTCAAACCGTCAATAATTCTATATGTATCGGTGATGATTATGAAGCAACTTACCAAATAATAATGAATGACATTTGTAATAAAATAAGTGAGTTTGAGAAAAAAGATAGTGGATGGAGTCTTAAAAAAATAAGAAATATTGATTTGAATGTTAATAAATTTAATCCTTTGAGGGGGTCTTCGTATATTGACTTACCAATTGACATAAAACATAAAAAGGCAATTATAAACGTCAAAAATAATGATGTGCAGTGTTTCAAATGGGCGGTACTCTCTGCTTTATATCCAGTTACAAAAAATTCAGATAGAGTGAGTTCATATATTCATAATCAAAATAAACTTAAATTTGAAAAAATATCTTTTCCTGTAAAACTCAAAGATATTCACAAGTTTGAAGAATTCAATAACTTAAGCATAAATGTCTTTGGTCTCAAATATAATGCTGAATCTCGATGTAATAGACTTATAGGTCCGCTATACTTTACAAAACGTCGAAAACTTACTCATATTAATCTATTGTATATAAACATAATCAAATATAAACTAGTGTAATCATCCATGGTTCCACATTTGAAATGATTCCAAACATCTTGGGCATGTCTATAATCATCATTTGATACATTTGTATTTACCAACGAATTAAAAAATTGATTTTGTGTTGGCAATGATGATATTTTCAAACTTTCGAACGAAGTCATTATTTCGTATGGATATACACCCTTCCTAATTAATCTTTTAAAGTCTTCATCTCGCGGGTAATTTTTTTTGAGCTCAACAAATTGATGTGTTTTTATATTATGTGCTAATCTATCAAGACTGCTTGACATAAATTGAAATGAGTCTAAAAATCTTAACGAGATATTATTATTCTTAATTTTTAAATATTTTGAAAAAGAAATATATTTTTCTTTATTTTGAGGGATTCCTAACCTATAAATAAGGTCTGTGCGGACTTGCAAAATTTTGTCGGAAACGAAAGTTTCCTAAACCACTAAAACTCAAGTTATTTCATTGATATTTGGCATACGTGTCTTAAATTGTTTCTTGATTAGTTTGTAATCATCATTTTATACATAATTTATATATTTTCTAAAAAAAATCACTTGTAAAAATTTCATACTAAAATTTCATATAACAATTATTTCTAAGTATTTTTTAATTAAGTTCTAGCGGATAGATTTTGTTTATTTTTGTTTTGTTCCGTAGGGTCGTGCTCATTTGCGCGAATCCGTTGCGTATATTTTAAAAAATTAAAAAAAAATACCTAACCTAACCTAACCTATAAATAAGGTCTGTGCGGACTTGCAAAATTTTGTCGGAAACGAAAGTTTCCTAAACCACTAAAACTCAAGTTATTTCATTGATATTTGGCTTACGTGCCTTAAATTGTTTCTTGATTAGTTTGTAATCATCATTTTATACATAATTTATATATTTTCTAAAAAAAATCACTTGTAAAAATTTCATACTAAAATTTCATATAACAATTATTTCTAAGTATTTTTTAATTAAGTTCTAGCGGATAGATTTTGTTTATTTTTGTTTTGTTCCGTAGGGTCGTGCTCATTTGCGCGAATCCGTTGCGTATATTTTGAAAAATTAAAAAAAATTACCTAACCTAACCTAACCTATAAATAAGGTCTGTGCGGACTTGCAAAATTTTGTCGGAAACGAAAGTTTCCTAAACCACTAAAACTCAAGTTATTTCATTGATATTTGGCATACGTGTCTTAAATTGTTTCTTGATTGAAACAAAATCTATCCGCTAGAACTTAATTAAAAAATACTTAGAAATAATTGTTATATGAAATTTTAGTATGAAATTTTTACAAGTGATTTTTTTTAGAAAATATATAAATTATGTATAAAATGATGATTACAAACTAATCAAGAAACAATTTAAGACACGTAAGCCAAATATCAATGAAATAACTTGAGTTTTAGTGGTTTAGGAAACTTTCGTTTCCGACAAAATTTTGCAAGTCCGCACAGACCTTATTTATAGGTTAGGTTAGGTTAGGTATTTTTTTTTAATTTTTCAAAATATACGCAACGGATTCGCGCAAATGAGCACGACCCTACGGAACAAAACAAAAATAAACAAAATCTATCCGCTAGAACTTAATTAAAAAATACTTAGAAATAATTGTTATATGAAATTTTAGTATGAAATTTTTACAAGTGATTTTTTTTAGAAAATATATAAATTATGTATAAAATGATGATTACAAACTAATCAAGAAACAATTTAAGACACGTAAGCCAAATATCAATGAAATAACTTGAGTTTTAGTGGTTTAGGAAACTTTCGTTTCCGACAAAATTTTGCAAGTCCGCACAGACCTTATTTATAGGTTAGGTTAGGTTAGGTATTTTTTTTTAATTTTTTAAAATATACGCAACGGATTCGCGCAAATGAGCACGACCCTACGGAACAAAACAAAAATAAACAAAATCTATCCGCTAGAACTTAATTAAAAAATACTTAGAAATAATTGTTATATGAAATTTTAGTATGAAATTTTTACAAGTGATTTTTTTTAGAAAATATATAAATTATGTATAAAATGATGATTACAAACTAATCAAGAAACAATTTAAGACACGTATGCCAAATATCAATGAAATAACTTGAGTTTTAGTGGTTTAGGAAACTTTCGTTTCCGACAAAATTTTGCAAGTCCGCACAGACCTTATTTATAGGTTAGGAATCCCTCAAAATAAAGAAAAATATATTTCTTTTTCAAAATATTTAAAAATTAAGAATAATAATATCTCGTTAAGATTTTTAGACTCATTTCAATTTATGTCAAGCAGTCTTGATAGATTAGCACATAATATAAAAACACATCAATTTGTTGAGCTCAAAAAAAATTACCCGCGAGATGAAGACTTTAAAAGATTAATTAGGAAGGGTGTATATCCATACGAAATAATGACTTCGTTCGAAAGTTTGAAAATATCATCATTGCCAACACAAAATCAATTTTTTAATTCGTTGGTAAATACAAATGTATCAAATGATGATTATAGACATGCCCAAGATGTTTGGAATCATTTCAAATGTGGAACCATGGATGATTACACTAGTTTATATTTGATTATGTTTATATACAATAGATTAATATGAGTAAGTTTTCGACGTTTTGTAAAGTATAGCGGACCTATAAGTCTATTACATCGAGATTCAGCATTATATTTGAGACCAAAGACATTTATGCTTAAGTTATTGAATTCTTCAAACTTGTGAATATCTTTGAGTTTTACAGGAAAAGATATTTTTTCAAATTTAAGTTTATTTTGATTATGAATATATGAACTCACTCTATCTGAATTTTTTGTAACTGGATATAAAGCAGAGAGTACCGCCCATTTGAAACACTGCACATCATTATTTTTGACGTTTATAATTGCCTTTTTATGTTTTATGTCAATTGGTAAGTCAATATACGAAGACCCCCTCAAAGGATTAAATTTATTAACATTCAAATCAATATTTCTTATTTTTTTAAGACTCCATCCACTATCTTTTTTCTCAAACTCACTTATTTTATTACAAATGTCATTCATTATTATTTGGTAAGTTGCTTCATAATCATCACCGATACATATAGAATTATTGACGGTTTGAAAATCGAATGAATTTTCTAAGCTTTTACTTTCCTGGACCAAATCAGCGTGCAAGATAAAATTAATTTTTATTAATGTTAAAGTTTTTAATGGTTACAATCTCAAGAAACTTACACACTGCATAAACCCGTACAGAGACGATTCCCTCGGAATAAATACATATTATCAAACTTTAACGAGCTTTGGCAGGCTGATTTGAGTGATATGAGGACGTATAGTAACTATAATGATGGTTTTAATTATATACTTTGTGTTATAGATGTATTTAGTAAATATGCGTTTGCGAGAGCCATGAAAAAGAAAGATTCTCAAACTGTGAAAACATGTTTTGAAAGTATTTTTAGTGAAGCTAACAGTACTCCTAGAGATATACAATCAGACAAAGGAACTGAATTTGTTTCCAAAGATGTTAGAACGTATTTCAAAAGTAGAGACATTAATTATTATACTACTAATAATCCTGATATAAAAGCAAGTATAGTGGAAAGGTTTCAAAGGACTTTAAAAATGAAAATGTGGCGTTACTTCACCCATAACAACACGTATAAATTTATTGATATATTACAAGATTTATTATATTCCTATAATCACAGCTATCATAGAAGCATAAAAATGTGTCCATGTGATGTAAACTCTAGCAATATTATGACTGTTTGGTGCAATTTGTATGATAAACAAACCAATTCGAAGTATACAACTGAAATAAGAGCAAGATTTCGCATTGGAGATTATGTAAGAATAACCAAGTATAAACATATATTTCAAAAAGGTTACGAAACCAACTGGAGTGATGAAATTTTTGTATTTTCATCGATAATTTACAGATCCCCTTTCGTTGTATATAGCATTAAAGACTTGCAAAATGAACCAATCGTTGGGACTTTCTATGAAAGAGAGTTACAGAAAGTAGAATATACCCCCACCCTAGAATATAAAATTGATAAAATAATACATTCACGGTATTCGGGTCATAGAAAAGAGTTGTTAGTAAAGTGGAGAGGATATCCAGATAAATTTAATAGTTGGATAAAAGCGGCAAGCTTAAAAAAATATGAGTGAAGAAAGTTTTTTCTAATAATACTTTGTACAATGATTTAATTGTGGATGAAATGTTTAAAACTATTTTCTAAATAAAATATTTTTTTATTGTACAAATGTGTTTGATTTGAGTAATAGTGAATAAACTATTAAATACAAAATAAAACAAACGAATTCATGACATATTTAATTTATTAGGATAATATTTTATAACGATGGCTCATAACATGATGGATGATAGATTGATGGTAATAAGATTATCGCTTCGTAGCTGCAAAGTAAGACTTTTTACACTGGCTACTTCCTGCGATTTCTTTGGTAATGTTGTATATAATATCACGCAAGCTTTCATAAAGTTCATTACGCTCAGATTGCACATAGTATTTAAGGCGTACTTCTGCATTCTTCCAGTACTCGGTGGCAGGCAATCCGTTTAGTTTCTTTGTGTCATATAGTTCGATTTTTATGAAATGGCTTGCCTGCGAACCATCGTCCGAGTTTGTAGAAATATACGATGTTCCCTCAGGATTCGATTGAGCAACACATGATGATAATATTATTTTCTTTTGCTTCTTTGACTTCTCAAAGAAACCACTAATATCATTGCAGGCTCTCTTTTGTTTGGGTTTTTGTATTTTCATAGGGGCGTCCTCTTCAGCCTCATCTCCGCTTAGATTAGAATAGTAATAGTTTTTAAATGTACAATCAAACGAGTTGTTACTTGACAGCTGCAATAATGAAAAAGTACACAATATATTTACTGGGCAACAACATAAATAAATTAGTAAATGACTTAAAAATAATACTCACCGCCATTGTTTCGTATCGGAAGAGCACTTTCACGTATCACGAACAACAATTATTTCATATCAGAACAGCTTCCAATGCTTCCATGTATCAACAAGTTTTGTACATCAGCTTACGTAGCCTTTCAAATCAGCGTTGATTGTATTAAATATTTAACCCTGAGTCAGAGATGATTACAACAAAATAACTAGGTGATAACCAACCGATACAAATATGAAACGGCTCTATGATGAGTAGGTATTATACGAAAACAATTTTACTGCGAAGTAGGTTAGGTTAGGTTAGTATTGTTATGCTAAAAAAAGTAAAACGAAATCCGCGGTTAATTAATTAATTAATCAAAATGGTGCGCCACCAACACAAATATGAAACGGTTCTATGATGAGTAGGTTAGGTTAGGTATTCTTATGTTAAAGAAATAAAAAACACGAATACACTGCTATTTTAAAAATGTTTGATAAGGCGATCGAGGCGAAATTTTTGAGGAGCCAGAACGCACCCAAAAAATAATGACGGGTACTAACCGCGAAAAAAGCCGCGGATCTGGGGTAATCAACTTAATCCGCGGTCAATTAATTAATCAAAACCGCGACCCGCGAGAAAATCCGCGGAAAATTTTGATTGATAAGGCGATCAATTTAATGAGCCAGAACGCACCAATCCCTACTACTCTATGAAAAGACACAAAATAATGGCGGGTACTAACCGCGAAAAAAGCCGCGGATCTGGGGTAATCAACTTAATCCGCGGCCAATTAATTAATCAAAACCGCGACCCGCGAGAAAATCCGCGGAAAATTTTGATTGATAAGGCGATCAATTTAATGAGCCAGAACGCACCAATCCCTACTACTCTATGAAAAGACTCGAAATTATGGCGGCTACTAACCGCGAAAAAAGCCGCGGATCTGGGGTAATCAACTTAATCCGCGGCCAATTAATTAATCAAAACCGCGACCCGCGAGAAAATCCGCGGAAAATTTTGATTGATAAGGCGATCAATTTAATGAGCCAGAACGCACCAATCCCTACTACTCTATGAAAAGACTCGAAATTATGGCGGCTACTAACCGCGAAAAAAGCCGCGGATCTGGGGTAATCAACTTAATCCGCGGCCAATTAATTAATCAAAACCGCGACCCGCGAGAAAATCCGCGGAAAATTTTGATTGATAAGGCGATCAATTTAATGAGCCAGAACGCACCAATCCCTACTACTCTATGAAAAGACTCGAAATTATGGCGGCTACTAACCGCGAAAAAAGCCGCGGATCTGGGGTAATCAACTTAATCCGCGGCCAATTAATTAATCAAAACCGCGACCCGCGAGAAAATCCGCGGAAAATTTTGATTGATAAGGCGATCAATTTAATGAGCCAGAACGCACCAATCCCTACTACTAAAATGGTATCCGTTGGCTGCAATACAGTATTTTACGTTGAGGTCAGCTATCAAAAGCAGCATGCGTTCTTTCTATGGGAAATTCTTCACTGTCAATCGTATGGATTGTCTAGACTCTAGAGCAAGCCTTGCTCTCTAAAACTGACTATAAATCATAACGCAGTGGATTAAGACCAGGACTAAATGACGGCCAGTCTCCCTAATTAACCTAATCTTAATTAGAAACGAAGGTTCTGGACTTCATCAGAGCTGAAGAGTGGCCGTCAACGAGTCCTGATCTTAATTTACAGAATTATGATATACGAGTATGGTCAATTTTAAAGATTAAGGCTTGCTCTATGCGCCATGATAATTTGGAGAACAATCCATACCTTCATGTTCTCAATAACATTCACCGGGAGAGTTGTAAAAATACACAAAGTTTTAATAGAGCACCGTCTGCTTGGTTTAACACGACCCGGATTAAATGGTGTCACCTTTAAATAACTCTTTTACTTTTACAGCTATCAAAACCTATATAATTTTTTGCACAGAGAACCTAGAGTGAAGACACTCCGTTCTCTATTTTCGCCGACTTTTTGCGTTTGAACTCAACGCCGGGCTTTTGCCTTGGTGCAGAGCGAATAAATTAAAATATTAATAAATAATAATTCTACCCCTCGAGGGGGGATCAAACCCATAACCGTCGCCTTGTGACCCTCTACAACGACGGCCTCTAGGAAAACATAGGAAACTCCTATACGAAAATACAATCTGGCTTACATTCATCAAATAGTGCTTATCATTTTATCTACATAATTATATGTGTCGATTTCAGGGTTAAGCAAACAAATTTCAAACGAATACTACACATAGCAGGGTAGGCAGAGGGTACCTGGGCATCTAGTGTTAAAATATTCCGTCCCCATTAAGGCACTTCCGTTACTTACTTTTTTTTTGTACAAATCTTCCAAATTTTAGATATAAATAATTTTAGAAACAATATAAGTTAAATCTAAAAGTATGTTTAAAAAAAAATCATTTGTTTATTTCATTATAGCAATTCATTATATTTTACATGATATTAAATAATTCATAACTTTCAGTTAAATCTAATTTAAAGATGCGCAAATAAGGTAAATACGACTTCATATTTTGAATTGCGCAACTTACGTTTCAACCGAAGTGACGGAATGAACTCGCCTCCTCGAGATAAACGCCTTTTCGGGATTCATAAAGAATTTTGTAAAATATATTTTGCTGGCAACCTGGTATATGAAATGTAGATATATTTTATCTAAGATAGTTAGTTAATTTTGTGTAAAATAGTATATAATATGTGCTGAATTTTAATAATAGCAAATGAAAACTTTAGTTAAGTACGGCGTCGAGTTCCACCACTCAACACGCAATGCCTCCAGAAATTGGCGGAAAGTGGGGAACAGAGTGTCTTAACACTAGGTTCCCTCTGCTTACCCTGCTGTGTGCGGGCGTGCGTACAGCGTGAAGCTGAAAAAATAAACTTTAGTTTGACGCCGTCTAGTGCTGAGACTTAAGACACTCCATACCCCACTTAACACTCAACATTCGAGACATTGCATGTTGAGTGGTGGAACTCAGCTCCACGCTTTGCCTTGTTACCTTGTTACTTTAAAATAACGAAACGATACACTTATATTCTTATATATTTATAAACCAATTAGGAGCGAATTAAAGCCACCCATTTCAAACTCACTTTTTCCAAGCAATATTTGTATAAAGTTACAAAAATAATAAAAAATATAAAAATAGACAATATTAATCCGGCTTAGCCTAAGCTAACAATCGTATTAAAGCATAATATTTAAGAGAAAAAATGCAGAGGCCACAGGTCATACAAAAAGCTCTTTTACTCATAGAGCACTTTGTAGAGTACCTACACCATTGTTTACAGACTTAGACATTACGGTCGCAGCACATCCATTATCAATTATCAACAACGGAATCGACAATGATTTCCATACTAATACAACGAAAATTAAATTAACTGGTAGGTACATATGGAATATTGATATCATGTATACAATATCTCCTAACTGTGACGCATTTCGCCAATTCCTTGTGTCCTGTGACATGCAAATCTTGTTGATAGCATTAAATCGAGTAGAGAAGTAAATGAGTCGATGTGGGCGATTTGATGTAACTACAAAGGGGGGAACTGGGGAGTCCCCACACGTATCTGTATACGATTGTAGATGGTCGCGGTCGGCGCGGATGGATAATTCTATTGGAAACACCTTTGTCGCGGCTTCGATTTCGCGTAACGAACCGGTTTCGCTATAGCCCCAGGAGTTGGTGTGTAATTTTATTTTACCTAACATGTTTATGCTAATAAGGTAATTTGTGCACTCTGCGTTTGTGCGCCACGCATTGAATTAAAAAATCTGAAATGTGAATTTAAAACTTTATAAAAGTACTTTATACGTCTTTTTAAAACCGACAATTAAAAATCAATTATGTTAATTAATAGACTGAAATCCTAGGGCCCCTAGACCTATGTCATATTAACAAAGCCGAAATTTTGAGTATTAATAGTCTAATATGTAGTTAAGACAATAAGCGTACTTACTAACTTAAAGGGGAGGCCTTTCAGAGGTAGTGCCAACTTAAGGAACCTTTAAATATGTTTTTTTAAATAATATAAAAATATATATATTTATTATTACCAGGCCGTTTACGTGGGCCTTTACTTCTTTCAGACGCTCTAAAGATTGTTTCTGGTTAGGGTAAAATACAATGCAAGCTTTAATTTTAAAAATATTATTAACGGTCCATTTCAAGGCCCCCTATTAGCATTCAGGCTCGATGGCTCAAACATCCTCCCAGACAGAGATATACCTTTATTTGGCGCTACCTCTAAAAGGGCCCCATTTTCAAGTTAATGTGTACGCATACTGCCTTTACTATATATTAGACTAATAGTCCTCAAAATTTTGCTAAAATGACGTAGGTCTGGCGGCCCTAGGATCTTGAGCTATAAATGTTAATAAAATTTGTCATGTCAATGTCAGTTGTATATTCGATCCCTCACTCAGATGAATGATTTATTTTCATTTCCTCGCCCTAGCAAAATAAAGAGCGGTGTTAGATTTCGCCACTTTACACGCACGGACAGAAAATACAGAAAGTAGTGTCTTAACACTACTCACTGTGCCTACCTCTCTATGCAGTAAATAATATGACAGTATAAACTACATTACGTTCTTAATACAATTCAATATCTATAAAGAGTTTCAACAGTACGTCAGATATCACCAATTTTTACGAATGTACCAGGCTTAATTACAGAGGGTTATAAGGGAACACGAAGAGTGGTCATCGATAAATAAGTGCGTATGCGAGCTGTATTGGCTCCTACCCAAATTGAAGTCGAGAAGCAGTACCAATTTTTGAATGAATATGACCATGAATTCAAAAGAAAAAAAATGTGAACAGTATTTAATTAATGTAAAATAACTCATTTACATGACTTATATTTAAACAAGCTCTGATAAGTCAATAATTTATTATTGTTTTTTTAATATATATCTATATCTATTCTTATAATAAAATTTTAACGGATGTACGGACGGATATGGCAAGCTTCCGTTAACATATAAGGTTTATTTATTTACAATCGGTTCATAAATAAAAAAGTTATATCAATTTAAAGTACTTAGATCGATAAATGTTTCTAATTGCTATAACAGTTATTTTATACAATTTTTTTACTGTATTTGTTTAATCGTTACCTTTCAATTTGTATGATGGTAAAAGCATCGAGATTTTAAGATTTAGGATCGGGATCGGAATTTACGCGGGAAGTATTCCGCTTGCCATGCACGCGTACTTACCGTCTAGCTAAATACCGTATAGCTAAATAAACCGTAGACTAATTTATAGCTAAAATAAATTAAAAATAAATTCCCAAAAGATTTAAATTACTTAATGAGGCCGTCGTGGCGCAGTGGTATAAGGGTGTGACTTTAAACACGACAGTTTTGGTTTCAGATTCCCACTCAGGGAAATGAATTATAATGTATTAATATTTTGAGGCCAGTTGTGGCGCATGAGCACGATTGTGGGTCCGATCTTCACTCGAGAAAATGGAATTTTAATTTCTATTTTTTTCGCTCTGATGTCGAGGTAAAGCGCGGCGTTGAATTCCGCTACTCAACACGCAATGCTTCCAGAATTCGGCGGAAAGTGGGGAAGGGAGTGTCTTAACACTAGGTTCCATATTCATAGTACAACTTCTGGATTGTGATAGGGAAATACCTTATAGGTTTTGATGATGCGGCGATTAAAGTTAACAAACTTAAGTTTACTTCTCATTTCATACTAAATAAGTGTATATGCCCACTCGAACCTAATTGGTCAGTTTTTTCTTAAAAACACTTAAAGAAACATTCATTTATTTCAAGCGGACGTACTCGCAAGGGGGCCGCTAATATCAAATATAAACAAGTAAATAAAAACTAAATTTATTGACCTTATATATACTTTTTTATCTATTACTAGAGGGCGCGCGCGCGGCTTCGCCTGCTTATTAGGAGTGAGTTCTAAAAAAACCACGAAACACGTGTTCAATAAAATATTTTTAACAGTCTGAATTTAATTTTTTATAAAAATCGGTGGCAATTTAAAGATTTTTCCATATAAACTTTCAACTCCTTATTTGAACCCTTAGGGGGTGAATTCTTAAGAACCATGAAACACGTGTTCAATGAAATATTTTTAAGAGTCTGAATTTCAAATTTTATAAAAATCGGTACAGATTAAAAAAAAAATCCATACAAACTTTCAACCCCTATTTCATCCCTTTAGGGTTAACATTTTTCAAATTCCCTTCTTAGTGGATGTCCAGAATATGAAAATAAACATCTGCCCAAATTTCACGTTTCTACCATCAGCGGTTACGGCTCTGCGTGCGTCTTACCTCAATCAGTCAGCACAAGTCCTTTTATATATATATAGATAATAAATAGAGATATATTTTTTGTCTTTAGATAGAGAAAGGAAATGAAATCATATGTAATGAACGTTCACAACAGTACCTACATCATAAAGTCTAATGCGTGCTGGTGCATCGGTTTCCACGTGATGTACGTACATATAGCGCATGGTTAGTGATCTGTAGACATTGGATATATGCAAATGCACACTAAAGGCCTTTTGCGCGACGGTGCATATTTTAAATTTTTTTCGCGAACGAAAAATATCATCATTTTTTAAACAATGACTATTTTTTATTTAATTTCGATCAGCAGTATTCAGGATTTTTTTTTTTTTTTACATTTTCATTTTTATATTTTATAGTCGTTTTCGTAGTTATTTTATTTAAAACTAAATAAGTAGTCTGCAAGAGAGGACTTGTTTGTTTTTTTTTTTCAAATAATTGACGTTGAAAGTGTAATTATAGCACAGTTATATATTAAGTTACATAAAATCTTACACATAGGCCACAAGGCGTTTTTTGGAATTGTCATACTCATTGTCAATTTCTTTCTTTGTTCATATATATTTTAGAATGTAAATAACTTAACTTCACGCTTTATCCCTAGCGGGGTAGTCAGAGAGAACGGAGCGCCAAACATACCTCTTTCGTCTCTTCCACTGTCATCGACCTTTTCATACGATTCTCGTTCGTTTTACGTGACCTTCCTCCAGTATCATTATGATACTGTGTTTTCGCCCTTCGGACTTCGGTCAACCGAGTTCTCCCCCTAACTCTCTTACCTGCAAATAACTGAACAATCAATTTTAACTTAATTTACGTAAATTTTCTTTAAAATGCAAGTGTATTTTCTCATTGAAATTTTCACATATTAAAGATACTTGTTGATATTTTTTCTTAGTCTTTTCAAATTAGAAGGCTGTATCTATTATACACAATAAATCTACATCAAAATAAATTTTGATAAAAAAAAACAAACGTATGAAAACAATCAAAATAGTAAGAAAAGGCTAGTTATGCTGAAACTAAAACCTATTTAAAAATAAATATATTTTTTTCTGGAAAAGATAAATGATAATTATATTTAAGAAGCGTTAGAAGGGTTATGTACCCTATTCTCCTGAAAGTTCAAAATTGGTGAATTTACTTAATTAATCATTTATTTCATTCACGAAGTTTATTGGATTTATTCTCTTTTGCTGATTTAAATAATTTATTTAATTATTATGATAATATATTGTTTTTAACAAGTTCACAAGTTTATATGTAAACTATGAATACCTATACGACATATGTTCTTGTTATGTCTTATTAAAATGAAATGTATTGTACCTTACATGTCTACACTGCATACTTCAAAGGACTCTACAAAATTATTCAAATCAATAAGAGACACAGATTCAAAATTGTAACTTTTAGTACGTTTACCTTGATTCTTCATTATTATAGTTATTTCGTTATTTAACGCCAACTAAGAATTACACTCTGATATTATATAGCCTATAGCACTCCTGGGAAATACAGCTTTCATACAAAACAAAAAAAATGTAAATCCGGAAACCGAAACGTTCTAGAGAAAAATGAATTTAAACACTATATAATCAACAAAGAACTAATGTGCAAATATTCAGATTAATATAATTATTATATAAAATACCGTAAAGCAAGTTACTTGGTGAAAAGGTTACCCCTTAACTAGATTAGTTAGGAAAAATAATGTATACCTAACATTAAGACAATAAATAAATTATAGACAATTTATTATACAATTGTTATAATTTAATGTTTTTTTTTATCGCTGTATCCCGAACACAGCGGGGAAGGCAGAGGGAACCTAGTGTTAAGATACTCCGTTCCCCACTTTCTACCGAAATCTGAAGACATGGCGTGTTGAGTGGCAGAACTCAACGCCGCTCTTTGCCTCGACAACAGAGCGAAGAAATGGAAATATAAATTAAAATAAATATTTGATCTCCCCGAGTGGGGATCGAACCCACAACTAGTCGGTTTTCAGTCACACTTTGTGCCACTGCGCCACGACTGGCCTCATAATAATTTAATTGATATTGAAATAACCTGGGACTCATTTGATTGTGTTAATTTTCAATTGTAGTAGATTGTTACCTCAAGAACGTTCTTGGAATATTCATTGCATATATTTCAATAAAACAATTCTCCAAATGCAATACATCAAAATTTATTTATTGTGTATTGATTTAAGAGCATTAAAAATAATAAGCAGTCGTGGCGCAGCGGCACGAAGTGTGACTGTAAAATCAACTGGTTGTGGGTTCGATCGTGTGGGGAAGGGAGTGTCTTAACACTAGGTAGATTTCTCTCTGACTACCCCGCAACGGATAAAGCGTGAAGCTAAGTTAAGTTAAAAATAATAAAAAATATATTATGCTAAATTAAAAGAAATCACTTATTGAGTGTATAACTTCGGTATGTATACGATATTTATCTACGTTTTTTATATGATAGGTGATACTACTACTGATTTCTAATATCTCAATTCTTACTCTTAAGTGAATTATTATTTGAAAAATAAAATTCCATTTACTTTTGTTACAGATATCCGGAAAACATTGTATATAGAAGCAAGAGTCATAGGCACCGGTAAGTAAATTATACATATTTATAAAATAAAATAACAAAACTATACGTGGAAAATATCGATACAAATAAGGTACTAATTGGAAAAGCAATAATATCTTAATCATAATAAAAAACTGTAAGTTTAAACCTAGGCTTGCGGTTTACTTTGTAAGTACAAGTACAACATATGGAAAAATTCACACAATATTCCCTGCATAACTTTACCCCAAAACAGCTCGTTTGCTGCTTAAATATTTAAGAAACGGCTTCAACAGCTTTATTAGTATAATGGTTTATAAGTGATGTAACTATGAGAGGCCAAGCGTGACTTTAAACGCGACAGGTTGTGGATTCGATTCCCACTCCACCCAACTGAGTTTCACCACACTATACCTGCAGAATGCGGCGCAAAGTAGGGGAGCGAAATGTCTGAAATGAAAACACTAGAGTCCCTCCCTACCCTGCAATATGCGAGATAAAGCGTGAAGCTAAAAAAAAGTAAGAGATATGATCAAGTCCAAGTGATACTTCCCTCTTACTTTGAATACAAGCAGTATAATATAATTGATTATATATATAACCTAATTCATGATACTTGAACGAGTACTCCGCAAATTCACAGGGTAATTAGCCGACATACCAAAATTAATAAGCCGCCGCAAACATAAATCGGTACTGATTGTTTGAGCGTTGAAGAGGAACGGATGAATTTAACTACTAAGGGTGAGTCGATTTATTTAAGCTTTGAACCTATTACTTAAGTTGAATAACATGCGAATTCTTAAGACTATTTTATTTTAAACGATATGTGTGTATGAATTTTTATATTTATATGGTATTATTTTGTTTTATATTTATTTCTTTTAAATATTTACAATTTGAAAAGTAAATTAAATAGATATTATTTCATTTATATATTGGTTTAAACAAAAACTTATATTTTTATATTAAATAAAATATACAATATCTTAAACTTTTATTGGTTATGTCCATACAAAGTAATTTATTAAAACGCAGATAATTCAATTACTGCGTTGATTGAAAAGGAAAAAAATCTCAGTAATGAAAAGGGCCATAGTCGTTTAATTGCTCAGTCGACACATACTCTGTCATATTAAGTGTAAAGCATACGTCAATAAACAGTGTGGAGAGGCGTAGACTAAAGATGAGACAAGTTGACATACGAATTTATACGTTGATATAGTAGTATAACTTATTTTTAATAACCTCATTTTTACCAATATGCTGTAAATATTTGTTTATTTTGTTAGTTAAATGCTGAGTTTTTACTTTTTACGTGTATTTTAATAATAAGGTATAGTTATCCCTTTTTTATCGGCCATTTTCTTTCGTGTTATTGATTCTCAATTCGTGATATTTATTCTGTGCTCGACTGGCACGCTCGGAACACCATAATAAAAGAACTGATTCTTTTTAATAACCTGATTTTCACCAATATACTGTGTACAGACTGTAAATATTTGTTTATTTTGTTATAGTTAAAGGCTCAGTTTTCACTTTTTTCATGTATTTTAATAATAATGTATAGTTATTCCTTTTTTATCGGCCATCTTCTTTCATGTTATTGATTCTCAATACGTGATTCTGTGCTCAACTGGCACACTCGAAACACTATAATGAAAGAACAAAACTGAACTGTTATAGGTAAAGGCAGTATCTTTACTTTTTACATGTATTCTATAATTTCTATTTATTTATTTCCTTTTTTTTACCGGTCAACTTCTATTTTCATTATAACGTGACATTGGTGACGTGAATAGTGCTCAACTGGCACGCTCTCAACGCCAAGGATTAGGATTCAATCAATTCAAAAACAATATTCAATCAATCAAAATTAGTTACCTACCAATTTTTTTTTAATTTTACATATAGTAGAATATTGGTAGAATTTCGTTTATTTTGGTAAAAAATGATTAAAATTTCTTAAGCGGTTAGTATGTACAACATTTAAAATGAACGGTTAGTTTAGTTCTTTTCCTTATTTGAGACGAAATTAAAATATTTTTAAGAGTTAACTAATAAATTATAAATGGAAGTGGTGATGGAAGTCAATTATTTTTCATGCTTCACATATTTTTTTATATTTTGTTATTTTCCTTTGCAAAATTTCTCATTTCAGTTAAAAATATTTTTCCTTGAGTAGAAATCTTTAAAATACGCTATAATTTTAAGAAATAAGCAATCTCATTTTACCTCCTTATTGCAGAGACAAGTTCTCTATATATTTAGTCCTTTTAAGCGTAGATTTATATTGTAATGAGTTAATAATTTTATAAGTCCTATTGATTAAAACATCGGTATTTGGTTCAGTTAATAAGTATTTAAATGATTCCACCTTTTGTTTATCGATCAAATGGTATTGTGGTATTGGTGTTATAAGTCAAATAAGATGAATGCTATAATATTTAAGTCTTCTCCTGAATGTAATTTTTATATTTAAATTTAATCACAATAATTGAAGAAATTAACAAATTCTTCAACTTAAAGTACCTTCAAATTATTTTAGTAAAAGTAGTTTAAATTATCAAAATGTAATAAAAAAAAATACGACGCAAGGCATTCCAAATAAAATTGAATATATATATTCTTTAATATTAATGGTAATATCAATTTTAACGACGACGTATCTAAAAGAGTTAATTATAAAAACATATATACGGTATGATATTCGATAATATTCGATTGCTAAATTAAGATCCCTGTATAATTATTACTTATAATATATTTAACGAAATTAGTTTTAGCTATTCATAAAGTGAATACGAGTGTCTTTATGATTAGCTTTTATTATGAAAAAAAATATTTTAAAAAAATACTAAAAAAATTTATATTTATTTAATTGATTTGAAATAAACAATAAACGCTTATGTTTGCTCTACCACGGCGGTGAGCGGAACGCTCTGGCAAGTGGGCCGGAGCTTACAAGCTTGCGTCGAACGAACACGCTTTGTATGGCACCGGACGCGTTGTGGGGATTACACACGATTATAACCATACTGTAATAGTACATCACGGTTTATATGAAAATGGATTAACACTATTTTCATATTGAAATATATTTTCAATACGCGCTTTGGTTTTACTGGTATAATCTTAAGTGACATAGTACGAAATATTTAAGCTGGATTCCGTTTTTATACGAATGTGACTACATTGTACGATATGAGCTATTTAAAATCAACCAAATAACACGAATTTTATGCATGAAACTTCAAGTTGTATTACAAACGTGTCTTTTCAGTAGGAACCTCGTGTCGCCTGAATTTTGAATAATCATAAGAGTGCCCCAAGGATATTTGGGACAGTGTCCATTCGATTAAATTGTTCACTTGCATAATGTCTACGCATATTGCATTTAGTACAGTCGACCACAAATATTAAAATCAACTTATTTACATACATATATATATATAAAAATTCAATAACATAAAAGATAATGACGAAACAACATTACGTGGTTTGTCAATTTCACTAAGTAGTTGAGACTTATGATTTATTTATTCTTAATTTTTTATAATATTCTAATTTGTAAAGAATATATACATACTTTATATTCCGTATCAATAGCACTTAAAAAGATATCTTCTTGTCCCGGCAGTTTTTTGGTTATTCATTTTTAGGGTACTATACCTTTTTAAGGAAAATAGGAGCCTTCATAAGATCACTTTGTTGTCCGTACGTCCGGTGCGTCCTACCTGTCTATCAAGAGTCCTTTATCTCGAGAAACGCATGGAGATATCGAGTTAAATTTTAACCATATACTCAAATTAATGGTCCCATAGTTTCGTCAAAAAATCGTATTTCTACATTTACTTTAAAAAAAACTACGGCCGTTTATATCACTAAAAACGCGTATTTCGACACTATCATGGTAATCAAAATTATTAGGGTGCTTCCGTTTGATCTTGAATTATGAAATTTGGCAGCTGGCAACTATAGGTAGTGCCTTAAAATGGCGGCAAAATTTTATTAATTTTAATTAAAGCCGCAAGTAAAGTATCAGAAAAAACTCGAGACCCTCTAATTTTTGTACGGAACCCTCGGTGGGCGAGCCCGACTCGCGCTTGTCCGGTATTTTATTAGGTTTTTTGACGTTCACTTATATAAGATTTTTTTTTGACTTTCGGCTATTAACGTACAAAGGTACATTTACAAGGTACTTACTACCTACATTAGTTAATCCGACAGCAGAAATGATCGATTGACTCTAATTATATATGAATATCAATATGTAAAGCACATTTATGCTATTATCAGTTAAGCTTTATTACACATGGTTTATATTAAATAATTAAAATTATACTTAATAGTTTCAAGAGGCGAGTCGTGGCACAGTGGCACAAAGTATGCCTGCAAATCGACTGGTTGTGGGTTCGATCCCTACTCGAGACATAAAATATTTATTTAAATTTATATTTTCATTTCTTCGCTTTGGTGTCGAGTTCCGCCACTCAACACGCAATGCCTCCAGATATTCGGCGTAAAGTGGGGAATGGAGTGTCTTAACACTAGCTTTCCTCTGCCTGCTTTGCTGTGAGCGGGATACAGCGTGACGCTGATTTGATTTAATTTATTTTTAACATAGTTTCAAATACTCTGTACATAGAAGACTAGATAATATCCTTTGAGAAAATGTATTCTACATAAGATTTTTTTAATTTTTGTAATGAAAATATGCTATTAACTTAAGGGGGCCATTACTGGTGCCATTACATTATATATATGTTCGTGTAACATTTAAACATATATATTTTATAGTTATTTTCTTCTTTTTCTCGTTGTAGTTAAAGTGAAAGTACTGCGGACATTTAATTATCCTAATTGGAAATAAGACTCAAGTAGATACAAAAGATAACCTCATTTTCACATCGCCTCTTTGGTATAAAACTTCCAAAACATAAAGGGTACTTTCGACGTAACTGGTGTTTTTTGTTCAATAGTACGATTTTTTTTATTAAAAAAAAAAGGAAATGTCTGCAATTATAAATATTTTTCTATTTCAATAAACATCACATTGTACTTAATAATAGCATTTAAACTGATTATGTTTTTATACATTCTTAATTAATATAAAAAACATGATATGACGACAAAAATAAGCTGATTTATTCTTTACTAATAATATATTTACGTAAGATGATTTGAGGCTTTCGTGGCGCAGGGGCCACGGGGCCAGGGTGCACAATCTTGTGTGTGATTGTAACACGATGGTTGTGGGTTCGATCTCCACTCGAGGAATTCATTATTATTTATTTAGATTTCTTCGCTCTGGCACCAAGATAAGCCCGGCGTTAAATTCCACCACTCAACGTGCAATGCCTTGAAAAATTCTGAGGAAATAGGGAAAGGAGTGTGTAAACACTAGGCTTTCTCCGCAAACACTGCTGTGCGGGATACAGCGTGAAGCTGATTTAATTTTTTAACACGAGATGCCGCTCAATTTAATAATTATATTTTCACAATACTTTTACATTTTCATTTATGCCTAGAAAAATGAACGACTCGAAGTAAATATCTTTCAAATTTCACTATACCTTTCAAATATATATTTTTTTATAATTGAGTTGTTATGCGCCATAGACTTTAGTTGTCTGTGCCTTTTTTGTACTTAATTGATTATTAAAACTGTTATTTTTTTTTAAATGTGAAGTGGACGTTAATATCTTGCTATCTTGAATGGTCTGCAGTTCCTTTTTTCAAATCCGAGTTTTTGGCCGTTGATTATGTTGATCGCGGTGCAGTTAGTTGATTTTGCAATATTTCTATTGCCTCCTCATCTCTATAGGAAACAGCCATTTTGATGTTGTGTTCCACTATATCAGTCACGGAACTTTTATTTGCCCGGCGAATGAAACTGCCGATAGCGTCTACTCTAAATTAAGTACCATATTTATGAACCACTCTCAAGTCTGAGATCGATCTTGAAATACCGTTTTCATTCATAAATTACATATCTATAAATGATCGGGACATCTTAAGATCGATCTCAGACTTGAGAGCGACTTATAAATACAGGCCTAAAGATGCTTTAACGGCGACTTTTCTAAACAGTACTTAGTTGCATCGTTACATCAAATATAACGTTATTGCTACAATCCTCGTTTAAAGTGCTATGAGATAATAAAACTGTAAACTCTCATTAAGCCCCATTATAGCACATAGTTGTAATAAACTAAGTGCGAAATAAGTACCTATTTGATCTATTAATTCATCATTTTTACAATAACTAAAACATATATATATATATATATATATTATATATTTATTGCTATATTTATTTTTCAAATTTTATAATACAGACACAGTTGTGGGTTCGAATTCCATTCGGGGGATTGAAATATTCAGTATTTTCATATCCTCGCCCTGGTAACGAGAAAAGCCCGGCGTTAAGTTCCGCCATTCAACACACAGTACCTTAGAAATTTAGCGGAAAATGAAGAATCCTAATATTTATTTAATCAAAAAAGTTCCATTTATTTCGATTGCAAAACAATCAAATATTTAAAATAAAAATTTTAAAAATATTTTAATTACATGAATACAAAAAGTAAACATTCATATAATTTGTATTAACAGGACAACAGTGGAGTAAAGAACAAGAGTGCTTCAGTCGTAACCCTTGGGTGAAACTGTTTATTTCACCAGGCGCTCATACTTACTTAAGCGGTAAACATTCGTGTAACGCGGCCTTTATACACCTTCCAATTAAAAATTTAATCCAAGCAATCTTTTAAATACTATTTCTTGTAAAGCTACATCTAGTTAGGCTGGCTGTTTCAATTAATGTACGGTTCTTGAGGGAACAAAACAAAAAAAATGTTTATAATATTGAAAAGCAAATAGGATATAAAAACGCACATTTTGAGAAACTAAAATTTTAATTAATTTTTTTCCATTATAATTATATATAATATTTTTTTGCAAAATATTCATTTATGCTTTTTATTCATGAATGTACCTAGACGAAGTATGCACTTATATAAATAGCATTACAATGTTAATATATTAATTTTGGTTTCTTCTAATTTCTAACTCTTTTTCCCGACTGCTAAGGAAGGATTATGTTTTTGGCGCGTATCTTGTATGTATGTAATATTCTTTATTACCTCATATCTCCGCAACCTCTGAACGAATTTACACAATTGAGGTATCGTTAGATTTGTATTAGCAGCCCAAGTGTTCTTAGATAGGTGACGTTAAAAAAACAATCACGGCAGCTGTGGGATCCCGTTGGACTTAGTGAAAAAAAAAATCGTTTTGAATAGCTCAATATGGATATCAAATTCAAGAAATTAATACGAGGATTTCAAAAAGGTATATCATGATTATCATTACTTTAATAAATCCTAACAAAAAAGTGAAAAATAAAAAAATATTTGTAAAAACAAAAACCCCGACCTCTTTCAATTATACGGGGTTCCTGGTAAAGATTTTATTGATTAATTGAATCACTTATAGGTCCTGACTGTTATTCCTAATATACTATTGGGCTTGTTTATTTTCTTTTTAGTTTTATGCAGTCGGGGTTTTTGTTTTTACAAATATTTTTTATATGAGTTGGAATTCGTCATCCAATAAAGAAAAAATGGGCATTTCAAACTAAAAGTAAGATCTATTCCTAAGACGGACACGTAAATACGTGCAGTACATTGTTCAAAGCAAATAAATATGAAATGTGCACACGTTTTACAATATGCACAATATGAAGGTACAATATTGGACGACTTCGAACATGAGACACGAGTGGCACTTTTCGTCTTCCTATGTACCTATATGTAAAATTCATAAAAGCAAAAAAATTCATCTTGCAATGTTATTAATAAAAATATATGGACTCTAATTATATGTTATATTTTTTTGAAATGACAACATTGAAAATGATAAATAACTGCCGATCGTTGTTTTATATTTTGTATTATTATTTTTTTCAGCTTCAAGCGGTTTTTTGCATGTAGCAGAGTAGGCAGAGTTGAATTCCGCCGCATTTTCGAGGCGGAATTGAACGCCGCGCTTTTGTTGCCAAAGCGAATAAATGAAAATATAAATTTAAATTAATATATGAAATATTCATACCTGGAGCGGGGATCAAACCTACAACCAGTAACGTTTACAGTCACAAATTCATATTTTATGTTATTCACAAAAACTTCCTTTCTAAATTCTTTTATATAAGTTATATTAATCCACTGAAAAAAATCCAAGTAATATAAATTAATCCTTCCTTTATATTAATTAATTCCTCGAATAATTTCTTAACTTTTGTCTTCAGCGATTTATAATTACCATATTTTAATTTTGAGGCCAATCGTGGAGCAGGGGCACAAAGTGTGACTATAAAACCGACTGGATGTGGATTCGCTCCCCACTCGAGTAAATGAAATATTTATTAAAATGTATATTTTCATTTCTTCGCTCTGTTGTCGGGGCAAAGCGCGGCGTTGAATCCCGCCACTCAACACGCAATGCCTCCAGATTTCTCTCCAGACTCCATATTGCAGGAAAGTGGGGAATGGAATATCTTAACCCTCTGCCTACCCTGCTGTTTGTGGGATACAGCGTGAAACTAATTTAATTTTAATTTGATTTTTATATTTGAATGTTAAGTTGTCATTTATTAACTAAATTTCAAATACGATTTTAATATTAGAATTTTAGAAAATAATAAACATACTAATGCGTTACCTTATATTTTACTACGTAGGTATACTCATTAAGCGGACATTAAACTCCGAGTTAAAATATACCTAACATCGATTCCGAAATAATATATATGTATATTTTATTTTATAATGGTAACTAATATTGACTGTATATTTATAAAAATATTTGTATTTTTTTAAATAATTTATATATTTTTTTACTTTTCAGGTTTCGTAACCAAATCAACGCAAGGCGAAGTGCTATGCCCATTACATGTAAACAATACACAAATCACCAAACTACTAAATACATGACATGCAACATTATGAAATGTACTAACTTATTCAAATAATTTTAAAAAGAAATATTATAATCTTTGAAATAATTTAAAAAAATACAGATACTATAAGAAAAGTACACAATTTAAAGTTAAACACCTCGTTAATCTATCAATGTTTGCGATTGAAAGCAACTTCTCTAGTAATCCCCTTAAGTTTTCCGTATTATTCCTAATTGTTTGTACAGATAAAACAAATCTAATAAAACAATAAAAATCTAAAGAAACATATACAGGGCTAGAGAAACATGTACTTGTTAATATAGAGATATCTCTACATATAAGTGCAATATCTTATTATTGTATTTTATTTTCCTGTTGGTGACTCAAAAACTCATCAGATGGAATTTTTTCGTGCCCAAAAACTTTAAGAAAATAAAGCCAAAAAGAAAGGCCCGTTAACTTAACTTTTCCTTTTAACTTGGCATCCATTCGAGTTCTGCCTCTTTAATTGTGGGCGATAATCAATAAATGTCAACTTTGAAACTTCGTTGTTTGAAATTTTAAAATATAAAACTCTATTATAACTAATCATATACGGAAAACATACACAAACATATTAACATAGAATTACAGCTACTTTTTAATAAGACAATCCTTTTCTTATGGTAGAGTGAGTATAAAGATACAAAGAACAAAATGAACACTTTACAGTCTAATATGCTGTGCGAAGCGAATTCATATCTTAATTCTGCAAAAGTTAATTTACAAGAAGCAATGAAGAAAGAAAGAACTATGAAATGTAATCATGTATTTACCAAGACTAAACTTCGTGTGCTGTGCTTGCGATGCTTCTGCGAATTCCACTTGACTCAATTTCTAGCCACACGGTAAGTAATTAAATTAATTTTATTACATTTTTTTCTTTACAGAGGAAAATATTACAGAGTAAGTTGATATTTTGACTTTGAAATACAATGAAAACATTTTTTAATATTGCATTTTTTAATTTAACAAAAATAGTTTCCAGAAGTTTATTTCGTTGTAATCTCTTACTTTTTAAAACGGCAAAAGTATCTTCCATTATGTATATAATAGTAAATAACTCTCACAAAAAAGTCCGAATAGGTAAATAGTTATGTATATTATATACAAATTATTATTTCTATACGTACTTTTGAAGCCAGTCGTGGCGCAAGAGCACAGCGTGTAATTGTAAACGCGACAGGTTGTGGGTTCGATTCCTACTCGAAGAAATGAATTAATCAATATTTTCGCTTTGGTGTCGAGGCAATGCACGGCGTTGAGTTCCGCAACTCAATCGCACTCAACACGCAATGCCTCCACAATTCGGCGGAAAATGAGAATCGAAGTCCTAACGCTAGGCTCGCTCTACCTACACTGCTGCATTACTACATGCGGGATACAGCGTGAAGCTGAAAAAAAAAGGATTTCTTTTAATCCCAGAAATACTTTAAAGCACCTGTACCACGTGCTATAACACCGTGTTGAACATAAGTCGTTGTTATTTCCCGCATAATTTACATAGAGATAGATCAGCGTCCCGCGGGCCGTGCACCCGTTGAATTTCTATTGTTTAGATTGGAAAACTAAGTACGCCGGTGGCAGTGGTCGTGGTCGACTTTATTAGGTTGCAAGTGGCCTACCAAAAGGAACACGTCCGGAAACATTGCTGCTAATTCGCTGTCGTGATGGAAATATTATATTTTAATATAAATTCTATTCTGTATTAAATATGGGAACTATACTTATTTAGAAAACGTACAAAAATTTGAACGTAGCGGGACTCAATATTATTATAAGTATTTTTCTTTCCTAAGTGTGGATTAACACTTTAAGAAATGTTTAAAAAAAATTAATATGGAAACGTTATTAATATAAATTATTTTTTTATTTATTATTTTTACATCAGACGTGGCGCAGGGGCAGTGTGAGTGTAAACGCGACTGGTTGTGAGTTCGATCCTCAGTTCGATCCTAAATATTTCACTTGAGGAAATGAAATATTTATTTAAATTTATAATTACATTTCTTCGCCGTCATTTCATGAGTTCATTTCATTTCATGAGTTCCGCCGCTCAATACGCAACTACAAACGATCCTTCGGTGGAAACTGGTGAACGCAGTGTCTTAACACTAGGTTCCCTCTGCCTAACCTGCTGTGTGCGCTATACAGCGTTATATTTAAAAAAAACTTATTAAGAAAATATTTAGAATACTAGAAGCTGGATGTGGACAAAGTTGAGAAGGAATTGATTTCCTAATAGCACTATATGTATGTGGCCACCCCGACCGTCGAGATTGACTCATTTGCACTGCATTACATTACCGAGAGACACGAGCAGCCACTCTCATCACCCAGTAATGAACCTACTGCATATGTTACGTTATTTATTTTTTTACAATCGATAATTATACAATCGAATAAGTAAATCCAATAAAAAAGAGGCCAGTCGTGGCGCAGCGGCACGAAGTGTGACTGTAAAACCGACTGGTTGTGGGTTCGAACCCCGCTCGATGAGATGAAATATTTACTTAAATTTATATTTCCATTTCTTTGCTCTGGTGTCGAGGTTAAGCGCGGCGTTGAGTTCTGTCACTCAACACGCAATGTCTCCAGAATTTGGCAGAAAGTGGGGAACGGAGTGTTCATAACACTAGGTTCCCTCTGCCTACCCTGCTGTGTGCGGGATACAGCGTGAAGCTGAATAAGTAAATCTACTTTTGAATTAAATTTAGAGACTAGTGGTGCATTGTACCTATTGTTTTTTAATATCTACTTTGTCTTAATTTCTCTTAATTCTAGATACGTTTTTATGCTTATTATGTATTATTAAACGAAAAACAGATTAAATTTAATAGATTTTAAATGAAACTATTTTAACCGGATTAATCGCGTATATTTTGTACTTTTATACATTTTTGGAAACCCGACGTTTCGAACACTTTGCAGTAGTCCGTGGTCACGGGTAGACTGAGGTGGCAGTCGTCTGTCAGTTGACATAATTATTATATCAAACTACCGCCAACGATTTCTTAATTGCCTCGCGTACTGCCCTGGATTCCTGCAGAATGAGCTGATAGTATCTTGCCCTCTGGTATGGTGGGTTTGAGACTTCAATGATTTTATGAGTGGGTCCCAGGTGGTAGAAAGCTTCCAGCCATCCTCTCTATTGAAATTAGGATGTTTTTGTATTTCAATAGCCTCGCGGATCATTCTAGGAATGTATCTGTTTTCCTTAGCGAGGATTTGGGGTTTATCAAACCTAATGTAGTGGCTGGGTTTATCCACAGTATGCTCACACACAGCTGACTTCGATACATGCCCATTCTTGATATCAGAGATGTGTTCTTTCACCCTAACACCGATGCTTCTCTTTGTTTGACCGATGTATGATAAGCCACAGTCACAGTCTAGTTTGTTTACACCTGCACTCTGTAAAGGAATATTACTTTTTACTGGTCTCAAGAGTAGTTTGATATAATAATTATGTCAACTGACAGACGACTGCCACCTCAGTCTACCCGTGACCACGGACTACTGCAAAGTGTTCGAAACGTCGGGTTTCCAAAAATGTATAAAAGTACAAAATATACGCGATTAATCCGGTTAAAATAGTTTCATTTAAAATGTGTAATAATCGTGAAAATCAAAGAACTTATTAAATTTAATAGGCCAAATAAGTGTATGAGGCGGTCGTGGCGCAGTGGCACCAACATGGGATTGTAAATGTGACAATTGTGAGTTCAATTCCCACAAAATATTAATATTTTCATTTCTACGCTTTGTTAACAACACGTAATGCCTCGAAAATTCGGTAGAAAGTGGAGAACGGAGTGTTTTAACGTTAGTGCTTCGTTTGCCTATCCTGCGGGATACATCGTGAACCTAAAAAATAATTATGTACCACTATACGTTATCGTATATATAAGATCACTTTGAAATAGACCCACCAATCAGCGTGGCTTTGGAGTGTCGCTTAACATATTACAGGAGCTACTAAATGTTCTGAATAAATAAATCTCTATGTCGAATATATCACATAAAACAATATAAAATAAATTGGTATGTTTAGTTAAATACAGTAAAAGTTTTAAATGTGTTAAGTTAAATACAGCTTTTAGAATCACAAAACATATGAACAGATGATTTGATAAAGAACATTTAAATTTTAATGTCTGAGAGTGTGCAGTGGTCACGCAAGCCAAATGAGGCTAAGACAATGAAGAAATAATTTTGTTTATTGTAAAACATATATATAGCTAAATTCATTAAAACTAATCACTATAAAAACAGCAGCTAAGTAAACTTTAATTAAAATTTTAAAGAATAAATATATAGAAAGAAAAAGCCACCGAACCACTTTTTATCAAGTACCTACTTTTGAAGTTACTAGAAACAATAAATATTAGGTACTTGTTTGATAAAGAGGTTATTGACCTTTATTCGTATGAGTTGATCCGCAGAAGCGTTGATTATCTCGTGACCACTAAATATGGTAATACCAATTTTTAAATTTTCAACAAATTTTTCTAAGATGAACTAAAATTAAAGATGTAATTATAATTTCAATATAAGCAACATAGGTAAAAAAAATAAACAACAAAACATAAAACAACAAAAAAACAAAAAACATTTCTGAAATAATAATTATAAAAACATTCACTAAAATTACAAATTAATTACGTAAAAATGTTATAAAATTACATATTAAAATAAGTTTTTTTTATATGTAAATTATAAACTAAAATATTATTTTATAATATATATTGAAATGTACATATTTATTTAATTTCCCAAACAAAACCTATAACGTAAACGTAATGTACGTTTAATATTTGTATGTAATTTTTAATATTTACGCTTATAAAGTAGGACGCATATCGAGATAATTTATGAGAACACCATACTCAATTAATAATAGCAAATAGCAATAGAAGCGAAGAAGGTCGCTGTCCTATGACGAAACTAAACTATTTCGCATAGCAAAATCACAGCGTCATCTGTTCGAAACCTTTTGAACTAAGAGCTTAAGCCTTGTTCTTGTAGATGTCGCTATTGGAGATAGGAAGATGTGCAAAATTGTGATAACAAAAATGTCAAGGCCAATGTTAATAAACCTAACCACCAAGTGTTATTTTAAACTTATTTTGTTATTTTAGTATTAAATAAATTCTTTTAAATTACATACTTAATAATTAACATTTTTTTCTGCATTAAATTCTTTTGTTTAAACTCATTTAATTTTTGGCGTCATAACCTCTATTCGTTTGCTAAAATATAAATTTGTTCAATTTAAACTTGAAAACTCATTTATAATATTACTTAAGGAATATGAATAAAAAAATGAATATGTTTCAATTAATAAATATACTAAAAACTGAGAAATAAAAAGAAAATAACGATATTAACAAGAAAAGTAACATTGCAAAATTTGAATTTAGCGCGTCGTTTAGAAACGTATGAAGTTCGCGTTGCGAATACTGGCCGATTATGATGTGAAAGATATTCCGAAGGCCGTGAGGTGCCGTGAGTGAACACGGAAATCGAGATGTGTGTGTGGTCAAAAAGACAGTGCAAGGTAGGGGTCGGGTGGCGTTTGTGATGGCAAAAATTTTGCAAATGGTGAGTTAGGAAATATTGACTTTGTGTGTCTTGCGGTTGTTATTATTAAGTGATGGTGTTTTAATTGTGCGCTAGAGAAAATTTCGTTGTTGATTGATAATTTTAAGATTCCGAGATACGGGAACGGCAAATGGCGCTATGATATAGTCAAAGTTGACACAACTACGCGTTTAGAAATCCCGTTCGTCCTTCGGTTGTGAATTTACGAGCACGCGGAGTGATTAGTGGCCACATCAATAATGGTGCATTATCAAATTCCTGAAAGTACACATATGAAATTAGCAACTGGCACATCCAGCTTGGCGATTATAACGGTGTCAGCATGTTGCGATTTTTTTGGCCAGCGGTACTACTTTTCTAAACTCGTTTTATAGACAACTAGAGGTTTTCGCATCCCGTAGGGTCGGTGGCCCCGCCGTCTGCTTTCTGGAGTTAAATTACATAATGTATGGGTCTCAGTTGGAACATGCAACAAGTAGATATGTGTCGGCGCTCGGTCTAACTGTCAATGTGGAGTACAGTAAGCTTACTGCCCGCGGCCCCTATTAATTCGAGCCGCTGATGTCACTTATCTCTTCGCTCTACTATCTAGGGCCCTATGGCCGCAAATTTTTCGCACATAATTGCTTAAATGTAAATTTGTTGTTTAGTGCACGTGTTTAATTACTTAAGGCTCATCTCAATCACAGGGTATGTGAGCCCCATGTAACAGTGAATTATTATTTTCCTAATATACCACCACATTGCAAAAATGCGAAATTTTATAGTATTCATTTTGAAGGAATCTTGTTTACTCTTCATATTAATAGTTTCAATTATTTACAGCACGGTCACTGACACTAGCACCAACAATGGACCAGCAATTTTGTTTGCGCTGGAATAATCACCCAAACAACCTGACAGATGTGCTTGCAAGCCTATTACAAAGAGAAGCACTTTGCGATGTAACACTCGCATGCGATGGAGAGACAGTCAAGGTGAGTTTGACCAGAAATACTTGATGCTATCTGCTACATTGTTTTATATATTAAAATAGTATAAAACTTTCTTTATTCAACATTTGAAACTATCTATCTTAACACTTGCAATTAAATACTTTAAATAAAAGTAAAAAAGTTGATTAAGGCTTTGTCAATAGTAACTTGTTATTTCAAAAACCAAACATATTTTGATAAAGTTATATCAAAATTATATATAATACTACAATTTAATAGAAGTAACAGTTTTATTATGAGTAATATTATTTGCAGATAGTCAATAAATATAACTGTTACTGTACTGTTAATTTAGTATGTGGTCGGATTGATTAAAGCTTTACGCAATATACTAACACTTATTACCAAATATTTTTCTAAGATGGAATGATTATGAACAACTAAAATGGACATTCACATCAAGCAATCATTTAAAATGAAATAATTTATAATATTTAGGTATAGTCAATATAAACCTAACCTTAAGTTCTGTTAATTTACTATATGGTCTACATTCCGATTAACTGACTCTGTTGTTGCCAGTTTTTAACAGTATATTTTTTTAACATTAGGATTTAAGTATATTAGGAATTTTGTCTATAAACAAACATCTGTTTTAAATGTGAATGTGTTGTAACTTTATAATTATGTCAACAACAACATATATAAATAGTAAACATTTGTAAATTATGATTTAATGTATTGCAGTTATTATAAATACAACATAGTTATGTATGTTGCCTTGATAATCTGTGAATCAGATACATTTTTAAGATTAAGCCAAAGCGATGAAGAACTATCACTTCTTTGTTTAATTACCAAAATTCATATATAAATGTCAGGAATAATATTAGATACCAGGATGGAAAAATAATATATCTTTATATTATTTTAATGTATTTGATTGCCCAGAATTATTACAAAAATAATTATAGGTAATGCATAAAAGAAGTAGTTGACCAAATTTTAATTTGTTTAAAATATTATGAAACAATTGTCAACATAATTTAAAAAAAAACTCTTTGCAATATTATATTTCTTATATAATATTATATAGTGGCAGCTGTGTTGAACATTTCCATTTGATGAGCCGCTAAGCCAAGGTAGTCTACATAGAAGATTTAAATATTTGCTAATTTACAAGGTTGTTACTTAAATAATGACTTGCTTGTGTTGCAAAAACGTTAAGGTAGCATATATTTAAAATATATGCAAAAAAATACCAAGGAAATTTGTTTTTTGTTTTAGTTACAAATTTTGTTTTAGGTTACTATAGTAGTACCTACTGCTTAAATTATTTGTCTATTTATACTCATAATATAATCTGACCATTGTCTGTACATGGAAGATATATAAGAAAAATTGTTATTGGGGGCATTTAACAATATAATAGAACCCAAAACAATATTATTTAAAAAAATGTTTATTTATCGGTTTATCTGTGTTTTTGTTCACGCTAATCTAAGAAACGACTTAACTTATTTAAATGTAGCTTGGAAAAAAATGGAGGGTCTATTTTTATTACTAAGACACCGCTGTCCATGTGTCTGTTACTAGGAACCGTCTCATGAATGGTGATAGTAACACAATTGAAATTTTTACAGATCTTTTATTTCTGTTGCATCTATAACAACAGGTACTAAATAATTAAATAAAATAGTTATTTTTTTACCTATCTCCCATACTACAAACATGATTTTTAGTTACTTCTTATATATAAACCACAAGTGGGTTGTTATAAGTATATCATAAAATTGAAATAAACTTCCATTTTTTTACAATTGTCTTTAATTACATTATTATGGGTAAGCTGCTAAAAATTTGAACATTTACTAATTATAATTGATTAGATATTAAATCTCTAGACACTCCGTTGTCCACTTCATGTCATGATGGACACTGACACTTCCTTCTATCTACCCTACAGAATATGGAATACAGTGATATGAAGCCAAAAAAAATTAATATTTAATCATACATAACTAAACAAAATCATGACAAATACCAGTCTGTATCGGAGACAGTCTTCAATAAACATATAGTTTCTAAAATTATCTCAAAAAATCTATGAAAGTTTATGCTAATAAAATGCAATTTACTTAGTAGGTCGACAGTTAATAGTTTAGGTAGGAGTCTGCAGAGGAGCTGCAAGTTTTTAACTTTCTAAATTTTATCACACCAGTTTGGCAGGTTTTAGGGTTTAGAAAATAAAATTAATGTATTATTCTATAAATGTGAATGGCCTCACATTCGCTCGATTTAAAAAGTTGTGTCTAACTTGTTATGAGCCAACTTTAGCTAGAAAAAGATACATATAATTTAAAATTATTTGTAACATTTTCGCTACACTTACATTAGTTTATGTTAATAAGTGTTCCAGTCACATGTATGACTATAAAAATTCAAAAATACTTAGTCAATGAATGTCTATACTATATTCAACCTTATTAAAATAAGAATAGTTGTGTCAAAATGGTGTAGTTACCGACACTATCCACATAATGATCTTAACAGAAAAGACCTTCAAATAGCTTTTCATTTCTTTTGTTTAGTTTATAATTAGTATTCTGTCTTTTTTTATTATATTATATATTGTTTTAGGCACACCAGACAATACTCTCAGCATGCTCTCCATATTTTGAGAGTATATTCTTGCAAAATTCTCATCCACATCCAATTATATTTCTGAAAGATGTGAGGTTTTCAGAAATGAAATCTCTGTTGGATTTCATGTATAAAGTAAGTTTTGATAAATAATCATTTTATTTATTACTTATCAAATTATTATAATAGTTAACAGAAATAACATAGCCATACATTTTTAGGGTGAAGTGAATGTTGGCCAAAATATGCTACCAATGTTCCTAAAGACTGCTGAAAGTTTACAAGTTAGAGGTTTAACAGAAAACAATACATTGAATCCTAAGGTGAGTTTTCACAATTTTTTTGTAAATTAACTACAATTTTTACTTATTTTTATAAATTATATGTTTTTTCAACAGCTATTTTCTATCTATGTTAATGTAGATTTCACTACACACCGATATTTAGTTAAGCAATCTATCTTATGAGGGTACAGATAGCGTACAGATTTGCATATACACATTATCTAGATAAACGATCTTGTTTCTTAGTTCTTATATCGTTGCTATCTCGTTCGTAGATAGATTATACATGTCCTAATTTTGTGTCTTGTTCCGAAAATAACTCCAGAAATCTTGTGTTGAAAAAAATTCTTGCGTGTAGGTGATGAGGCCAGTGGTGGCGCAGCGGCACGAGATGTGACTAAAACCGACTGGTTGTGGGTTCGATCCCCACTCGAAGAGATGAAATATTTACTTAAGTTTATATTTCCATTTCTTCGCTCTGGTGTCGAGGTTCAGCGCGGCGTTGAGTTCTGCCACTCAACACGCAATGCCTCCAGAATTCAGCAGAAAGTGGGGAACAGAGTGTCTTAACACTAGGTTCCCTCTGCCTACCCTGCTGTGTGCGGGATACCGCGTGATGCTGATTGATTTATTTATTTATTTGTGTAGGTGATTTGGTGTTGCATGTTGGTTGTGATGCAGCGTCTCCGTAATACGTACTTTGCTTAAAAATCCTAGTAACGGTTATTGGTCTCGCAGCTTTAATTTAGTTTTTGCAAAGAATAATCGATAATACCTATCGCTATTCGCGCGTAGCAGCAATACACGGAATTGATTACTGTAAAAAAGTATTAATAGGTCCTGAGGAGTTTAATATAGCGTAAAAGAATATTTTTTTTATTACTTATTCTTAGTAACTACTGATCTGAAGCAATTTTCTGAAAAATATATTTTAAATATTTATATAGATCCTAATTGTAATTTTTTTTTATGTAAATGATCTGTCATTCTTCAAATGATTAACTACACTCATCATCTACACCGGCTTCAAATGATTATTTTTTCTAAAAACAAGTTTAGACATAATTTAGTCCGGATTTTTGACTAAGAGCACAAAAAAAAAATCTTAAAACATAGTTGAAGGTCTACGCGTCTATTTTTTATTTAAAATAAATTTGTCAATCGTTAGATGGCATTGGCTTGGAATTATTAAGTCTGATTGTAGCATCTATGTGTGGAACAGACTATAGAGTTTACCAGACAGACGAGTCTAGCTCATTGCGTAGAGAACAGTAGGTACAGTGCGCCGACCTTGAAGTTTTGGTGAGCGCGCATTGACCCTTTATATACGAATTTATTGCCTAATGATTCTATTCGTTTTTAATGTCAACGATGATTTTTATGCGCTATCAAATATCTACCGTCCATCCTTGTTTCTGGGCATTTAAAAATATACCGCGTAAATTTTGCTAGTTTGCTTCCAGCTAGTTTTATAGCTGGTTATTTTTTTTTACCTAAGATTCCCTTAATGTTAGATGATAAACGAATATTAGTAGCTTAGCCTTTAGTTGCAATTATAGTCTTATTTATTATTCAACACAAATTATTTTAGAACCTTGTGAATCATAAAAGATAACCGCGTTGAACTGATGAACGGTACTAAATTTTTAATATTTCGATATTTCCTTAAATAAGGTGCGCATACGCAAAACGGTCTCATCTCACGTGCATCTACTACTGAGTCGTTTATTTGAACCGGTTTACCAAAGCAACTGTCACACTATCCTCCGTTGCATTTGATTCGCTAAATTTCTCACTTTCGTGTCCAGTTTCCAAATAATTATTAAATTTTATAATATTGACCGTAATACATGCACACATCACTATTTACTTTTCAGTTTTTAATTGTTCCATTTTCATTATTTAGACAGCTTTTATTATTTCAAATTATATCTCGAAATATGTTAGGTATATGTAGGCATCTAGAAGTAACGGCACTGTCACGCTAAAGATTCCCGTATAGAGAGGTGGTTGCTCTGTCTGTAATATAATTTTATTATGTTGTAAGAAATATTTTATTTTTTATATACAATACATATATACTTTTAAAACTATCGTAGATATGGGCTTGTACGAAAAATTATTGATATATATTGTGTACATACAAAAATATGTTTTTATTGCTTCTTTGTTGAAAATAGCAAACATATAACAAATTACATGAAATATTACATAGTCAGTAGCGGGAATATTAATTATGTAGTTTTTACTTAAACAGTATACTGCTCAAACGATAAAGTATAAAAATAAAATGAAACTGTTTTCTTACTTTTTTACATAATCATAATTTACTGCATCAGGTGCAGTTATACCATTTAGCTGCCCGAGTATTCGGACTCCGTTATAGTACAGACTCGGAAAGCTTGAGATATGTTTTCAATTTAAGATTTATCATCTTAAAAAAAAATTATGCCTTCGTGGCGCAGGGGCGCAAGCTTGTAATTGTAATGCAACAGTAGTGGGCTCTAATTCCAGTCAGGGAAATTAATTATTATTTATTAATATTTTTCTTTGCTCTAGTACCAAGTCAAAAGAATGTATTGAAATAACGGAGCTGAATTCCGCCACTCAACACGCAATGCTTCGAAAATTCGGCAGAAAGTAGGAACGGAGCGTGTTAGCTTTAGGTTCCGTCTGTCTACTCTGTTATATGTGAGATATGGCGTGAAACTATAAAAAATCTTTTAAAATAACGAAATTGTCATTTTGTATAGTTGTCATACTGAAATACTTCTGCCACTCTTATTAGTATGTGATGGTAATAGGAATATTTTTAGGGAGCAGATGAAGTTGAAAAATAGTAACTTATTCAAGATTCTCTTTCTCTCTTTATTAAACAACTAGGACTCTTTTATAAAAAAAATATAATTCTATTCTAATGCTCATTTTTTATCTAATTCCTTTTCTTAATTCCTTTTATATAATAATCTTCTTTAGGCATACTTTTATAATCAAACCAAATACTATAACGACAATGGTTTGATAAGATCTCGTCAGCGTATTTTCTAATGAATTTAATGAATTAAATGTGCAAACTAAACATTGAACAGTCAGAAGAGCGATCAACGCCGTCCGTGAGCGCGGAGAACCTGTCGTCGCGCGGCGAGTCGTTCGCGACGCCGCCGGCCGCGCACGCGCCCGCCGCGCCCGCGCCGCTGCCGCAGCCCGCGCACGCGCCGCACCACGCCGTGCCCGAGAAGCGCCGCCGGAAAAACTCCGCCGCGCCGCGCGACGACCTGGACATGTCGTATCGGCATTATGAGGTGACTTGCTCCTTGTGGGGTTATTGTTTACCCACTCCTGATCCTGATATGTCATCATAAAAATACTGCATTTTTATATTCTCAATAAGTAGCATAAATGCCCAACGCCATGCTGTGACGTCAGTTGGTTTTGCAAATAAATTTGTTTATTTGGTTGAGACTTGCTTACAAGATCGTATGACGTCATATCAAAGCGGCTAGTATTTTGAATATTCCAAAATAAAAAAACATTTTGAATGGGTAAACACACGATTTAATAAATTATTTTTTGCCTACGCAATTTAAATTAAAGATTTTTAAGTACTTCGATCAAATAGAGGTAAATACCTAAGTTAACATAGCTAAGCACAGCGAATTGACGATGACACGACATGTGGACGCTCCAGGGGCACGTGAAGGCGAACGCGGCGAAGGGCGGGTCGACGGGGTCGGGCTCGGAGCCGTCCACGCCGCCGCCGGCGCACGGCGCGCACGCGGCGCGGCGCTCGCCCGCGCACACGCCGCTCGTCAAGCAGGAGCCCGACTCGCCCTACGCGCACGCGCAGCTGCCGCAGCCGCACCACGCCTACGACCAGACGCACCTGCCGGTCAGTGACTAACACACACACCACAACACACACACCATAAACACACAAATACATTATGCTTTAACTATGTGATTGGTAAGATGTCATATTAAACTAAAAGTATTATTTTATGTGCATATTATTTGTTTTTTGAGTTTGTTTTGTTTTTTGTTATTATTTTCTAAGGATTCATATTGACATAAACGTTTCGGCAGACTTTGCTCGAGGCCCCAGTCGGTGCGACCCTGCCGAAACGCCGGCCGAAAATAGAGGTAAAGATCGCGAAAAAATTGAAGTCCCAGTTTATGTCATTATGAATATTTTACTTTTAATAAAAATATAAAAAATGATTTAAATATTTTTTTCTTTTAAAACATTTTATAGTTTTTGTTTCTAATAACATCGTTGCGTTACGTTGCAATTGCTGTACAAATGCTACATGCATTATTAGTATTAATCGAGGTTAAAGCTGCGCCTTTATATGGATCAATACTTCGTTATAGTTTAATGACAATTTGCAGAAACTATATCGAAAATATATGTAACTTTACTAATGATTTTGCAGAATTGAAATTTGTAGCTACATTTTTATGTATGGGCTATGCTGTTTTTATAAATATTGTAGATAACTTTTAATTAGATCATGACTTCCTAAAAATAAAACTGTAATATAAAAATATATCTCTCCGTCTATTATAAAAGATATAACAAGAACATGAATAATAAAGTCAGTAATATTCCAACATCCTCCAATAAAATATTCCAGGCAATGGGCGTAAACGAAATGGCGGCGATATTAACGCCACACCAAATGGGCAACGAGTGCAACGAGGGCGAGCCCATCATGCCGCAACACCCCGACCAGACTGATACCATCGATGGTAAGTTGTTATTTATATATTGAATTGACGATCACCAATTTTTTTTATGACCTAGGCCCTAGGTCCTAGAATCTCGATTTCGCGCGTCGTCTTAATTTTCAAGAATTTTTGTGAAAGATTTTAGGAATATAATAAGAAATACTATTCTTCTTATTGAGTTAGACAAGTGTGAAGCTAAAGACAATTTCACATGTTTTAAGTAAAAAGTTAAGTGTAAAAAGATCCAAAATTAATAATTCATAAATATACTAATAAATAGTGACTTCAAATTCAATTAATAGAAATAATATTGACCAATTATTTATCGATATAATTTTTTTTATAATTTATCTGCACTACTTATTTAGCTGGGTTGACTCAATATATTAAATTTTTATAACAAGGTGCACGATAAGAACAAGTCATTTATGTTGATATTATTATAACATAATTCATTACAATATGGATATGTTAATTCCGATCTTTCTTTTCTTTGGCCCATTAAAAACTTCAATTTTTTGTTTTATTTATAATATAAAATATCCTAATTAAAGTTGTTTAACTCAAATTTATATATCTTCGTTGGTGATCGTCAATAAAATTGTATATAAAATTGCGATGTTAACAAATCGAGATCAGCCCGTTAGTCCGTTATTTCGATTAAAATGTTGTTTATGGCGAATTACCGTACTGTCACACGTCTCGGTACAGCTCCATACATATATATATAATATAATTTTAATTGTTAAATTTATTCGATATACAAAAACGGCCTCGTCTCGTGCGCTTATTTTATTTTATTATTTTTGTTTGCTCTAAAAATAAGATAGATGATAACTAAGAATGCTGATAAGAAGATTTCTTTTATAATTTATAGATCCCATATCTATAAGCATTCCTAGTTGTTTTCTGTAGTAGATCATTCTCACGCATCCTCCTCCTTGGCTGTAATATCGCTTATCATCGTATCTAATTTGCACTAATCATACATTAAACGCTTTTTACTTTCTTTACTTTTAACGCTTTATATTTTCTATTGTATGAAGAAATCGGTGTAAAATGGTTTTACCGAACGATGATTTGGCGCCCCCGGAGGGTCTTAGGTTACACAAGTATAGTGTTGGTTTGTCAAAAAATGATCGTGAGATTATAGAAGCGTTTAAGTATGTTAACCTTGAGCATGTAAATATGGGTGTAAAGGACGAACATTCGCTCGGAGTTTGTGATTTGTAGCTATTTAGATATGAGAAATCGTATCGTAAAGTTTGAAAAGTAGCATGCTACCCAATGATACCAGCAGTCAAGCAGTTACGTGTATTACAGGTGAAAATTATGCCGACGAAAACGATATACCTCAGGATCCATTCGGCCAGAATATAGCAAATATAGAAAATATAGTCAAATCATTTAAAATAGCTCTCAATCAAAAACCGTACATTCCGCCCATGCCCTGTAAAATATGTGGTAAAAATGTTAGCAATATAAAAAAGCACTTAAAATCACATAATCCTGAACAGCATAAGTGCCCTTTGTGTCCCATTGTCCTCACTCGAGCTGATAACTTGAAGCGACATTTGAGGATGAAACACTGTTCTATATTGGGTCAGAATAATTTATCCAATATACAAACAAAATGTGAATAAAACCATAGTAGACAATTTCAATTCGCATCTAGGCAAACCAAAAATTATTCTCATTTTTTAGTATTTTTTATTGGTTAAGTGTAGTTATTCCTTATTATTGTCGGCAGTTTCAATTCGGTTTTGTTTTACTCTAAAGAGCTCATCTTCCGATTTTTTAAAATACATAATTGCGTTTTTTATATAAAATTTATATCACTTACCCCCAAGGTACTATATTTATAACTTGGTACTTTATGACAATCGGGATTTAAAATTATGGGCTTACAATATAAGGATAATTGAGTGCTGTGAATAAACGATAGTTATGTAAAAATGTACATAAGGTTTTCCATCTTGGTATATATGAAATAATAAATCTTAATATACTAACAAGTGCGCTTACTCAGTGATTTTAACAGTTACCTTCATACTAATAAGCTTAGAATTAAGGTGTGGTGTGTTTGTCTAACATTTAACAAAATAAAAATATTTATTTTTTCCCAACTATAAATCAGAGGTGACATTTGTCTACTGATCTCCAAAGAAATTTCTTTGTGTTTAGTGTTTTAGTTTAATCTACAGTGTAAGGCAAAACTCATCTTCGAGGATAGTCATATTTCAGTAGGTTTAATATTTTTCTGCTGGTTTATTTTCTTTTTCATATAAAATAAAAAAAAATAATATTGAAATATTTTATAATGAAGTACTAAGAATAAATAAATAACTAAATTTTAAAAAATCCACATTTTTAATAAATAAAGATATTTATACTTTAAAAGAAAAAAAATGTTTATAAATATGGGAAAATAAAGGTAGCAGAAAAATTGCGGATCTATTGTAATGTCCTTACTATATTATAAAAAAAAATAGGAAACCAAGGAGTAGTTACTAATGTGAACAACACATTTTTTTTTTAAATAATAAAAAAAACCGTTATTTTTAAATCCAATATTCATTTTAAAATATGTTGAAGTGAAATCCATTGTGCAAATAGTACGGTTATTAACATAGTACAATAAGCATATTGCGAATAACTTCGTGATAGGTAATTATTTAAAATTTATTATTATTATTATTATAGATAAATATAATATTACTAAGTAACTACTCCTAGGTCGAGCTACACTCAATAAAAGTCATATTTCTTTCTCAAATACTAATAAATTCATGTTTCACTATTTTAGTGACTCAATATAAACATCTTACGAATAGAAATAACTTCGTGTGTTTTGGTTATAGCCTAACAAATGGTAATTTTGACTTTGACCATTACATGACTAATTTTATCATGTTTGTGCCTTTCAATCCTTACTTGATGGTTTTTTCAAGGGAAAATAAGATTTTACAAGATATTTACTAATAGTCATGTATTTTAGTAATTTTATATATTTTGAGAATTGTAAACAGACTGGATGTCATTTTTGAACCTTAAACTATGGTTACTAAACAAAAGTATTTTTTAAAATCGTAAAAATCAATTATAAAAATTGTCAAAATAACATCCGGTCCATATAAACGCACTACAAACGACGCCTATGATCTCTTATTGTTCCTTTAACTATTATAAGGAATCTTGTCTGGTGTGTAAAAGACTGATCTTTTGCTTATGTATTTTAGGTATATACTTTTTGACAATAATTTATTTTTCCTTCGATTATAATTAATTTTGTACGTAAGTCTATCGTTACTGTGTGTTCGTTGCAAATATATTCCTTTATTTTTACCTATTTCTTTTCATTTTCATCCTCCTTCCATGCTTTCTTTATTTATTTATGGTAGAAGTGTAACGGACCACCGCATTATGTATACCGCCTTGGTGACAGTAATAAGTAAGTCTCACGTGCAAAAATGTTAACACTGACGAGTAACAAACACCATTTCTTCTATCATCGATTCATTTCTGCATGGATCTCTTATTAAAACTATCATATGAAGTTCTTTTGGTTCCGATAATTTTCAAATAAACTCTTTAATAAAAGCTTTAATAGTGCTAGGAGAAGCATTAATAGCATAGTATTAACAAATCTGTATCAAAGCTTTTTCAATAGTGCTAATATGTTACAAATAACTCACGTCCTATTCTTTTTTTGCAGTAGAACTTGGAATTGTAAAGTTAAACATTTTTAAAGACTATTTTGAGCGATCCATGGATGTTTCTTTGAGAACCAAATTCTACTGTATCTCATGAGGTTGCAACTGGTAATATATAATTTGACACTGACATTCCTTTTATTATTCTAAAATACCTAAATAATATTGTATAAACAGTTAAATTGATAATATTATAAAAATGGTCTAGTCGCAACGCTACAAAAAAAACATATAGCTAGACGTGAACGTCCGTAAAACGCAAAGAGTAGAGGGAGAGTAGGCCATTTTTATGAGCATGAAGGTGGTATGTAATGGTGGGTCGGTGGTCGCGCAGGCTCGAAGGGCTGGCACATGCGGCTGACGTTCGAGCGCGTGGCGGGCGCGCTCAACCTGCACCGCTGCAAGCTGTGCGGCAAGGTGGTGACGCACATCCGCAACCACTACCACGTGCACTTCCCGGGCCGCTTCGAGTGCCCGCTGTGCCGCGCCACCTACACGCGCTCCGACAACCTGCGCACGCACTGCAAGTTCAAGCACCCCGCCTACAACCCCGACACGCGCAAGTTCGACGCGCCGCCGCACGCGCACCCGCACCCGCCCGTCTACGGCAGCGTGCCGCTGGACGCCGGCTTCGACTGATGCGCGCGCCGCCCGCTCGTTCACTATCTCTCGGTTGTGCGTTGACTTGCCCCCTCAAAGTTACTGACTCTCGAGTATGTGTAAGTAGGTAAGCTGTTTTTTTCTATACCAATCGCTATACGGGAACGGGCAAAAGCAATAATATGATGTTAATTTTATTACCATATTATTTTTTTATATTAAACGATAGAGATCTTAAGCTATTTAAATATACGTTGTGTCGAGTAGCGGTGCGACCGCGAAGTGATGCTGGCTATTAACGGCCCAAGCACGGGCTCCTAATGTCTTGTTATATTTATTCATTAGATAGGAAATTATGAGTTTCCTGCCTTGCGCCTGTCGTTCACTGTCCTCAAACGAGTACGGTTCGTCGAGAATTCGACGCTATCGCTTAGTAATATATGGATTTGCTGAAAACATTTTGAGTTTACAAATGTTACGAACGAAATACGCGATGATAAAATCAATTTAAACGTACTCGATTGATGACAGTGAATCGGACGCGAGGCTGTAGCTAATTATATTTATGTTGTAATCCTATGGATGGTGCGGAACGACAACGGATCGATAAGGACTGGCAAGAGATTGTGATCTGTCGTTGGTCAACGACATATAAATATTGACTGAATCTCAGTGTAGATGCATTTGTAACTCTATGAGGCCTTTGCAAGATGATTATTAAGGATTTGTGATGTATTAACGGATAGCGCCTAAGGAAACATACGAAAAGATTTTTATACTAGACTAGTTGATCTATTTACGGAGATTGTTTTTTTTTATACTTAGATATATTCTATCGTCTGATTTATTTTATATAATTTTATATTTATATACCTATGTAATATGATTTATTAGTGTTGTTTGTTTTTATTGATTCACGATATAGTGACGTGGTTTTGTTAATCGCGTTACAAGTTTTATTATTTGATCGTTGGTAGGTTTAGTTTTGATAAGTGCGAACGGTGCTGGGGGTCTGAGACCTCTCGATTACTTTAAGGTAGGAACGATTCAAGGTTGCGCATTTAGTAACTAATATTGGCATTCTACAATTGGGACTAACCTAGCGTTTATGTATTTTTCAATTTAATATTTAAGATTGTTACATTTTTAGCTAAACACTTAGAGTGGTACGGTAACTGAAATGTGATAAAATGGTATGGTGCTAGAACCAAGAGTGTTAACACGCTACGATTCGACTCCTATTATTAATATAAATATTTTAGTTAGTTACTTTGCAATTGCATTAACTTAATCTAGCATCCGAGGTCGCATCTACAACGGGTACTAAGCGATAGAGACACCTAGAGATTACAGTATCACTCGAGATTTTACCTTCGTTTTTTCAAACCTCTTCAAACTTACTAATGTATCTAGATTGTTAAGTCGCATCGTCGCCGACGAGCATCCGACTGGTGACCGTGAACGTTTCAATATATCTAAGTTGTGGCACTAGTGCTGTTTAGTAGCTGTGAAAATACAATTCACTTGTGCAATTTTTGTTTAAAATAGTCATAACTCGTACCTAGTTATACAATTTTGTCTATTGAATATAGGGGCCCACTCGATGTAAGCACTACGCTCCTCTGTTCCTCTATTGATAGTGACTACCAAACGTTTCTTCCGCGAAGATTTATATTTAATTTTAAGGATAATAATGAAGATTTTTATATGTAACGTTCTTTAACAATGTGGGCGCTTATTATTTGATGGCATTTCATACTCAGTGCAATATTACCTAGTTATTTAATTACGTAACCAAACTAAAGGATATTATAAAATAATGATTGTCTTCGAAAGAGAGTAACTACCGACTTGTATACATAATAAGTGCTAATGTGTAATAGCGAACCGCAGTTTGGGTTACGGCGATGTACAGGTTTTATAGCTGGTAATATTAATATTTAGCTCGTTTTACCTCTGCCAATCGTAATAGTTATGTACTGTTTATTAATTTATTATCGCGCAAGTTAGTCTATTGTTGAATAGATCATAGCTATCCGACGACCGGCGCGGGTCCCATTGCCCAGTCCAGAAATCGCTTCATCTAATCTTGAATGCATTTTTGTATATTACTATCACTCGAGACCAATTTTTAATATTGAATTTGCTATAGCAAATTGATTAGTAACATAGAATATTATTTTAGATATTTTAGGTTAGGATACTATGATAGTGTCTGGCCAGAATATTTTGGAGTATCACATCGTTTGGCTCAGAAAATATCACCCTTTGATCTCTTTTCAGCTTTCAAAAAGTATGCATCACTTAATGAATTAGTTATACGGTGTCCGTGATTAAGCTAGGGCCGAATTCACATTACAAAACTATAATATGCTGAATGCAACTTAATTTATTAAGTAAAGAAGTCCATAATGCACCTTGTTGTTATATATTTTAATGTATATCAAATTTTCAATAAATGTATTATAAAATTTATTATGTATGTACTTATCTACGTTTTTTGTGATTTTATAATAATAAGTAATCAATAATTTTGTATTTACTTATACTTTAAAATGTTTCAACTAAAACCAATGTAAATACTCTTAAATAGTCAAATAATAATACTATAGAAAATTATTATAAAAGTTTAAACCTTATACATATTTTTTATTCGCATAGTTTGTTAATGTAAATTCGGTTCATTTTAACTTAATGAAAGCTAACTTTATGCCATATGGAATTTACACATAAGGTTAACGAATTACTAAATTTAGTCTTATGAAATGAGGTCTTGCGGACCTAGTCACTTATTTGGCCAATCTAAATGAATATTCCAATTTATTGTATATTATTAAAATTTTACCTTTTACGTCACGAATCGTGATTTATAATTTGGAATCAATGGAGTGCAGGATGAGCTCTATGGTTATATACAGGATAGCGATGGTCTAGTTATGTTTTATTTTGTTTCTTCTTTGTAACATTAGCCAATTTGTTATAGTGTCGTGTATCACAATAGTTTAATACTAATAGGGTCGGGGGTGTCAAATCGTATACCTTGACGGCATTTCGTCAGTATCGTTATATTTTTACATGAAATTTTATGAACTATTTGTTGTTTATGAGTATATCGATGTCTTGGTTTGATGCCTCCTTTAAAAGTTTAATTTATATAATTTTGTTTTATGCAAGCAGTTAATGCAATTTTTATTTCACATTGTTTGATGTTATGTAATGCAATTTTAACATGTTGCAAACTCCTGCATTTATCTGTTGTATTTATTACTAATTTTTACATTAAATTGTGGTATGTTACAATCCGTGTAGTTTCAGTTGTGCGTTTACACGCTCCACCCCATTTGCAATTGTTATGTACCGTTCAAGTACGAATGCACGGCCTGATGCCTGAACACCCGCAGTCGATGTTCGACGCAGCAATGCTTATAGTTGGAACACATATCATTTTACAATTTTAAAATGCTAAGAACAGAACAGAGCATAGTCATTTTAATTCTAATCATGGTGCATGAAGTGTTTGACATACCTAGTTGCAACTCTAAAGTATTGCTGGAAACATTGGGCCGTTACAGTAAGTTTAGATTATGCATCGTTTATATTTTTAAGTGTGGCAACATAGATGTTCGATGTTATTAAATTTTTTTGGTGCCGTCCACACAATTTTGCAACACGATTAGAAATAATTTAATAATTTTTCTCATTTTTTCCTATATTTAAAACAAACGTAACAGATTATAATGATGAAAAAAATTAAACATACACATAAAATAGTAACATTATTATTAATTTTAATTACATTCAACTTGGTTTGTCAAAATATATTTAATATTGGAATTATAATAAAAAATAAATATCGCGTTGCAAAATATCGGAGGGAAGTGTCGGGCGGTTTGGCCGCGGGCTGCAGCAGTTGTGCGTGTTGCAGAGCGGACGCACGCGCACGCGCCGCAGTACTCGTACCACAGCATGTTCGTGGCGGCGGCGGAGAGCGCCGCGCTGTGGCGCTGCAAGTCCTGCGGCAAGGAGGTGTCCAACCGCTGGCACCACTTCCACTCGCACACGGCGCAGCGCTCGCTCTGCCCCTACTGCCCCGCCACCTACAGCCGCATCGACACGCTGCGCTCGCACCTGCGCCTCAAGCACGCCGCGCTGCTGCTCAAGCACTAGGCGGCCGCCCCCGACCCCGCCCGCACCGCCGACCACAGCCGACCGCCACCGACCGCCACCGACCGCCGAGCGCAGGGTTGCCCCACTTTTGTTTAATTCTTTATATATGTAGTGATTAATCAACATTTCATTTATATATAACCTTCGCTAAAATTAAAATGTAACTCATACATCAATTGAAAATTGTAACTCGGTCGCTGTTCAACACCGACTGGTAACATCCTAGCGAACTGGCAACCCTAAAGACGCCGCATAAGAACGCGGTTATTTTGTTTGTTATTGAAACGTAGTATTGTCATTATATTGACGCCATTTACATGTATCTTCGTGTACGTAGATAATAATTTATCGCACGTTTTCGTGCATTATTTATTGTTCTATAGTTATTATTATGTATGGTAAATGTTGTCACTAACAGGGTAAAATTATCGTGGGTATATTTTGGAAGATGAGAATAATTGACACCGTGGGTGAAACGGTCCTTTTGGAATTTAGCCTCAAATTCAATATCGCATAAACGTATTCAGTATTATTTATCTGTGAATAGGCTAGGACTCTCATTTAGAGTTTGAGAATCATTGAACATAATTTAAACTCTTTTCAAAGGCATAAATCGATTTTGATCAGCACAACAAGGCGTAAATAGCTTCTTTACGTTTACTTTACTTTTAATCATAAACATCGATGTGTAATAAAACTTATAAATATTATATGTGCATATATTATATTTTGTGTATTTAGGATAGGATGAAGGAAACGTAACGCGAAAGACTGAAAAGGTAACAACTTGTGATTGTGGTTTAGATTGAAGAAACGTGGCCTGTATATAAAAATAAATTGTAAGTGAAAATTAGCTGAAAAATTTTATTATATAAATCTGGCTCTAAACATCGTGTTCAAAATGGCAAGAAAATAAACACAATCATGTCGAGTCATTTTATTTATAATTAATGTCTATGTATGATTGTTTTATCCCTAAATTATATTTTTGTATAAATATTATCTGCAAAAATCGCATTATATGAAAGTGTTTAGATATTAGCTTATAAAGGTCCAATGTTGTTCGAATGTACATGTAACGCGTGTAAAAAGTCATGCTTAGAAAATGTAAATGTGACATTTCATATTGTAAATATCGCCCATTTCAGAATCTCCCCAGTTTATGATATTTAATAATGATACAAGTAAATAATAATAAAATAATATGTAAGCTAATGAAATTCTATTAGGACATTTATTGATGTTAAATAAAATATATTTGTTTTTAATTAAATTATGTATGTACAAAATGTTAATTATTTTGATGTAATCTTGTTTTGTATTGATCTCAAGTTCGTTGTTAAGTTGTATTTTAAATTAATTCTGATGCAAGCTTAATAATATGTTATTCTTAAATGTACGTAGTGAAATATAATTAATAATTAATTATTAACACTGTAAATAATTTTATTAAATGTAACAAGTACCTAATAAAATAAACTTTTATTCCTTTGTTGTGTTATTTAAAAATAATAAAACACAAACACCTTATTGTTATAAATAATTTATTGCACAGGTAAAAAAATATTTATTAAGAGAGTAATTTATAAAAGATTAAAAAATAAATATTCGACGAATATAAAGTACGTTGCAAGATTTTTTGAGTATTAATATACACACCATATATGATGGAAACCCAAAATACTTATATATAGATATTATTACGTAATTTTCAAAGAAAGACTATTAGGTACGTGAAAATGTATATTGAAAAAAAAATGTGCGTTGAAAAATTATTTACATCTCTCTATTGCACATGTGTGATAGATATTTACAAAAAAGCGTTGAAGATGACATATATCAAAATACAAATAGTATGCTTCAGCTATATATAAAGATTTAAAAAAAAAAAATTGCTGTTTTTTTTAATAATGAGTTAAAAAGACACGTTTTATTAAATTGCTAATTATTTTTTCTTAATATGTCAATACATATTTTATACGATCAAAAATATCTACTAGTTACTATGAATTAAACATGGCGAATTATGGCAAGTTTAATTCCTTAAAAATACTACAACATACTTATAAAATACTTCCAACTATCTAGAGTATGAATTCTTACAAATCTTGACGCTTGTTATGAAAGTCACAACCACATTATAACATTTCAAAATTAATGAATCTTTTTCATTAATAAATTAAACTTATTGTCTAAATCTTAGAACTACAAAATGTATACATTATCACAATTGGTATATAACTTTATATATTTCATATTTTTCAAGGACTTCATATAAAAAATGAACTTACTTTCTCACATCAATTAGAAAATACAACCAATTTTCACAATTATCATAATTATGTTATTGTTCTTTTTTATTATTTTTTTAAAATAAATTATTCATCTTGTAATCTCTGAACGTTTCCACTGTTGCCTGATGTTTCTACAATCACATCTGCTCTATTTACTGAGGATTCATTAACTTTCTCACTTATTGTACTGTCTTCAGCAGAACTCATCTTTTCGGTGCTCTCGTTTTCACCTGAATCATTTTTTTCTGTGGTTTTCTTCTTGTTCTTTTTGAACTGCTCTTCCATTTCTTTGAACTTTAAGGTCAGATATCTGCAATGCATTACACATTATTTTTTCTGTAATTATCTACATCTATATATACCTACTAGCGGACCCGGACGCGGCTTCGCCCGCTTATATTTAGGAAATTGTTTGTGAAAATATGTAACTAATTTAAATAAAAAAAATATAAGTAAACGTAACCATAGTAAAATATTAATAAAAAAACTAAACAAAACCAAAAAACATTATTAATAATTTTATCTCTTTCTGTCTTTCTATTTCCCCGAGCTAATGTCCAGAATAACTGAACTAATTTTTATTGGACTTTCAGTGATCGATTTTACTGATTTACCCAGGAGAAATCTTTTTACTCGTTTTCCTTGCGCGCGTACATAGATACTATATGAAATAACTAAAGTCCTTTCTACATTAAATATGATAAGTTTTGCGAGCAATATCAAATAAAATCCCAGAAAACTAAAACCACAATTTATTAAGTGTATAACAACGGTATAGATAACCATCCAACCAAGATGAAATAACCAACAATTCTCTCCTTAATACTTAAATAATATTACACCGATGCCGCGCAGGGCCGCAACTTACACCACACCAAGAAATTTATGAAAATCTAACTAATCTGCTCCTCGAATAAGCGAAGAACCAAAGAAAAGTATAAATTAATTATAAACAGCAAATAATTACATAAAAATTAACAGTAGTTCGAAAATGTATGAAAATTTACAAAACCGTCAAAGTCATCTGCCCGTTCGCGTCGGTCATACTATGCCGGTCGTATGCTAGGTTATTTCGAATCAGTGACATCTCCTTAATTATTTATTAGAATGTTATACAGTGTATAGTAGTTAGTAGTATAGTTTCAATCTAGATGAAATGCTAAAAGTGACTATTATATTCATTTTCATAAGGATCAATATCAAATTATAGAAAATACATACAACAAAAACCCGATAAATATAAAGTAAATTAATTAAAATGGTTACTTGTTGTTACTGTGTTACTTTGCTCAAGCTTCAGAGATAAATATGGTATATGTATCGCGGACTTTTTTACAACATTATTTAAAAGACAATATTTTTGTAAAACATTATTTTTATGTATCTCATAAGGTTGAGTCGGCGCACGCCATGTATGCGTTAAGCAAGCTCATTTTGGGTGACGTTTGCTTATAACAACAAATAAACTTTGCAAACCGTTGCTTAGCAACGGCCCGTTGTTATTAACATGGCGGAATAAATTGCCTGTCAAATTGAAAAATATTTTAATATATTAGTATATATCGACAATATTACAAATATGAGAAAAAAAGTAACCTATGTTCATCCGAAGACCCTCAAGTATCTCTGTATGAGTATTTTATTACAATTGAATTAGCGGTTTGGCCCTGATTGCGTAACAGACAGACAGACAGACAGACAGAGTTACTTTCGAATTTATAATATAGGTATGGATATTATTATTTTAAGTTTTAACTAATAATGTATGATCTTAATATAATTCAAAATCTTATATGTTAATTCACTTACTTGTCAACTAGTGGGCCACTATAGTCTTCTGGAAACTTGGGTGAATGAGGCAGAATATACTTATAGAGACTCTCATTAAGTACGTAAAGTTGGGTTGTTGACGCGCACCGAACATTGAACCACCAGTCGCAAGTTAAGGCTGCTTGAGAAAATATTGTACCATTGGGACATAAAAACGATGCTTGACCGCCATTCAAATCACAATAATGCCAGACCTATAAAAAAAAATATTTTTAAATTAATATATTCAAATATTTTAAGGCTATTACTGCAATTATTATTAGCTAGTGCTTACTTGACATCTTGTTTCAGTATCTGCAAAGAAACCTTTATAACGTTGTGTTTTGCAGTTAAATTTTGTTGTTGGGATAACAGTCAATATAGGGTAATCAACGCCAGGGCGGCCAGGAGTTCCACCTTCCTCGTCCGAGGTCACGGGAAGAGGAAATCTTTGCGTACTTCCACTGCTAGTTGGATAATCTATGAAAGATAATTAATATTTTTTTTCATTCGCACAGACTTTTTACGTAATAACTTTGTTATGTAAAAAAATTCAAATATAAATTCAATTTACGTTTTAAATCTAATTTTAATTAATTTTACTATTATTAAAATCAAATACGTGTAGTTTTATATTTATCATACCGTCTAGATATTGCGAAGGTGTTTGTATGGGTGCAAGATACGATTCCTCATCTGGTTCTTCGGCCTTAGGAGTAGTCGATGCTACCGAATTAAGAGGTGTCACATGTGAAATTTCAGGCGGTTCAAACGGTTTTGGCGTACTGACAACTGCCACTCCTTCATTTTGTAATGGAGCAGCTTTTAATGTACTCAATACATTAAGTAATGTTCTTATTGAATCGCCTACATTTTCTCTTGTGATTGGTTTTGGTATAGATTTATTAATTTGTAAAGAATTTAAAAGTTCTGCCAATGTAACAGAATTTGAAGATTCCTGTTTCTGTGTAGGTACAGGTACGGTAGGTTGTTCAATAATATATTGTTGCTTATACGAATCATCTCTTGGCACATCCAAAGTTGAATCATCGACTGGATTCTTTTGATTCTCAACATGATAGTCATGATACGACAATTCGTCTTGTTGAACTGACGAAGTATAGATGGGACTTTTTGTGAGTTCGGGGGGATTTTTATAAATAGGTTTAAATCCACTTTCTACAACTGGTTCAACTAATGCAGAGGCTGGTTGTCTTTCGTAATAAACTTCTGATATAGTTGCTGGTTTTCTTGGTTGTTGAGGCAATTGTTGGCTGTGATGATTTTCATAGAAGGCTTGTGGGCGAAGAATTGGTCTAGGTTTTACAAAAAGAGATTCTTTTGAAATAACAGGAGCGGGATTATAATATTTTTTTGATGCATCTATAACTTTAACTGGTGGTGTCTGATCATAAGGAATTAGTCTGTATTTGGGAGTCTCCTGTTGATCTGATGAATAATATTGTACATTTGGGGAAAAATCTTCGTGTTGGTAAATATTTAATACAGGTTTCCTCTCAGGTACAGTGAAGGGTGTACTCGGAGCTTTTATTTGTTTGGGAACATAATGATCATATGGAACGTCTCTATTATCAAATTGCTCGTCCTCCAATCGGTGATTATTGTAATGAGCGACGGCCTTAGGTGAATTCTGGTACAGCACAGGTATTTCTTTATAGAATATTTTGGTAGGATTGGACGACGCTATATTAAATTGGGTTAATCTATTCCCATTGTACCTCGGTATATTCTTGTATCTATGTGGTTTATAAATAAGCTTAGGTTCACGATCACTGGGCCTGTCTGAAGAGGACTCTAATATTACTGCTTTATCTACTTCGACATTTTCGGCATTACGCACATTTTCGTTAGTTGTTGGAGGAACTACGTCATTAGCGTAATAAAAAGTCATATAAGGTATTAATCTTCGATACCTTTCATTAATAGCTAGTCTTGGAATATTGTATGCTTGATTTCCAGTGTTGTTCATAATTATTTTTGAATTCATATCTTCTGTTATGCTGGTGTCGACTCTCATTCCACCGATCATTTTTGTTTCTGGACTATTTCCATTTGATGATACCGTGATAGGTAATACAATTGTTGGAAAAACTGAAACAACGTAAAATAAATCATTAGATATTTGTTTTAGGTAGGGTACTAAATCGATTTATGTAAGAAGTTATCTTTACGTAAAGAAAAAACTTTGGACCTCTTTTAACATAGGATAATTTTGTATGGAAAGTACCTATTAGATGGAAAGCATTAGAAATAATGTAAATTAGTAAAACAAATATAGCACACTACTATATGTATATATTTTTTCAGCATCACGCTGTATCTCGCACACAAAAAAGTAACGATAAGAGCCTCCGTTAACCATATTCTATCGAATTCTGGAGGCATGGTGTTTTGAGTGGTGGAACTCAACGTCGCGTTGTGCCTTGACAACAGAGCGAACATTTAGAAATATTTAATTTCCTCTGAGAATCGAACCCACTACCGTTTGCGTTTACTCAGTCAGTAGTCAGACTTCGCGCCACTGCGCCACGACTGATCCCTGGCGAGCTTGTAAATATAAAATACACTTCAATTAAAAATGACATACACGTTGCTATGGCAACGCGTATTTAACGCGTTAACGGCTTCTCTAGTTTACATAATAATTATGAATAAGTAATAATAATATGGAATGCTAATAATTTGCTTTGTGCATTATTAATAATTGGAATGGCAAAATGCAGCAATACAAGAAAAAATAAACATGTTTTCAACATTTTGAAAATATTAATCTCGTAAGATCGTTACTGATGTTAAATCCTCTAGGGAGGAGGATAGAGAATATAGAGGTACACGGATATTAAAATGGCAGTTTATGCAGTAGATAAATGTTGATTCAACATGGGAAATGTCATGACATTATATTCTCTACAAGTTTAATTATGGAATCGTGATTCACGATTTTTTATTTAGGTACTTTACAAATAAACGAAGTAGTAAACTATTCGGTAGTGTAATTTGTACGTGTAGTGTTATTTACTGTTTCAGCTTCACGCTGTATCCCGCAGATGGTCTGCCATATGCGTGATACAGCGTGAAGCTACCATAAGTTAGCGTAAGTAACGTTAGGTTATATATCCTAACCTAACAAACCTTTTTGCTTTGTTGACAGCAGACGGCGAAGAAATGAAAATATTAATAATGAATATAAATAATAACTAAAGGGAGAATCAAACCCACAACCGTCGCGTTACAGTCACACGCTTGTGCCTCTGCGCCACGATGGCCTCACGGTGTATGATTTTAATTTGTCTTAATAATACGGATATCAAGACCTACAAATTATATCCACATGAAGGTATTTTTGTGAATGGCGGAATTGAAAGCATTTGTTTTTTAATCATGTCGACCAAGGTCTAACGATTGTTATTTTATTATAAAATCACCCACCGGACCTAGCGATCAAATTATTAACTGTTTTTTTTGTGTTTAGTATTAGGTATATAAAACCGCATTTTGGCTAGACTGGTTAAAGCAGCTTATATTACTTTTGTGTCATTTTATATTAGCGCTTAAATTTAATACATGCGGTTCTCCCGGCGCGGCGGCGTTTAAAACCGAAAACCTAATTCAAATTTGTAGTATACGTATAGTATATCATATTTACTGTAGGCATTGATTAGGTAAACTTGATCGAGCATTTAAATAAATGGAAACAGACGTGGTTAACTACGTTACAGGTTGAATGTCAGTATCTTGTGAATATACATATAGTTAGGAGTGTTATTTAATGTTAGGAATATTATGTTGGTTACGTATAGATTCCTATACGACATCTACTCATCACGGCACTATGACGCGATAGCGTCATCAATTATTATTAGTCTACCCTGCAACTTATTTGTGAACGATGATATAAAAGGTTGCACGGGCGTTGTACATTCAGTCTTGGCTCTGGTGTGGTTCAGAGTACTACTAGTACTCTGCCACTGACTAACCTCGACTACTCAGATAGTTGATTATTTAGTTAATCAATTATTATCGTAATTATAAATGTGGTTAACACCTATTTGTAATTGCACTGGGCTGGAGCAGTGAAGGCGAGTGTTGATATATCGGAAAGGGTACCCTGAAGCCTACACCTGTGGTCGCAAGTCCCAGGCACTGCTCCATCCATGCTTTTCATCATTTAAAGGCCGTAAATAATATTAGTTGCAACTACCGTCCACATCTGATATATGTTCGATACGACTACCCTCTTGTTATTTATCACTTCCGACATATGTGAGGAATATGTCAGGATGTACGAGCGGTAACGATAGTGATAAGTACTTTGTGTTACTTTTATTTATTAAATTTCTAACCTGATTCCTAATTTCAGAAGTGGGATCGGAACAAACTCCGATCTTAATTACTTTCATCTGTAGCTTAGGTCAAACCTGTCACATTAATATCAGTACATGACAACTCTCGAGTCAATGGGCACTCAACGGATTAATCTGGTGAGTTTACAACCATATTCATTTTTAAAACTTTGTTACACCTATCGTTCAATGACTACTTTTGTATTATTTATTATCCGCACAATAGTAACTCTCATAATTAGTTTACATTTGAAATCATTAAGTTGTTTATGCCTTCAGTTACTATTTGAAACTACCTTCCTAAAAGTATTTGTTAAAATTACTTTGCTAATAGTGTTTGTACATGTGTCATGTGTTCACATGTGAGTAAAACCAAAGGCCAGGACATGGTCTGGTGTTCTGCTCGTTTAACGCCCACCACGCGCTTTTGTCTCTGACATGAAGAAGTAGTAACTTGTATGGGTACAAGTTATTACTATCCCACTCCTGTTACCTAAATTAAGTGGAATAAAGATGTCAATTAAACCTCTGTTTAGGTTATTCACATTACTTTGTTGAACTATCTTTTATTTCATTTTTTAACTTTGACTTTGTGTACCTATTGATAGTGGTGCTCATAACATATCGCTGATTTCTTTACGAATATCACTCGCATAGAAAGGGTCAATGGTCAGGTTAGACCGAGCGTTAGAAAACTACACCTACTATTTTGTCATATTTGTGCCATATTAAGAAGGAAAAAGAATCGGAAAAAAAAGAGAAATTCGATTGTAATTGCTTTGCCTTGTTTTTGTTTTGGTGTTTGTTTTCAGAAGCAGTACCGGCGTTGAACGCCTATGACGTTGTCGTCAATTGAGTCGCTGCATGTCTCTGTGTGCCATTGCGTCTCTGCGAGCCTCACGCGATGCATCTTTGCTCGCATTGGTGCGACGTGCTCGAGCTGCCGCCGTAGCTCCACTGCTGCGAGGCGATTGCGCCTCGTAACGAAACCATGATTACAACAATTTGACGATACCGCTGGAGTCGCAGATGCACCTAGTAACGCTGCTTTGAGTGTTACGAGTGAAGACAACAATCAAAGTTCTTTACTGAGGAACTCTCCAGCAGAGAGGTTAATCAGCGCTGCTGATGACGGCGCATGGTCAGACCCACAGTAACAAAGGGGAGCTCAGTTTACAATACTGGTGTAAGATGGCAGTTTGTTTATTGAGTTCAATTGGACGTTTGGTAGCATTGGACACTTTTTATGTAAGTAAATGTTGGACGCTTCAATTGGACGTGTGGTCCCTTTGAACACATTTTGTGTAAATGAATATTGGACGCTTGGTCTGATAAACACATATAGACGCTTGGTCTGATAAACACATATAGACGCTTGGTCTGATAAACACATATAGACGCTTGGTCTGATAAACACATATAGACGCTTGGTCTGATAAACACACATAGACGCTTGGTCTGATAAACACACATAGACGCTTGGTCTGATAAACACACATAGACGCTTGGTCTGATAAACACATATAGACGCTTGGTCTGATAAACACATATAGACGCTTGGTCTGATAAACACACATAGACGCTTGGTCTGATAAACACATATAGACGCTTGGTCTGATAAACACATATAGACGCTTGGTCTGATAAACACATATAGACGCTTGGTCTGATAAACACACATAGACGCTTGGTCTGATAAACACACATAGACGCTTGGTCTGATAAACACATATAGACGTTTGGTCTGATAAACACATATAGACGCTTGGTCTGATAAACACATATAGACGCTTGGTCTGATAAACACATGTAGACGCTTGGTCTGATAAACACATGTAGACGCTTGGTCTGATAAACACATGTAGACGCTTGGTCTGATAAACACATGTAGACGCTTGGTCTGATAAACACATGTAGATGCTTGGTCTGATAAACACATGTAGACGCTTGGTCTGATAAACACATGTAGACGCTTGGTCTGATAAACACATGTAGACGCTTGGTCTGATAAACACATGTAGACGCTTGGTCTGATAAACACATGTAGACGCTTGGTCTGATAAACACATGTAGACGCTTGGTCTGATAAGCACATGTAGACGCTTGGTCTGATAAATACATGTAGACGCTTGGTCTGATAAACACATGATTTTTAATAGACGCTTGGTCTGCAAAGGCGCTTGGCCTCAGAAAATATCTTGACGGGCGCATGGCTCTGAAAGATTTTGTGAAGAGCGCTTGGCTCTAAATGACGCGTGGTCAATGTGGTGGACGCTTGGTCCTTGCAGACAGAAGGGACGCCTTCTGACTGTTCTGTTCACAGGTTCCAGAGTTTGGTGCACTGGACTGTAGATGTTTGGATAAGAAGATTTTACAGGGTTAAAAATGAGAGCTCTCAAAACTTTTTATTTTTATTTACTTTTTATATTTCTTTTTACCGACATTTTGATTGCCTGTCTGTTTATGTCTAAACATTTATAAAGTTTAAATTCTAGATGATAAAGACAGTGAAGGTGGTACTTCTGAAGAATTTTCATGAATACAGACGAAACGACGCTAATGAGTAGAAGTCTTATCGAGATGCACCAGCATGTGATCAGGCAACTGGATAATAGTTCAGCGCTGCCGAGGACGGCGCGTGATCAGGATGGCCGAGTTAGGAGTGTTATTTAATGTTAGGAATATTATGTTGGTTACGTATAGATTCCTATACGACATCTACTCATCACGGCACTATGACGCGATAGCGTCATCAATTATTATTAGTCTACCCTGCAACTTATTTGTGAACGATGATATAAAAGGTTGCACGGGCGTTGTACATTCAGTCTTGGCTCTGGTGTGGTTCAGAGTACTACTAGTACTCTGCCACTGACTAACCTCGACTACTCAGATAGTTGATTATTTAGTTAATCAATTATTATCGTAATTATAAATGTGGTTAACACCTATTTGTAATTGCACTGGGCTGGAGCAGTGAAGGCGAGTATTGATATATCGGAAAGGGTACCCTGAAGCCTACACCTGTGGTCGCAAGTCCCAGGCACTGCTCCATCCATGCTTTTCATCATTTAAAGGCCGTAAATAATATTAGTTGCAACTACCGTCCACATCTGATATATGTTCGATACGACTACCCTCTTGTTATTTATCACTTCCGACATATGTGAGGAATATGTCAGGATGTACGAGCGGTAACGATAGTGATAAGTACTTTGTGTTATTTTTATTTATTAAATTTCTAACCTGATTCCTAATTATATATTTATCAGTTCCGTGACCACAAATCTGAATGTGACATTCAAATGTTGAAAACAATAGTTTTTATCGATCACGAACTATCTGTAATATTAGATTACAGATAGTTACAGATATAAGCAATCTTAACTCTTAAAAATAAGAAATCTTAGCACTAGGTTTCTTCTTCCTTAGCTCCGACTATTCTGCTAGGTGCGGGATACTACAGGATAAACTTAAATTATTTTATCTTAACACTTAAACCATAATTCAACAATATTAAAGTAAAACCAATCAAAATATATTTGATTTTATTTTAGTTTTTATACTTATTGTGCGGAAATTTTAGATTTAAATATAGGTTAGTAATTCCTACATGTAGGAACCTAATTAATGCTTTGAAAATGATATATGCTTAATAATGTTTGTCATTACTTCTAATTGCTCGGAAGTAACTCGTTACTGAGAATATAAATCACAGTATTAATAATACATTTAAATTTATTCTTAATCTCTACCTACTACATGAGTGTTATGTTCCTGTGAGAAACAATGTGATTATGCCAAACGGTTTTTGAGCCCAATTTATCTTATCTTCAAATTATAACATACTTACAAGTGAAGGTAATATTTTTATATATGTTTTTAAATGAAAAAAGTAACAGTATTCTTCACCTTGAAATGAATATTTATTTTACAAATCCAATTAAAATATAATTAGTAATATGAAATCTTGAGGAGTTTAACACCAATTTTTTTCTTTCAAATGTGTTTATTTCATAATATACACCACACACTAGCAATAAGACCGTACAGCGTAACTGGAGAACGGTGCATATTGCACGAGATAACACGGTGCATCGGCTGCACGCGGTCACGGCTCGCAAGCTCACGCACCTGTCGGTTACGCATACATTTTGTTGTGAGATTTTAAATGGAGAATTAAGTGCAACAAAATCCAGTTTTTTATGCTGCTTGGTGCATTAATAAAAGTAATGATCGTTACATTCACAATTTTAGTAAATCGATTTAGTTTAAGTAAGTTTCAATAGAGTACTTAGTGAGCAAAGTTGTTAAAAGAAAAAACAATTTTTTATATTAAGTAGTTCAAATTAATTTTATTGTTTAAAGACTTGGATTTTACACTTAACTCCACTCGCAGGGATCCACTCGCGGCTTCGCCCACTTGACCTGATAAAAGAAGCACTAAATGTTAAGGGAAGCTGGCCAAAATACAATATTTAGTGAAACGTCCAATTAAATCGAAATAAGAGGAATAAAATAAGTCAAAAATTTATTGTTTTTGTTTCTATTACATTATTAAATTGTCCTTATATATCTTCTATGTACAAACACTAATCCATACGATTTTAGTATAAGTATAGATTATAGATGAATTATGACATAGTATTGAAAATTTACTATCTGTTATGTTTTCACCTATGTACGAGTATGTACATTAGTCATTAACACAAAATATGGTATATCGCAATGGTGTCGTATAATGACTTCCTAGTAAATGCACCTAGTTTTAAAATGTTAATACGTAACTTTTATATACATACATACGCATGTATTTAAGGTAAAGTCACTAATACTCGACACTTTAATAAAAACACTACGTGTATATGGAAATAATCATATATTTATCAAACAATATAATCACAGCTTTTTGATATAAATGCAGTGCATCTTAGAAAATTATCTTAACTTATAAAATTTCCAATAATCAACATACTTTTAATTATTATTAATATATTTTTTATATTGCCTTAAGTACTAATAGATAACACCACAAAAAAAGAAAATCACCTTAAGTAGACAGTCAAATGCACTAATAGTTGACATAATATTTAATTAGTGCAGTTGGAGTTTTAAGGGCATTAGTGTGCTTGATATACTTAATTAACTTAGATAATAATTACTTATCCATCAACCTCTAAGGCACTATCAAATTTGTACTTAATTCTATCACCAGATATAATCATATTTGGTACATCAACTTTAATTACTTGAGATTCAGTTATAGCACTGATATCTCTATCATTTTCTTCCATAACTTCAATTTCTGTTTTAGTTACTTTTTGGACAATACAAACATATTTGTAATATCTCTTTTTGCCAGGAAATTTAACAATAACATAGTCATCTTGCTTAATTCTACTCTCTTCCTCATTTCTTTCTTCGTCGTTTTCCTCATCAGTGACTTCATCGGAAATATCATTCGTGCTGTCTTCAGATTCTATCCATTCTTCTTCAGTAGTTGAGCTATTGTAGTCAGTCTTTTTAAGTTTGTTTTTTATAAAATTTTTACTTTTCTTTAATAATTTCTTATCAGTCATAAGTTTTCGTGCTCTTTCAGTTTCTTCTTTCTTTTTTTCCTATCCTCAGCTCTTCTTTTTTTCTCATCCTCTAATTCAGTCTTTTTCTTCTCTTTGTTTTCATGGTATCTTTGCCATTCCAGGAATGATACAACAGATGGCACTTTTTCTTTTTTTTCTTCAAGATAGGTACTGACTTCTTTAAACCAATTCTTTAACTGTGACGTTGTGACTGAAGCTCTGTATGAAGTTAAATTTTGAGGCTGTCTAGGAATAAGCTCTGAGTGACGTTTTAAAAAACTACTGTACCATCTTTTACCAAGCCTTCCGTCTTTAAAAGGAGTTTTTAACTTCAAATCATCAACAATTTTTTTCACACTATCTTGTAAATTCTCTTTGCCTATTGGGAATCCTTGCTTCACCATTGCTTTAGCCCACTTTACAAGCAAAGCTTCGGTATCATCTGAGATGTAGCATGTTCTTCCCATTTTTCGTTTCATTGGTATCTTACCCGCCGCAGTCGACGTCGGAACTCCTCGTTTGCATTCTTGAATAGCGACTTCCATATCAGCCTCAGAGTAACGAAACATTTGTCCTTTTATTGGAGGCATAATTATCAGACTGGAATAATAGATTCAATAATTGACATCATGTATACCCCAATAATAGACACTATGTCTATCTTTAGTTAAAGTGATCCAAAATTGTTGATATCTCAACAGTAATCTTTTCATTGGGAATAGAGTTCAAAATCGTACCGAACCTAACATAAGAGTTTAATATCTTGAAACACCAATAGATGACACACCTCTCATCTATTAGATATTCATTATTATTCGGACTAATAGTAGACATATCATAATTGTTCAGAAAAATATTAGCAAACACAAGAAAAGCACGTTAATCACTACCCCAACTTATCATCGATACGTTGACAAATGAGTAAAAAGTATTTTTTAAATAAATATCAATTCAAAACTTACCTTTAAATTTCGGCGTCCTTAACCTAAAACATAAGAAATCGCGGAACGCGTGCTCACTTCGTTATATTATTGACAAAAAATGATGACTTTTTGAAATTTAGTTTAGACATTGTTGAGAGTTTTTAAGAACAACTCATAGATGGTACTAGGCGTCATATTAAATTGTAATAAGAGTCATTTTACTAAAATTGATCCTAATACAAGATATCTTTTCGTAGGTGTCAACCTTTAGGTTACTGTCTGGCATTAGTGACTTTACCTTATATAATATTTAACATTAATAAAAAAATATTTTTTTGATGTACCAACCTATGCCTATATAAATATGTAGAAACAAGATGTCAAACATAAAATTCTTTTTAGCAAACAAAATAAATACAAAAAATACGTTTACATGTTAATTTTAAAATATAATATCGTTTAAATTGACCATATATACCATTGTCACGCAGATTCATTCAAAACTATAGAAAGCCTTTTATTACGGTGAAAGCGAACCACGACCATGGCAGGGGACTGACGCCCAAACTTATTACATAAACTGCGTCGTGTACTGTTTAGGTGAGATCGTGTGTAACATGATATCTATAGCTATACCTATTGCCTACCTAATGTAAATATTCACTTAAGAAGTTTTTACAAAAAAAAATAGTATTATCATTTAAAATAATATCCCGCACACAGCAGGGTAGGCAGAAGGAACCTAGTGTTAAGACACTCCGTTCCCCACTTTCTGGCGAATTCTGGAGGCATTGCGTGTTGAGTGGCAGAACTCAACGCCGCGCTTAGCCTCGACACCAGAGCAAAGAAATGGAAATATAAATTTAAGTAAATATTTCATCTCCTCGAGTGGGGATCGAACCCACAACCAGTCGGTTTTACAGTAACACTTCGTGCCGCTGCGCCACGACTGGCTTGACTTGGTATTATGCATGTACCTAATCAAAAACGTCCCGTGCTTGAAACAGAGATCCATTCTCTAGTTCTCTCTTGTCTTAATATTATCTTTATTCTTGAAATCAAATAAGAGTAAATTAGATTTCGCCTTGGAATTATCAATGCTCTAAGTCTAGCTTATAACATCTATTTGACGCAATATTAGTATTCATACCGCTTGCGAAATTGTCTGCTTCTGTGGCCTTTCTCCGTAATTTACATTTGTTTATAGTGAAATGGCTTGATCCCAATTTAGATTCCTAATATTTACTATTATATGCATTGTCTTGTACTCTATGAGGCCAGTCGTGGCGCAGTTGCTCAAGTGTGTGAGTGTAAATGCGACTGGTGGTAGGTTCGATCCCCACTCGTCGAAATCATTTTCTCGTTTTGGTGTCGAGGCACAGCGCCGCGTTGAGTTACGCCATTGAACGCAATATGCTCTGAATTCGGCGGAAAACGCGGAACGGAGTGTCTTGACATTAGGTTCCCACTTCTTACCCTACAATGTGTGGGATACAGATAATAATAATAATAATATAGTGGGAGGCGAGTCACCGTCCGCCAACCATTCAATTTGAGACTATTGTAAAGGCGGACGTCCGTTAGTCTCACTCAATAGCCCAGTAGCAGTTCATCCCAATTCCATTCCATAGTCCTAGTTTAGATTTCCACATTTTCCATAGTTCCTACGCATTAACCGGCGACCATCTCTGGGCAATTACCTGTGGTTACCCAGAGATGGATCCCGGCTATTGCGTCACAGTAAAACATTTTTATATTCTCTAAGGGGCCTCTACGTGTTGGACCTGTGTCCCCACGCAAGCCTTCCAAAGGACCGGGTTCTTTTGAACCCGTGAATTCTAAACGAGAAACATAATAATATAATAATAATATATTTATTCATCAAATTAAATTTAACAAATTGCCTCTTAAACCAAGAGGTGTGCGTTGGTAGCCGTACTAGTATAAACTGTGTCACAACCACCAGCGTCTTTGCCCCTTTACAATTTTAATGATATTTTAGACATTTGAATCATTTAATTATCAGTTAAATATTATAAATATGAAATAATATAAAAATAATATAAAAATGAAATAGAAAAAAAAACCTATATAATATTTTAAAATCGCCAAAAGCAAAAACAAACAAACAACTTATAATATAATTAATCAAAAAACAAAATGTAATTACCACGTCAAGTATATGTATTTCTTTGTGTGTATGTGTGTGTGTGCGTATGCGTGTGTGTGTGTGTGTGTGTGTGTGTGTGTGTGTGTGTACGTGTGTACGTGTGTGTGTGTGAGTGAGTGAGTGTGTGCTGAAGCTGATTTTTGTATTGTACTCTACAGACACTAATTCAAAACAGTTTATCAATATAATGTATAAATATAAAACGATTTTTTTTTACCAATCACTAATTACTAATAAAAAATAATAATATGTAATTAGTAACATCCTAATGAGACGATTTCCACAATCAACGCTGATATTTAATTTAACATTTCGTGTGAATTCCTTCAAATTTTACACCGTATTAGTGAGTCAAGGAGAGCACAATTTTTTGTATGCTTAATTTATTTTTATATACTTATTAAAATAATATTTAAATAATAAATTAATAATTATTTTGCTAAAAAATACGTAGCTACAAAATACCTAATAGTAGTACTAAGTTAACAAAATGGATTTTTCAATATTTATCAAAAACAATTACAGTAGAGTTTTTTTTACAAACCATAAACAACGGCTGGTTGATACGGTAACTCGGTATATCTATAATTGAAGACCTCATATGTCATTATTTCATCAGTTCCCGTATTCATTACTACTAAGAATAATTAAATTTTTAATAGCGATACGTATTATTCCTCTAAAGCAGGAGTTCCCAAACTTTTCATGATCAAGAACCACTTTTATATCATTCTTGGTAGCAGGGACCACTATGCATGTAGGTATAATAAAAAAATACTGTGATAATCGAACAGAAACTTCCCCTCACCATCCTCAGTTATAATATTAAAATCGTTCGCGAATCATATTTAGGCTTATGCAAACCACTGGTGGTCCGCGGACCACTGGTTGGGAACCAGTGCTCTACTATCTTATAGGTATCTATTGTATTGTTGGTCGTCTCGTATATCATGATAATATATGTATATTTTGAAATTTTAAACGTAGTGTGATACATTGCCAAATTTTAGATTGGTTTTTTAAGTGATTGGTAACACCACCAAGTTTAAAATGATAATATATTCATGTACCTATTTCTCATACATCTCTCTTACCTATGAAGGTACTAATCATGTTGCATAACCTTTTTGATTTCTTAATTATTGTATTTGTCTATTATCTAGTGTTATGAGTAGTGATTTTTTGTCTATTATCCAGTTACAGTTTAAAATGTATATAAAAAAACACCTAATAATCTAAAATGTATAAATTAAGTATGTAGGTATATAGAATAAAAGCAGCTTAAAATAGAAGTAAAACTACATTAAATTTAACTTAAATATAACACAAACATTAATAATAAATAGATATATAATAAATTATATCCTTTGATCGTATAAATATCTATATAATTGTTAATGTAGGTAACATCGACCGATACATCATTCCCAATACATAGTCAACGTAAGGACACTACAGGAGAGCGGCCGACTATCGCCGAGAGGTTGTTGCAACCGGCATCTGGGTCGCCGGCTGTCACCGCAGTGGTCTGCTTTATCTGATTTCGTTCACATAAATGGTATAAGGTATAATATAAGATATAATAGTATAATATAAGGTATACTTAACGTGGCCATTCTTTGTTGGACTCAAAATGCGGATTTCGGTGTTTTGAATTACAATTTTAATGATTTTTAACTATTATGTTAAAGAAGTAACCTTGACTTTTTCATGTTTATTTTCGTTTTTTGTGTATGCTTTTGTTTTTTAAAGGTGGCTTTCGATATGATTTACAAAAATGTTTTTTCTTTCGGTTTTCTTTTGTAGACTATTCCATTTAGTTATCTTTTACGTATCGCAGCAAAATGTGATTCGTCCAATCTAATTCACTTGCCATTTTGAAAAACGGGACCTTTGTATCAACCGGTGCCATGTTTCGGGACACCGGGACACACGACCGAATAACGGGACGGTTCCGTTCCAAACGGGACGTCTGGTCACGATAGGTATGATATTTGTTAAAACGTAAAATACTAGCCAATAATTATGTAACGTAAGGAGTTTCATATGGTACAGAAGTTCAATCAATGTAGCACTAAGCCCTTGTTTATTTTCTCATAATAGAATAATAATTTGAGTCCAGTCCAAGCACTTGTGTGTGACTGTAAACGCGGCTGTGGGTCCCAGAGAGGGTACTCCGATAAAATGAAATATTTATTTAAATGTATATTTTCTGTTCTTTGCTCTGGTGTCGAGGTAAAGCACAGTGTTAAATTCCGCCACTCAACACGCTAAACCTCCCGAACTCGGCGTTAAATGGGCAACGGAGTGTCTTAATATTAGGTTTCCTCTGCTTATGCCCTCTGCTGTGTACGGGAAACCGATTTATTTTAATTTTATATAAAAATAAGTTCAATAAATCTAAAAAATAAATAATAAGAAAGTAATGTGGTCATTATCTTTAACTGATTTAAGCATGGTTACGTATATCCATCATATTTATCTCTCAATAAAGCTAGACTTCTAGAAATCATCCATATAGAATAAAAGTAGCAGCGATGTGGAAATAAGTACATAATTAAGTGTGCGATCAACTTTCTACGAGTGACACTAATTGGTTTATACTTCCTTATAATGTCGTTTTAAATATCTGAATTTGTGTTTTTTTTTTGTACTCTTTCGACATCATTTTACTGTGGTTAAATAATCATCTTATATATCAGAGAAAACGGAGCGTCTAACTCTACAGGCTCTGTACTCCTCTTTCGCCTCGTCCACGGTCATCAACCTCTTCATACGTGCCCTTCGAAGGGTCCTCATACTTTTTACGTGACTTTTTTCCAGTTTCTTAGATACTGTGTTTTCGAAGGTCAACCGAGGTCAATCATCTTATATGCTTTTACACACAAATATATTTTTAAATCATATTTATTTAAAATACTAGTGTGAACATATATGTTTGTATATCTACCTAAATAAATTAATAATAATAAAGCAAGGTACAGTAAAATAACATACCTTACCAGTTGATTGTTTTAGTGGTCTTTTTTTAAAAAAATAGTTTTTTGTAGTTTTACTAGCAATAAATATTATTTTGCCATCTAAATTATTATCTTCATAATTTAGATGGCAAAAATAATATTTATTGTAGTTTAAATTACCAAAATATTTCTATCGATTTACTATTAAAATTAATATTATTACATCGATTATTTAGTATTTATATAGGCATGTTATATAGCAAGAAATATTCTTGAAGGACATGTACCAAAGAACAGACGGGTACAAAAGATGTTATTGTCTTATAGTCTATTACCGCTGACATTGTAAATTGCAACGCATACCTTGGTAATGGTGGGAACGAAACCAAATGTATATTTGACAAAGGCTTCATTAAACTATGCCTAAAACATAGAAATAAAATTAAACAAGACATTTTTTTTTAATTTCAAATTAAATTTAATTAGTTGTACTGCTCTGAGTATATTATTTTAAAGGAAATGCAGGATATTATGTAAAAACAAAAAAAACTTTCCAATTGGTTAAGCTACCCACAATAAAACTGCTGTTTTTAATTATTATTGCTATAACAGATAAAAGCTGTTCTTGTAATATAATTCACTTCAATAATATAAGGCTATAAAAAAACGGAATTTCAAGCTATATATATATATTAACATATTAGATTTGTTATTATAATAAAACCATTATAAACGTAATAAAATTCAATATCAGCTACCTAGACAGCGGCAGTGCTACATTAAATAATCAATTTACAAAAATAATTATTGAGGCCAGTCGTGGCGCAGTGGCACAAGTTTGCGACAGGTTGTGGGTTTGATTTCCACTCGAAATGAATAATTAAATGTTTAATATTTTCTATTTCTTCGCTGGTCGATATTTCTTCAGAGTCGAGGCAAAGCACGGCGCCGAGTTCCGCTGCGCAATGTCTCTAGAATTTAGCGGAAAGTGGAGAGCGGAGTGTCTTAACACTAGGCTCCCTATGCCTACCTGCTGCATGCGGGAGAAAGCGTGAAGCTGTTTAAAATTAATTATTATTAAAATATTCATATTTATAGTGCATAAGTTATGCACATAACGATCTCATTTTCGACTTAACATCGTTATAATTGCTAATTTCCTTCGCCATTAACATTTTATTACTATATAAAAATCTCTATCTATAATGATCCATCAGTAGTTCAAGGTGATTTGATTGAAATCTGCACTTAAGATCATCACAGCGTCCTTAATTGGTAAAATTATTTAAACGATATATACATCAATATTTGGATGGAGAATTTGAATAAATTATTTTATCTTTCATATATAATATATTGACCTTGTACATTTTAAAATATTGCACACCTTTTGCGGATACCTAACCTATTTAAATTCTATAACCATGTGTTATTATTAAACACAGTCCTTTCATTTGGTGAATTTGTATTTGTTTAGACTAATTTTGGATTCTATTGTTCACAATCCTACATCTTGTTTTTGCGTTATTAAAAATAAATGAGGTCACAAGCGTGTGACTGTAAATGTGACGGTTGTGGGTTCGATTCCAACTAGGGAAAATGAATTATTAATATTTTAAATTCTTCGCTCGGGTAAATAGGTGAGGCTTCCGCTGAATTTTTCGAAGCTTTTCATGTTGAGTGGCCTCTCAACGCCAGGCTTTTGCATTAGTGCCAGAGCGAAGAAATTATAATATTAAATATTTGACTCGAACAAAACAAAATCTGGATTTCATTTGAATTGCCAGATAATATGAATACACTTAAATTAAAAAGATCGATCTCACTTAATTTCTTTTTTTAAACCTATATAATGAACATACATGAATAAAAACTTGGTTTGCTGCGGTAACTGTAATTATAAAATTACCTTGGTACTTACATACAATTTAACATAAAAGGTTATCCTTTACGGATACCGAAAACTTTACACCCATATTTGATCTTTTCTAATATGATAAAGGCAGCTTTTTATATGACGGAGCTTTTTACTATTACTTTTAAATATGTGTTTAAATAAACTGCAGTAAATCTAAATGAATAAATAAATAAATATTATCGCAATATTATAATACCAATCAAAAGAAATAGCAAATAGCGAGAATAGCTTAAATTATTTTATTCCACTGATATTGTCGACTTGATGCTGTGTCGTGTTCTACATCCTGGTTTGTATAATAATTTATACCATAAGGCAGAGTAAATCTAATACTATTTATCTGTTGTAATATAGTAGAGGCAAAATAGATGAAGATAAATAAACCCAAAAAAGAATAAAGAAAATCCAGAAAAGAAAAGATTCAAATGATTATAAAGCTATAACTAAAGAACTAAACTGAACAAAATTCTCATTAGATCGGTAAAATTAATTGCATCATTTTAACGACCTTAAGAGTATTTACTTAAAAAGTATTTAACGATCATAAGTTTAATATTTATTAACTAAATTAATTATCTTTTTTTATAACTAAAGTGGTATTTTATTCATGGTTACAACATTTTTTTTAAGAAAAAAGTAAAGTAAACTTAGTACTGAGGACGTTGAGAAATATTCTATAACGAGTTAAATCTTAACAAAATTTCAATTTCCTTTTAGGCTGATAACTCATTCGATATACCTATCTACTATGATTATTGCTAATGCGTAAGGTGTTATATAATTTATATCAAGATTGTATGTAAACACGTTAAAATAGGCAATAATCACATCATATATTATAAATTCAAAGCAATTTAGGTAGTTTTCCTTCATAAAAATAACAATAAAATCTTAAATTAAAGCGCATAAACCATGTTCATATAAAATTTTATATAAATATATTTTCAAAGTAACATGAAAGCCAGCTATTGAGGCCACTCAGTCGTGGCGCAGGGACACAAATGTGCGACTATAAGCACGATAGCTTGTGGGTTCGATTCGATTCAATTTCGTTTGGCGGCGTTAAGTTCCGCCACTCAATATTCATTACTGGAGTCATTATTAACACTAAGTTTCCAGATTATCTCTGCCTATGCACAGGATATAGAATGAAGCTAAGAGAAAAAAGAAAATTAAAAGTAACACAAATACTTTATTAAAATTTAAAGATTAAACTATAAGATATATATTCTAAGCAGTTACTTGTCTTGAGAATCCAATTATAAATTGCACAATAATTATTAATAACCATACTTATTTACTTATTTAGAAAATGTATAAAAATTTGAACGTAGCGGGACTCGAACCCGCGCCTCCTGTAAACCGACCCTGGAAACGACCGCTGTGTTCAAAATTTTTATACGTTTTTAAATAAGTCTTTTTCTTTCCTAAGTATGGAATAACACTTTAAAAATGTTTAAAAAATATTAATAACCAATCCATATTTAATTTTATGCATATAATTTAATACAAGAGCAGCAACGACTCAACCTAAATATATCTAATAGAAAGTAAATCATTAAAGCACTAGGAGTCCGAAATTAACTTATGTAAATTTTAATATTTATTCATAAGTATCTTTTAAATCACGATTATCTCTATATATAATAAGACAGTAAAAATATTTTGTCTGTACATTTAGTAATTTTGACTGAAATAGATAGAGGGACACTTAAAAAGAATAATAGAAAGCAAAAAGATTTTTTTTTAATTTCTTGTCTGTCTGTCTGTCTGTCTGTCTGTCTGTCTGTCTGTCTGTCTGTCTGTCTGTCTGTCTGTCTGTCTGTCTGTTTGTCTGTCTGTCTGTCTGTCTGTCGACTTATTTTTGTCCGCATTTTTCTCTGAAAGTACTGAACCGATTTACTTGAAAATTCACCAATTGCTTTGATTTAACTCAACTTAAGTACTAAAGTTTAGTTCATCAAAATCGGTTCATTAAAAAAAAAGTTATCGTCATTTGAATGAACTCAATTCATTACTTTGCCTGCGAATATTATATAGCAATCGCGCTGGTATGACCCTGGCTAAAGAATGACATTCGAAACGTCTGGTTTATATGATCCACCTTTGCCAACAATGTAATAATTTTATGGTATTAATGTGAATCACAAAATGCTATAAAAAGTATATAAGAATTGTTGATAAAAATATATATTTTTGAAGCACTATTATATAATATTTTATACAATAAAGTAAGCAAAGTTGAAGTGGAGATTACCTTCATAAATCATAACAGTTAAGTTTAAGTCGTAATTAATTCAACCGGCCGGTCGTGGCGCAGCGGCACGAGGTGTGACTGCAAAACCGACCGGTTATGAGTTCGATCCCCACTCGAGGAGATGAAATATTTACTTAAATTTATATTTCCATTTCTTCGCTCTGGTGTCGAGGTTAAGCGCGGCGTTGAGTTCTGCCACTCAACACGCAATGCCTCCAGAATTCGGCAGAAAGTGGCGAACGGAGTGTCTTAACACTAGGTTCCCTCCCTACCCTGCTATGTGCGGGATACAGCGTGAAGCTAATTTTAATTTATTTTAATTCAACACAGAGATAAAGAACGATCTTGAAAGAAATATCAAGTAAATACAAAGATATTTTGGTTGGTTCGTTCATATAATATATGTAACTAATTTAAAAACTGTACAGGAGAGTTAATATGCAATTAATACAGTTATTTTATAAAGAATATTATGAATCCTACAACCTAAATTAAATTATTCACTGACATCAGCACATTTAACAGAGTATATTATATAGGTAAAAAGAACATAAAGTTACAAAAATATATACGTGTAATACATAATTAGTTTTATGTATATTTTATAAATATCAAATATCAACAATGGTCGTATTATTTTTATTTAAAACAATCAAAAATTCTTTGACGATAATGTCGTAAAAAAAATAATATTAGAAGTCATTATAGTTGTCAATCTATTGTGCTTATTAAATCAGTAATCATGTATTTTAAGCGGGCGAAGCCGTGGGCGAGCCGCTAGTTTTTAATAAGGGAAATTTAATGGTTGATAATTTCATAATAAACGATTGTAATATGAGAGATGTGGGCACAATATATGTACCTATATATGTGTGAGATGTTCGATTTCAAAAATTACAACTTTCTATAAAGAATATTTATAAGCGTTGAAACATAATTATTAATAACAATTAAGGCGGAAGTCATCAGATTAACGTTAGTTATATAATTTTTACCATCATAGGTACATGACATGAGGCCATGAGGTGAGGCCAGTCGTGGAGCAGCGGCACAAAGTGTGACTGTAAAATCGACTGGTTGTGGGTTCAACCCCCACTCGAGGAGATGAAATATTTACTTAATTATATTTCCAATTCTTCGCTCTGGTGTCGAGGCAAAGCGCGGCGTTGGGTTCTGCCAATCAACACGCAATGCCTCCAGAATTCGGCAGAAAGTGGGGAACGGAGTGTCTTAGCACTAGGTTCCCCACCCTGCCTACCTTGCTATGTATAGGATACAGCGTGAAGCTGATTTATTTATTTTATACATGACATTCGCCTAAAAGTACATATTGTTCGATATTTGTATAAAGTTGTAATTATTTCTTATTCCCATATAATATTATGCCTATATCTCTCATTTTGCAATCGTTTGTTATGAAAGAACCATTGAATTTCTCTTTTCATATAAAGATGATGTTACATCTGCTCTACAATACTAAATTTCTTTGTATAAAGTTCAACAATAGTGGATTAAAAATAATAATAACCCATTTACGTTCCAGTTCGATTGCGTCACTTAAAACCGTTATAGCGAGATGCGGAAGTTATTACGAATACGCAAAATTATAGACATTTAATATATTCCATTTCTTTGCTCTGGTGTCGAGGTTAAGCGCGGCGTTGATTCTTCCACTCAACACGCAATGCCTCCAAAATTCGGCAGAAAGTGGGGGACGGAGTGTCTTAACACTAGGTTCCCTCTGCCTACCCTGCTGTGTGCGGGATACAGCGTGAAGCTAAATTAAATAAATAAATAAATAAATTAATTAATTAATTAATATATTCCAAGATAGAATAGGATATAGACCGAGGCCAATTTAATGTCTTAAAATGTCTGTAGGTACGAATAAAACTTTCTTTGTAGACAGGTTTGCAGTAATATGAAAGTTAACACAAAAACTAAACAACTGCTTAAGTCATTATTGCTGTATTAAGAGATAATTATAATATATTTTCTTCTAATTTATCTAATGACACAGACTAAGAGAAATCTGCCTTTTCTGTAGGTATGTCGATTGGAGATATTTAATGTAAGTGCTTTGAGAATGTTACTGGGAAGAAATTTGTGCTAAAAATATACTTAAATGTATTTAGAATACCTAGGAAGATGTCAGTCTGTACGTATATCTTTCATATTTTATAAGCCATTGTTATCTTGTGTTAGAGGCCAGTCGTGGCGCAGAGGCACAAAATGTGACTGCAAAATCGACTGGTTACTGGTTCGATCCCAAATTGATGAATGGTTCACTCTGGTGTCGAGGCAAAGCGCAGCGTTAAGTTCCGCCACTTAACACGCAAGGGCTCCAGAAATCGGCGGAAAGTGAAGAACGAAGTATCTTAACACTAGGTTCCCTCTGCCTACCCTGCTGTGTGCGGAATACAGCGTGAAGCTGATAAAAAAAATGTTATTTAAGAAATCCTGTAGAAATTTTAGCACACAACAGTGTTTTATCATTTCAGTAGGTAGGAGATTTAATAACTTCTAGGCTTAGATTAATACAATATATTGATCCTCCCCTATCACTAACATTTCATTGCTCTACTTCAGAGGGGACATTCTGTATAAACGGTAGTTTTATTAAAATTATTTAAAAGCAATTTAATTTTTTTAACAAATACATATCTAAATAGGTTATATTGCACAAAGTTATATTTAAATTTTCTTAGTTAAAAAAAACCTAAAAAGCCATCGTATATAGTGACCGACAGACGCGACAGAGGTCGCTAAGGTCAGGAAGAAGCGACAGTAATACGGCGGGCGCGCAGTGAAAGCGCCGGAGATATTCGTAACAAAATGTATATATATATGCAAGTATATAGTAAAAGTGAAACTAACACAATACGAACTCACCATTTTCTTAAAATTATAAATGCTGTTGCAACCCAGTAATTAATATGTATCACCGTGGGAATTGTATAACGTTGATATAATTACCCTTGATCGGAATCGTGGCTATGAATACATATTGTTTTGTTTTAGCTACAGTACAGTCTATACTTAACAACTTTATGAATCACTTTGTAAATGATTTATAAAATGATAAATGTTCTTTACGGTTTTTTTTTATATATAACAGATTGAGGCCAGTCGTGGCGCAACGGCACAAAGTGTGACTGTAAACGCGACTGGTTGTGGGTTCGATCCTCACTCGAGGAAATGAAATATATATATCTTTTTATTTTCATTTTTGCGCTCTGGTGTCGAGGCAAAGCGCGGTGTTGACCAGTGAACACGCTATGACTCCAGGATTCGGCTGAAAGTGGGAAACGGAGTGTAAGACACTAGGGTCCCTTTGCCTATCCTGCTGTGTGTGGGATACAATGTAAAGCTTTTTTTTATTTTAACAAACATAACAACGTGTTGAAATATATTTCACATTTTAAAAATCTTAATATTTTGTTAATATTTATATTATATATATATTGTATTAAACTATTTTTTATTACAAAACAAATATAACAAGACTGCTCTCGATACATATTACATGCATGTAAAAACAAAACATAAGTTATGTAGAAATATTGAGTCATCGACATCCACAATAATTGCAAAATAACTTATATCATAATACGAGATGTACACTTCTTATACTATCAATCAAGAGAACTAGATTATTGAATTGGTAAATTTTGATTGCGTAAAGTAGTATAATTGGATGTAACATAATATACAGTTTTTATATTAATTTTAGATTTACCTTCATAAATCTTTTGGTACGTTAACTTCCTTGAAAATGCTTAATTTTTGGTACAAATACAATAACTTTAAATAATATGCACATGTAGTAGGTTAATTAGTCAAGTTAGGTTAGCAAGTTAATCTTTTTTTTTTCAGCTTCACGCTGTAGCAGACGGAGGAAGCTTAGTGGTAAGACACTCCGCTCCCCACTTTCGCCGAATTCTGAAGGCATTGGGTTTAGTGGCGCAACTCAACGCCGGACGTTTCCTCGGCACTAGAGCGAATATTTCTTTATTTGAAAATATAAATATCTCGAGAGAAAATCGAATCCACATCTTATCGCGTTTACATTTACAGTCAGTGCCCTTACGCCACTACTGGTCAAATTTTTTATATTTATATAAGACGTAAGGCCAATATAGATAGTGTATAATGCTAATTTTGAATAAATACGTATTCCCTGCATCTCATAAATTTGTGAAGTCAATTGGCCACGAAGCGAAAGGCTTTAATATCACTATCAAAATTACTTTCGTAATCAGTGGTCGTAAATTACGAAGCCATTGATTAATTGGATAACATAATAATAATTAGCTTGCCTAAACGTAACATCTTTTGTAATGCAGAATATATGGACTAGAATATTTGTGTTACAGTAGTTGACTTTGTAACGTTGTAATCAAATGCTATGTATTTTTTGTATAAAATATTTTATGTTTATTTTGACATTTATATTTTTGTATGTATAAAAATTGTTAAATAGTCATACAAAACAAGGAAGGTAGAGGGAACCTTGTGTTAAAATTCTCCGTTCATCATTTTCCGCCCAATTTTCGAAACATTTCGCTCAATTTGCGTGTTGAGTGGCGGAACTCAGTTTAAAAATTATGTTGAGATAATCATCTGAAAACACTTATAACCTTGTATGAAACCCGAAAATAATACATTAAAATGCAGACGAACAGAAATTATAAAAAGTCCATATTTCGAATTACCTTTATTCCAGCACAAATAATATAACCAAAAAGAGTGCTAGTGATAAGATCATATATTTACTCTAATCTCTTTAATTTTGGCCTATATTTAGGTAGAGTGATCATCATTTACATTTATAATACAATTATTATTTATACTTCAAGATGTTCTACTCGATTGAGAATCAAACCCACGACAGTCACGTGCAAGCTGACCTTTTTCAATTGCACCAGAACGACGTTAGGTTAAATTATCGGATTATTAGGAATTAATTTTGTGATATTTACCCATTAAACAATATATTTATATACGATTTTACAAGATATTCAATAAGATCAATTTTTATTGTGTATAATTTGTTCATTAATAAAAAATATATTTTTTTTAATTAAGAGATGAAAAACAAACACAGAATGTTAGTTAACATGATGTTGGAAAAAGTGAAACTAGTACAAGGTAACAATTTATCCTTAAAAAGAAACAGAAGTGTAGTATCATACACACTACTATAAGAAATCTAATATAAGGCACCAAACATTTTCTTTGTTTTGTTAATTTTTACAGCAGACATTGGCATTGAGTTGGTTTTAACGTCGACATGACTTTTTATTTTGATGTAAGGTCAGACGGTGGAAAGTCGTATCTAGTTGCAATAAAATTTAATTCTTTGAAATTTTATTCTACAATTTAATTAAGACTAACTTCCAGATACTATTCAAACCATTTAACACTTATAATAACTCGCAAATATAATTTTCCTTAATACTTATATAAATATTAAAATAAAAATAATTATATTTTATATAAATAAAAAGCAAAAAGAAATCTTACCGCATAAAATTAGCATCCAAAAGTCCATGATCACAACTGATGTGCGACATTCAACAATCCAAAAAAATATCGATAACAATTTTAAAATATGAATTTATGTGAATAAAAGTTATATATACGAATACGCCGTAAAGCGTCGAACCAGCGTGCGGGTGGCGCGCTTCGCGTAAGAAATGACTTTAAATGACTCGAGTGTTTAACACCGTGTTCTGCAGTCAGCCCTCAGGCTTTAGAGCGTACAAACACTTTCCATATCACAACATTTTCGTACGTTTCAAGTTTCGCCTCGTTATTTGTGTATTTTGATAGCGATATAATGTAGTAATTATAATGTATTTATTTATTTATTTTCACATATATTTTCTATTTCTTGAATGAATTAATTAATTTATAACATTTTTTACTTGTTACATAATTGTATACTTTCTGTTTATTTAAGAGAGTTTTCCACACGTGGGACTCACTCGAACCACAATAAGTGCCTCCAGGTACAAGTGTAAATTACGTAATATGAATGTTTTTATTTATCTTAGTCACCTATATTTTAGCTCAACTCGTCTGCTACTTTGCGTGTTGGGCGTCAAGCCCAGAGCTCCAGTTTGTACATATGTGTAAATTGTATTATTACTTACATAGACTTTTTTTATTTATCTCTATACAAATGATTTCCATATTTGGCCAAAAAGTTTTAAAAAGTAGTTGGTTTAGTTTTAAAAAAATCATCATCTAAATGTGTCTATGCATTTTTTACCTATAAGACACTTCCGTCCACCATTTTCCGCCGAATTTTTTGAAGTATTGCTTATTGAGTGGCGGAACCCAACGTTGGGCTGTTGCCTTGGTGCCAGACGATGAAATAAAAATATTAACAAGTAATATTCTCCCGAATGAGGATAGAATACATTGCCGTCGCGTTACATTCACACCTTTATGCCGCTGCGCCACGACGACTTGAGCTACGATTACGGTTTTCAGCCTTATATATATTTTTTAATATCCTACTTCCTTAAGGTGTCGACTACTGGCTATTAATGTAACCTTATGTTTCGTTTACCAGCCAATTTGGATACTTTGTATGTATAATATTTTAAAGGGCTTTATAGATTTTAGATATTTTTAAAATATCGTCTACAGGTAATGTTATTTTTTCGTAGTTGAATCTTAAAGTGGCATTAAAAAAATATTTATTTACTTAAATTAGTATACATTATATATATTTGAGGCCAGTCGTGGTGCTGGGACACGAAGTGTCACTGTAAATCGACTGGTTGTGGGTTCGATCCCCACTCGAGGAGATGAAATATTTACTTAAATTTATATTTCCATTTCTTCGCTCTGGTGTCGAGGCAAAGAGCGGCGTTGAGTTCTGCCACTCAGCACGCAATGCCTCCAGAATTCGGCAGAAAGTGAGGAAAGGAGTGTCTTGACACTAGGTTGCCTCTGCCTACCCTGCTGTGTGCGAAATATAGCGTGAAGCTGATTTATTTGTTTTTATTGGTATACATATGCCCTTATTATTATAGTTACTTATGCCTTTATTATATATACATTGAGATCTGTCCCATCTTGCATGTAACCTTGACAAATTTCTTTATCGAATGACAATTCTCACCCAGAGCCGGTTTCCCTCTTATGGTTACTTTCACTTCAGATGTAAACAGTTTTTCATAAGTTGTAGCAATATATACAGAAGAGCAATATTTACGTTAATTGGCTGCTCGTCATCATCTGTCTCCTAGTTCTCCTCAGATCTGATATGTTATACTTTAGTCAACCAGTAATAAATTATATTTAACGTCCAAGAAATAAATCATTTCGTTTCTTAATTTGAATAAAATTATTTGATTTTGACTTTTAAGAATATTTTAATAATTTTTTTCACATTACCCTTATGTACTTAAGATCGTCTTAACCTAAATAACTCACGTTATATTAATAATGACGATAAAAATTTAGCCCAATGTAATCATAAAGTACAAGGATAAGTATCTAAATAATGTGTGAATAAACAAAACAAAACATTTCTAGTAGCAAGTGTTTCCCACGCTTGTTTGAATTTAGAGGACAATAGCTGATGTGTAGTTATTGCTGAGTTTATATTGTTTTATGATTCGCAAAAACCTCAATTATATTGTTTTATCAGCTTCACGCTGTATCCCGCACACAGCAGGGTAGGCAGAGGGAACCTAGTGTTAAGACACTACGTTCCCCACTTTCTGCCGAATTCTGGAGGCATTGCGTGTTAAGTGGCAGAACTCAACGCCGCGCTTATCCTCGACACCAGAGCGAAGAAATGGAAATATAAATTTAATTAAATATTTCGTCTCCTCGAGTGGGGATCGAACCCACAACCAGTCGGTTTTACAGTCACACTTTGTGCCCCTGCGCCACGACTGGCCTCAAATTTAATATATTAAACAACATTAACAATTATATTGTTAATGTTATTTAATATATTAACAGCTTATTTTTTTTTTATCAACTTCACGCTGTATCCCGCATACAGCAGCAAGGTAGGCAGAGGAAACCTAGTGCTAACACACTTCGTTTCCCACTTGCCGCCGAATTCCGGAGGCATTGCGTGCACTCAGCGCCACGATCTTAACATTTTTTTTTTTTTAATATATGTTTCTTCATTCTTTTCTTACATAATAATAGAAGATCTATTGCAAAGAAAACTTCGACAAAGTCCGTTTCCTCACAGTTCGCTCATTTTATATACATTTCATGTAAGATGGATGCAACGCCGCGCTTTCTAATTTCACCAAAATTAATTTCATTGTCTTTGTTTTTCCAGCAAGAATATTTGTAGATGTAATATCATCAGCTTCACGCTGTACCACCCGCACACGGCATGGTAGGCAGACGGCACTTAGTGTTAAGACACTCTGTTCCCCACTTTATAATGTATGTAATGTGAAAAAAAATATCTCCGAAGTTAACATTGAAGTCAGCTAAACAAGGATTTTCGAAAAGTCCCCTAAGTCTGAATTTCTGAACAGGGCTCATGTGATAATTCGTTAAACATTTTAATGGCTCCGAGTAAGAGAAAATATGTATGAAAAAATATGTGTATTAAGTCGCGATGGCCTCAATTATAATAGAAAAAACTAAAATAAACTAAACTTGGCTTGTCCCCATGGCTGAGGCCAAAGTGAATTTGAATTACAATAAAAGTGACATGGTCATTTCAGTCAATGTCACAATAAGCGTTTCTACATATAGAGTCGTTTAATCCAGTTTAGTGACCAGGTCCATAGGATCTAGTGATTTATGATATAGTATTAAATTATGTAAAAGATTGATCTGTTGAGAAATACATGCCCTAGTTTCTAATATGCATTTCATGTACTGATGATTTATATCATTATCGCCGCCTTTCTGCCAAAATAAGCAAAGTTGTAAATATATAGCATAATATAATATTTCAAATCATTTGTATTATTATTGTAGAATTTTAGGCATTGGAAAAAAATGTATTTTATAAATTTTTCATGATCGATATATAAATAAATTTGATTTTACTTTAGTAAAATCAAAAAAATAAATAAAAAATAAATAAATAAATCTTCGAAGTTTTATTATTTAAAAGTTAATCAAAGCTCGAAGTAGGCTATAGTCTATACGTTCATACATAGCTAAAAATAAAAAGCATAAAAATTATTAATATTTAGAACTAATTGTGTTTGGTTTTTTTATATAATACACAGGCCTATGTAGGTTAAATTATATAAACACAAACGTGAAGTAGGACAACTGCGTTACTCCCTTAGGATTGTTTTCACTCACTAACCTATATGAAGAATCTCTAGAGTAATAGGCAGTAGAAACTAAACTAAGCTAAAGTAACTTCACGCTTTATCTCTAGCGGGGTAGTCAGAGAGAACGGGGCGCCAAACGCTACGGTCCCTACATACCTCTTTCGCCTCGTCCACTGTCGTCAACCTCTTCATACATGCCATCCGGGGGGTCCTCATGCTTTTTACGTGATCTTCCTCCAGTATCTTTGATACTGTGTTTTCGAAGGTCAACCGAGGTCTCCCCCTACCTTTCTTGCTGCTCACTTTTCCATCATAAATCTTTTTTGTCATTCTTCACTCATTCGTTCGACGTGCCCAAATCAGCTGAGTACGTTCTTCTTCATTCTCACCGTGACATCCTCACTAGTACCTGCCATTTTGTGTACCTCTTCATTGCGGAGTCGATCAGCTAAGCTGACTCCGCATATCCTACGAAGAGATCTCATCTCCACGGCATTCATCTTTCTTTCATTCTTCTTCTGTAATAATAGGCAGTAGAGATAAATATAAATAGATACATATCATAAATTTTGATTTATATCAATTATATCTATTATTGTACGAATAAAATTAAGTATTCTTATACCATTTCTTTCATTCTTATACCGTTTCAAAATGAATGTGTTTCGTGCAATTGCAATTCCTCTGAGATTTAATAAATATAAAAAAAATTAATAAAAAAATATTTTTTATATTTATTCACTTACTGAATAAATACTATATACTTAATTATAACATAATAAAACTTTAATAAATATATGAAGTATTAATAAATGTATCTTTACAAAAATATTTTATGTGATGAAAAAGTAGTTGAAGGTCGACGAAGGATGACCAGCTCCTAGCAACCCCAGCCAGCCTATGTTAAGTGTGTTAAGCAGCGACAAATGCGGCAGTCGACCACTACTGAAGACAACATGTCTAAAACGACGAAAAGTAAGAGGAATGATGGATGATAGTGATGATGAATTTATAATAAAGTTACTCTTGTTTGAGTCCTTGTTTCTCTTTGTCCCTCGATGGCCCAAATCTCTCCTAATCTCTATCTATATATTATATTACATGCACATATAACACAGAGACATACAAAAATAAACACACACACACACATTTCTTTTCGTTTTAATTTATTTTTCTCTTCTCTAAGAAAAATGATATATTAAACAATATAATATTTTTCTTGAGATGTCGTGAGAGTGTTCTACAATATAACTACATACAACTTACCTCACCCTACCTCACTTCTCCTTAAAATACAGGTTTGTTCCTAGCTTAAGGAGCAGGGAACCATTTTATAACTGTGTAACTTGTAAAAGCCTTCTGTCTAATGTTCATTGTTTCAGTAGTTACTTTCTTTATGGAATTAAGGATTATTATTATTATTATAGTGAACGAGGCGAAAGAGGGGCGTAGAGAACAGACATTTTTATGTCTGTTTTCACAATCACATCTACGGAACCAATGAACAGATTTGAATGAAACTTTTTTTGTTTTGGCAGTACATACTAACATAGGACTATAATTGACTTTGAAGATAGGGATACCTGATGTAGAACTATAGCAGGCTATCTAAATTACAAGTAATAATAATAATAATGTCATCTTAAACTATAATATCATAGTCCAGCTAAATTCTACGTTATTACTTAACATGTTATCATTATAATATTTAAGGCGATAAACTATAAAATGAAGGATCGTAATTTTTTGAAAATCTCAATTTAACCCAAAGGTCGTAAGCTTATATTTTTCAGAAATTTAACAATACAACGCTGTATGATAGAATATTTTTGTTATACTTGAATTTCCATTCAGTTACTTAATAGCTAAACTAAAACCAAAAATGTTAATTGCAGTCAGCAATTCTCATACTAAATTTAAGGTCAGATATTCCTAAAGTGCTACTACCACGGCCTGCTTAATATATCTATATATTTTGTATAAACACTTCGAACTTAACAAAATCAATGTTTATACAGTAAAATGGTTAAATAATAGTGACAAGATAAATTTATTTATTACAAAAGCGTCGATTCAACTTAACTAAAGAAAAAATTTTGAAAATTTAAAACTTAACACTAGTGTAGCACGTCAAACTTTTCTATCCATGATTGTAAAATATAATATAAATTAAAATAAACACAAAACTTTTATCTACATAATGGATACAATCAATTAATTAAAAATTGGACATCAGCAATCATTTTGTTTTAACTTTATACTCTCGGGGAACAGAGTAGATCTGGTGTTCATGTGTTCACATGTTCTTCTTCATTTCTGTTCACTCTTTGTTTAATATATCTAAACAATATAAGCGAAAAATATATTTGCAAGAATTAAAGATATGTTAAAATTCATCATTTCTAAATTAAACATGATCGAGGCCAGTCGCGGGGCTGCGGCACAAAATGTGACTGTAAAACTGACTGATTGTGGTTTCGATCCCCACTCGAGGAGATGAAATATTTACTTAAATTTATATTTCCATTTCTTCGCTCTGGTGTCGAGGACGAGCGCGGCGTTGAGTTCTGCCACTCAACACACAATGCCTCCAGAATTAGGCAGAAAGTTGAGAACGGAGTGTCTCACAGTAGGTTCCCTCTGCCTACCCTACTGTGTGCGGGATACGGCGTGAAGCTAATTTTTATTTTTTTTTTCATTTAAATTAAACATGATGATTAGACAAAAATAATAATAGCTAATATCATATAATTATTTAATCGGCTTTTTAAAATTATTATATTTTATATACATATATAGATATAAATTTTTGTAATTGAATTGATTTTAACATTTTTATGTGTATATTTTCTAAATAAAATTGTTAAAATATCATTACTAATTTTACATACACTTCATAATATCCAACGTTGTTGTTTAATGGTATTTAAATATGCTAATAAATAAATTAAATATAATTATCTACATGAGTAAATAAAAACAGTTATAAATAAAATATGTTATCCAACGTGATATCAAAGTCTCTAAAGTGAAGATTGAAATATGTTTATTTCAATTTATTACAAATATTTTAATATTTATAAAAATATCGAACATTTCATGACATACCACCAACCTATAATAAAATCTTCTAAGAGAAACTAATTTATAGTAGAGCAAATTCGTACATATTTACAATTGAAGAGTTCTATATTAAAGTAACCGTTAAACTAAAAATATGAATAAAAACAAATAAATTTGACAACATCAATATATTTACAAAAATATTTCATCAAGGAGCTTCTTGTCGATGACTCTATGGGGCTGGGGCCGGGACTGCTTCTTCCTCCGCCGGTAGAGGCGCGCGTTTAGAGGGTAGAGCGCGGGCGACAGCGCGCACCGCACGTTGAACCACCAGTCGCACGACGCCACGCCTTGCGAGAACACCGTGCCGTTCGGACACAGGAAGGATGCTTGACGGCCGTCGATGTCACAGTAGTGCCAGGCTGAAATATGGGAAAAATATATTTAGAATTAGTTGGTATTTTTGTGTATGATTTATTTAAGTATTAAATTATCTTTTGTGGTATCGTTTTTTACTCTTTGGTCTTATTAATAAAGAGTTAATAATCTAATAATCTTTCAACTATTGATATTTACTACATGTGTAATATAGATATCTTAAGTATATATTCATATTAACATCTGTGAATATTTAGCAATCCCTATGGCTATTTAAATCCATTTCTATTTACTTTTTTTTTAGTTATTATTTTCAAATTATTTTCCTATGAAAAGTTGGTTTATAATAGCTATATTCGTACATTACATATAATAAAAATAAACATGTACATATATACGTGTAAATATAATATAACTAACTAGCGGCTCGCCCACGGCTTCGCCCGTTTAAAATACATGATTATTGATTTAATATGCACAATTGATTGACAACTATAATGACTTCTAATAAGATTTTTTACGACATTATCGTCAAAGATTTTTTGATTGTTTTAAATAAAAAATACGACCATTGTTGATATTTGATATTTATAAAATATATATAAAGCTAATTATTTATTACACGTATATATTTTTGTAACTTTATGTTCTTTTTACCTATATAATATACTCTGTTAAATGTGCTGATGTCAGTGAATAATTTAATTTACTCATTCAGAAACAGCCTTAAATGTTAAATTATTGATTTGAAGGATTCATAATATTCTTTATAAAATAACTGTAATAATTGCATATTAACTTCTGTACAGTTTTTAAATTAGTTACATATATTATATGAACGAACCAACCAAAAAATCTTTGTATTTCTTTTAAGATCGTTCTTTTTCTCTGTGTTGAATTAATTACGACTTAAACTTAACTGTTATGATTTATGAAGGTAATCTCCACTAACAATTCAATTTTGTTTACTTTATTGTATAAAATATTATATAATAGTGCTTCAAAAATATATATTTTTATCAACAATCATATAACCCAGACGTTTCGAACGTCATTCTTTAGCCAGGGTCATACCAGCGCGATTGCTGTATAATATTCGCTGGCAAGCTAATGCCTTGAGTTCATTCAAATGACGATAACTTTTTTTTTAATGAACCGATTTTGATGAACCAAACTTTAGAACCTAAGTTGAGTTAAAACAAACCAATTGGTGAAATTTTCAAGTAAATCGGTTCAGTAGTTTCAGAGAAAAATGCGGACAACAATATGTCGACAGACAGACAGACAGACAGACAGACAGACAGACAAGAAATTCAAAAAAAATCTTTTTGCTTTCTATTATTCTTTTTAAGTGTCCCTCTATCCATTTCAGTCAAAATTACTAAATGTACAGACAAAATATTTTTACTGTCTTATTATATATAGAGATTACTTCAAAGCTTTATATATATCTTTTCTAAAAAATATATTTAAATACCATACACATATTTCGAACCATATAATGCAATAAATTACAAATTAAATGAGTATATCATATATTAACCTAAAATAAATGTCAAAAATGTGTTTCATATCATCAAAACCATCCGTAACATTTACCTTGTATACATTTAGTGACATTTAGGATATTGCAAATAACCGGATACTATCCTTTTACATCACATTGCCTATATTTATAGCTGAGAAAACTCTAAGAAATAAAGGCATGTGGCACACTAAAAGCGAGAAGAACGTAAAACTGCGATATTTACACGCCTGCACAATTATTATTTTTTAATCACTTCTGTCTCTCTACAGATAGTTTACTTTCCGATTGTTTCTTTTAAGTTGTAAAAGGTTGCTCTATTACGAAATTATACACAATACACAAATTACCATAAAATAAACATAAAATTTAACGCTTGGTTCTTCCTCATGAAGAAGACTTGTTTTGTAATTTTTGTCATTCGTTCTCCTATCGCTTCCTCATTTATATATTTAATTGGTAAATTAATGAATATAGTCGTATTTTTAAAATAAATTAAAATATCAATATTAATTTAATGAAATCATCTTATATTTTTTTTAATGAAATCAACTAATAACATTATGTATATAACTATAATGTATATAAAATAACAACTATATGAAGATCAATAATAATTTATTAAAGATTTTTTTTTGCGATTATAATGTATCATCTTAAGATAATTATACGTTTATATTTTTTTACAAGTATCCCATTAAAGTTTAGAAGGATCTCACGATATCTCTCTAACAGCTTGTGATTAATGCTTCCGTGATTCTTTATATTAAAAAGTTAACCTTAGTGTATAAAGGCAATCCCACACCCTAATCATCTTAAAGTACGCAAGGCCATATTTCAAATGAGGAGTTGACTACAAAGGTTTTGTTAAAGAATGGTAAGGCATATCGTATACTTCCAAATATTTTAGTTATAACTTCTCTATTATATTTGGAAATGATAAATTGTTAGTTATTTTCATTCCAAATCTATTCATGTAGGTTGTAAGCTTTATAAAGTTCATATTAATGTTAGCAATTTAAAAATATCTTTTCTACATCTAGTTAAGACAGAAGAAAGCAAGAAGAAAGAAGAAAAATAAGAAGAATGAATATTAGAACATTGTTTTATAAAAGTGTTCTGATAGATGCAGAAGAAAAATATTGCACTTATTCGTTAATATATTTTATGTGTATATTAAATCAATTAATATTAAAATGAAATATTTACTTAAATTTATATTTCCATTTCTTTGCTCTGGTGTCGAGGTTAAGCGCGGCGTTGAATTCTGCCACTCAACACGCAATGCCTCCAGAATTCGGCAGAAAGTGGGGAACGGAGTGTCTTAACACTAGGTTCCCTCTGCCTACCCTACTGTGTGCGGGATACAGCGTGAAGCTGTTTTGATTTTTAATAATTTAGCGTGAGTAAATTTAATATGCTAAATTATAATCGTGACATTACATTTTGTTTCAAATATGAACTACTTTTTATGGCGGTGATATGTCAAGGTCAATCGTTAATTTATTTTTTAATGATCTGACCTGCGTCAATTTATCATTCTGACTAGAAACATTTGTTCACACGAGTAGTTGTTAAAATGAGACCGACGTATAAATATAAAATAATAGTATGGTAACTACATAAAAAAAAATTTAAGATAACATCTTTTTTACTAACTGTATCTACAATAACTTGTATAACGTCGATATTAGATATTACAAAATTCAGATATCAGCTTCACGCATCATTTGTATCCCGCACACAGCAGGGTAGACAGAGGGAACCTAGTGTTAAGACACTCCGTTCCCCATTTACTGCCGATTTCTGGAGGCATTTCGTGTTAAGTGGCAAAACTCAGCGCCGCGCTTTGCCTCGACACCAGAACGAAGAAATGGAAATATAAATTTAAGTAAATATTTTAATCTTTTCGAGTGGGGATCGAACCCACAACCAGTCGGTTTTACAGTCCCACTTCGTGCTGCTGCGCCACGTCTGGCCTCATCAATTTAGATATATGTATATCATATATCTTGATATCAGGAAAACATGTTATTCAACAAAATATTACTGCACTATTGTAGACATATATAAAATCAGAAAACAAAAATAAATAAGAATTTTAAAAATCTTGCTTTGTATATATATTTAATAACAATACCTTGACAACGTGTTTCCATATCCGCAAAGAAGCCTGGATACGCTTGCTCATCGCAATAGAAATTAGTATATGGAACAGCTCCTAGAATTGGGTAATCTGTGCCGGGCTTACCTGAAATGTTAATATTGTATGGATAAATCAATTGCGTTTATATCAAGTGTGTTCCTCGGTGATAAATCAAGAGCGCGTAATAAAATTTTACTAACATCTTGTAACAGCCATAAAATATACATGCAAGTATATATTCATGTTAAAATATGAAATCAAAAGTTGTAAAGTATTAATTTGTATAATATTCTTATAAGTGAATAATATATATATAACAAAAGAAATGAAACACTGAATGTTAAGGAACCTTTGCCAGAATATAATAGTGAAACTTCATCTAAATCGGTTAAGCCGTTTCTGAGATAAGCGTACACAAACGTACAGACAAACAGATAAAAAATTGATTAAATTTATATTCTCATATATTTTCCATATACAGACAATTTTATTATATGTATAGATATAGATGACAACTATTATAATTCTTTAAACCTGTTATGCATTGTCATTAATTAAAAAATAAAACGTAATTATTAATTTATGCTATAATATGTCAATTTTCACCTTTTGCTTATAGTATAATATCGGAAACAATATTTTTGAATGTCATTTTTGTTAATTATTAAAATCATACCATTTAGCATATATGTAAAATTATTTGACCTTATCACAATAAGGATATTTATTTTGACATAACCTTCGTTACGTGGTCTTTTGTACGGGAAGAAGATATTTTATTGTTATATAAATTTAAAATTTTGTTAAACATTTATGTTTAAAAAAAATATTATTAATGTTTTCTACTTTTTCGTTTAATCATCTGATTTTTGCAGGATCGGAAAAAACATATATTTTTAACTTTTAAGATGTTTTGATCATAGTTGTTCTACATTGACAAACATTTTACCAATTTTAAAATGATGTTGTTTTGTTTTGTATAGATTTTTTTTGTATAAAGATCCAATCTACGTAAAGGAGTTAACAGAGTACATCGATCAAGGTTAACTGTAAAGTCCTAATAGTTTCGAAATTAAATGGCATTTGGAAGGACAATAGGCAGACGGACGTGACGATTTTTTGGCGGAACGTTAAAAAGAACTTCTATAGAAATAGAGCGCGTTGAAGTCTTTTGTATGAAACATCTTCGGTTTGTGCAAGTCACCGAATTAAATTGTAAAACGTATTCTTACTTCTGTATTGCATTCAGTTGTAAATCTTACTAAATAAAATTATCTTAACTGTATTATTTTTATTGAGTCACAGTAAGAATTTTTATTTATATAATTTTATTCTTAGCCATTATTACATATTAATAATTCAAAATTGATCTTACTAACTAACACTTTTTTTATTTAATGCATATTATATATATAAGCAAATAAAGTGTTTAAAATGTAGTTCTCCCTACGTCTTCATTCACAATCTTGGAGTTAATTATCTCAACGACAAGGAAAGTTTATTGTAAAACTACTTTCACTTGACTAAACTACTATTGGTTCTCACATTTACAATATACGTAGCTATTTTGTTGTAATTTTCATTTATTAGACAATATAATATTACATATACGGAAGACTGGCGGAGAGACCAGTCGTGGCGCAATGGCACAGTGTGACTGTAAAAGCGACTGGTTGTGGGTTCGATCCCCACTACAGGAGATGAAATATTTACTTAAATTTATATTTCCATTTCTTCGCTCTGGTGTGAAGACCAAGCGATCTGCCGAAGTTCTGCCGATCAACACGCAAAACCTCCAGAATTCGGCAGAAAGTGGGGAACGGAGTGTCTTAACATTAGGTTCCCTCTGCCTACCCTGCAGTGTGCGAGATACAGCGTGAAGCTGATTCTTATATACGGAAGACTCTTATATGGAAATGTTTAGTTAAATCATTCAGCAATGGTACTTTCTTTATTATGTGGTAATATATCTATTATAATCAATAATCAAAAGTAACTTTAACATGAAGTGAAATTATTTCAATAGAGTTTTTAATATATTCTGCATTTATATTTATGATATGAACACTATTCTAAATTAAAAGACATGCAATCGAGTTACATCAGTTGCTACCACGAGAAATCACCGCTGTTGTTGTAAAAGTAGCCTGCAGCCAGTCTTTCGCCTTTGACCCTCGCTAACTACCAATGAACTGCGCTCTCACGCGGGAAATGTTATACTCAGATATTTTTCTATCATCTTACATTTCTAGATAAAAAAATCAGCTTCACGCTGTATCCCGCACACAGCAGGGTAGCCAGAGGGAACCTAGTGTTAAGACACTCCGTTCTCCACTTTCTGCCGAATTCTGGAGGCATTGCGTGTTGAGTGGCAGAACTCAACGCCGCGTTTTGCCTCGACACCAGAGTGATGAAATGGAAATATAAATTTACGTATATATTTGTTATCCTCGAGTGGGGATCGAACCCACAACCAGTCGCACTTTATGCCGCTGCGCCACGACTGGCCTCTACATTTCTAGATGTAAATAAAAAAAGACAAAAGTAAAAGGACCTCTTGCAAAATGATTAATAATTTTATGAATTAGGTAATATAACTATGTTAATTTATATCTACATAAAACTAGTCAAACTTTTTCGTAAAAATATTAAGCATATACATACATATTTATTATGTATTAAAAGTAAGGAAAAAAATCGGATTTTACATTTTACAGGTAACGAAACGACATTTCGGGCTGCATCTTGTTTATTTTTAATGACAATTATTATGAGTCAATGGTGTATATTAGTTTAATCAATTTACATATATCTTAATATGGATTTGGAGATGATTTTTATTTTATATACTTTGTTGGCATATTATTATAAGTGCCACAAAATGATTTATAAAAAAAAAATATTTTTTTTTTTTAGAATCGCATATAGAAAAAAAGAAACTAAGCAATTGTTAATAAATTTTTTATCATTAACTCGTTTAAACATTAATAAATTTCTCTTTGTCAAAGTACACGAAATCGATTCACCGCAAGACAGCATTGTTTTCGTAACGATATGGATTGCAATCTTTTTCGCCTTTGGTAATATGTGACTAATGATCCAAACAACAAGTATCAATATTATGTAACCCCCTAACGTTCTTTTGTTTGTGCTCCAATATTTTTTATTATATAATTTTATAGAAACGCTCCCCGTCTTTGGGAATTGCTTAAAGTATTACGAACTGATGTACCAGTAGGATCTCAATACTTGAAAAATTAATGAAGATAAAAAAAAAACAAGATTGAGTTTAAAAGATTAAGCTTTTTAGGTAACAGATATTTTTTGTATAATATGATCGAAAATAAACTTAGTCTCTTCTTTATGATAATCACGTCGAATTATTATATAGATTATAAAAAAACATATCCGAATATAAAATACGGACGATAAAATTTCATTTCATGTAAGAGATACAAAAAATATGAAAATATTGAAATTTGACCGCCGTCTGCATGGAATTGTATTAAAAAAGAACCAACAAAGCGTAACTTGAACGAGACTTGACATAAACAAGGTCAAAAGACACGGCACTCTTATGTAATAAAAAAACCGTCAAATTAATGACAAACTAAATTACAATATTTAACCCTTTACTTTAGTGTCATTGACATTGAAAAATATATATTTGCTATTTTAATTTAAAAAAAACATATTTTTTCGCCTTATTCGCGGATGCATATTTATATTTTAATTATTTTAATTTCTTCGCCCTGGTTAGATGAAGCACGGTTTTCTGTTAAAAAGCCGAAAAATACTGTGCCCTGTGTTTTTCTAATAGTTTCATGTAGCCTACTTCGCTAATTATGGAAAATGCGTAAAGCATCAACTTTACTAATAGTAAATATTCATAGATTTATTTGAGTATGCAACCAAACGTATAAAATGCTTTTAAATGCAAGAAATGTTGCGAAATTTCTATAGTAAACGTTATTGACCTTGTCGGTATACATACTTATGCAGATATACATAGACAATTGCAAAATCATTTATGTGGTACAAAATCTTGAATCTTTCGAGTTCCAACCCTGTCCTAGATGTATAGTTTCATGTTTAAATAGAAAGTAAATCATCTACACTTTAAAAAATTTAATTCATATATTTTTCTTTTTGTTTATCTACCACAAAATATTTAATCAGCTTCACGCTGTATCCCGCACACAGCAGGGTAGGCAGAGGGAACCTAGTGTTAAGACACTCCGTTCCCCACTTTCTGCCGAATTCTGGACGCATTGCGTGATGAGTGGCAGAACTCAACGCCGCGCTTAACCTCGACACCAGAGCCAAGAAAATAGAAATGGAATTATGTGTATTTAAAGTAATAACTTTTGCGACAGCATATTTACACATATATCAAAAATAAAACATCGACACCAAAACCAATAATAGCAGTGGCGTGTATGAAACATCTTCAATGCTAAAGGCCAGTTTGACTGGATTTTAAATGAGCAGTTTTATAACATAAACGTTATATTTCTTAGGATTTCAAGCGTATATAAGAACTAGTATAGCTAACTTTAACATTTTAAATATATCTAGATGGATTTTTATTTGATGGATCTCACTATTATCTTTAGTTTTTATTAGATGTAATAGATAAAAATGTTGTTATCTTCATCATTATTAATACTTGTTAAGTTAGTGTTGTAACTGGGTTTATAAACGTTATGGCGCAACACGTTGGCTTACATACAATAATATTTGCAACAACGGACCTTCTACACAGTCACAGTTAAAATTATTAACGCAAAATCGGAATATTATATTACTAAATTAGGATGTTTAACATTAGTATTATAGAAAATTTTTATTATTTAAGTTTGTGAGGTAAACGCAAATTGTAAAGTCAATAATAAATTAATACATTTTTATTTTAGATTTTAAGCACATATTTTTGTAAGAAATTAATATTGAAGAAAATGTTGTCAGATATTAACATTTTGAGCAGTTTTTTAGTGAGAACACCCAAAGTGTTTACCCTAAAATAGCATATTAATATGAATAACCAACCAATATCTTATGAGATTATTGCTTAGCCTTTACATCAAGAACTAGATGCAGAAGGAAGTATTACTTGAGAACGGCGCTATTTCGAGGAGGTTCTTCTGTCTGGAGCCCTAGCCACCGATGGCCTGGAACCTTGTCCCACAGTCGGAAGAGTATTTTGTATAGTCTAAAAATAGTTGAGTTGCGGATCTCAACGCCGCGCTTTGACTCGACACCAGAGAGAAGAATTGAAACTATAAATTTAAATAAATATTTCATTTCTTCGGGAGGAGATCGAACCCACAGTTAGTCGCGTTTACATATATTCATAGCTCTATAAGAGTATAGTCTATATATATAATAACACTGTTGCATTATTACATTCATTCAACACACATTCCTCATATTTTAGTTACTCATTGATCCAAATTATTTTTCACTTTCGTATTTTAATATATTTTTTAAGTGTTATACCACATTTAGGAAAAAAATATACTTTTTAGAAAATATATAAAATATCCCACATTCTTATATAACGTTTTGTGTTAACGGAGTTTCTTAACACAAGGTTCCTTCTGCCTACCCTGCTGTGTGCGGGATACAGCGTGAAGCTGATTTTTTTTATATGTTTTCTAAAAAATACGTTAACTAAATTAAATTAAATCAGCTTCACGCTGTATCCCGCACACAGGCAGGTGGAACCTAGTATTAAGACACTACGTTCCCCACTTTCTGCCGAATCCTGGAGGTATTGCGTGTTGAGTGGCAGAACTGAACGCCGCGCTTTGCCTCGACACCAGAGCGAAGAAATATAAATATAAATTTAAGTAAAAAATACATATAATGTTGATTATCGACAATATCTTTAAACGCACTTTGAGAAGTTTGTAATAGTGATACATGATTTATTACACGCTAATGGCATTGTTTCCTGTCAAACGTTACGTGAGCCAGGGAAATTGCTGACTCTCACGAGATGTCAATAGACTTTGTTTAAATTTAGTATCTAATATGTTATGTACGTATTGATAAAATTAGAATGGAAAATATACGTATTTATAAAAAAAATCAAGGACGAGGCCAGTCGTGGCGCAGAGGCAAAAAGGTGACTGAAAAATCGACTGGTTGTGGGTTCGATCCCCACTCGAGGAGATGAAATATTTATTTAAATTTATATTTTCATTTCTTCGCTCTGGTGTCGAGGCAAAGCGCGGCGCTGAGTTCTGCCACTCAACACGTAGTGCTTCCAGAATTCGGCAGAAAGTGGAGAACGGAGTGTCTTAACACTAGGTTCCCTCTGCCTACCCTGCTGTGTGCGGGATACAGCGTGAAGATGATTTATTTATTTTGATTTATTTATTTATAAAAAAAGCCAAATGTAATAAAATGTATACTTTTTATATATCTGACTAGTAAAAGAAATTATAAGTGATTATTATAGGACACACATGTACACCTTCATGTCGACCTCAAGTTTACTGAGAATGTCAGGGTGAATTGCTTAAAAGAGCATTATAGATGCAATGTGTACGACTCTGAAAGAGCACAAGATAACTAGTGCTTTACTTGAATACCAGAAGACGCTATCTATAAGTATGTAGAGTAATAATTTACTTAAGTTTTCATCAGATACACAAAAAATCTAGGTTAAAAATAAATGCTTTTTTTTTCTTATACAAAGCAAATCATCAAATAAAAAAAAATCAGCTTCACGCTGTATCCCGCACACAGCAGGGTAAGCAGAGGGAACCTAGTGCTAAGACCACTCTGTTCCCCACTTTCTGCCAAATTCTGGAGGCATTGCGTGTTGAGTGGCAGAACTCAACACCGCGCTTGTCCTCGACACCAGAGCGATGAAATGAAATAATGATTCTTAAAAAATTTTTAAGGCTAAGTTAAATTAAAATTGACTATATATAAACAATAGAATAAATTTTAACAGTCGACCTACATGTAAGTCGCCAACATATTGTACACACTGCCAATAAACTAACTACTAAAAGCTGTTTCCTAATCGAGTAAAGTAGGCACGCAAATTCCTATACATACAGGCACCTACCTAGTTACCGAATGCATGATGTGTTTTCATCACTCATTTAAAAAAAGTATTAGTGTTGTAATGAACTTGAAATACTTTTGAAATCCAGTCATTACGATCATTTTGTACGTCATGTTTCGCGATTAATACGATTTATTTACGTAATATAAGTATGTATATACTTTTATATTAATTTATTTTTTTAATATACTATAGGTTTGTGAATTACTACAATACGAACGTTTTTTTTTTATTATTTCTATTTGTTATTTTCATTTTTCATTTGTATGTTACTTTTGTTACAAGCGTGCGGTTGCGTGCGTTGTGAATTGGATTTTCACTGAGTAGAATGAAATATTTAATATTGTCATTTGCTAGTAAGTAGCTGATAATGAGGCAAAACGCAGTGTTGAGTACCGCCATTTAACTCGCAATTCCTTGAAAATTCCTTGAAAAGTGAGGAATGGAGTGTCATAACACTACGATTTCCAGGCTCCCTTTCCTTACCATGGTATGTGAGAGGAACAATGTGAATATGGAGAGAAAAAGTTTTTTTTTATTTTAAATCAGCAATACGACTACATCGGGAGATGTAGTCATATTGCCGTTTTTTTTTTCTTTTTCTTTCTAGATCTTTTCTTTTTTAATTTAGTACAAGATAAATTATCAATTGATAATTAGGTATACCGAAACTTTATAATCGATACCTACTTACTGGGGCATTAATATCGATAACTTGGTGGCCCTAAACCTATCCATTTAACGTTTAATGATATTTATAGCTAAAATTTAATTTATATTTAATAGATTCTCGTATATTACACAATAAAATTCATTGTTGTTCCCAAAAGAGCACAGTGATTACGTTCATAATAGACAAATGTTAGCACAATTAAGAGCTTAGAAGCCTCGACAGAGCAAGGCTGCTCACGACACGTACGTACTGAGTAACTGTAAGTACTCACAACTGATATGACCATTATTTTCGACCCACATGTTACATTTAAAATGTTTAACCTTCAATATTTTTCTATACTATAAAGTTTAATCTAAAGATTTAAATGTTAAGACGATACTGTGGACCGCCCGCAGCTTCGTCCGCTTACTCTACAAAATTATTTATTTAATAAATTGAATTGGATTCATATCCTTTTGCGGCACGATATGAAAATTATTCCTTATTTCCTTAAGGATTTTTAAAGGTTTCAGAATATAACCTATGTTGATCGCTAATAAAAAATAGTAGTGTTATAGAACTATACTATTTTAATGAATATATTTTACAATATTATTATTGTATTTTTCTATGTAATACAAATAGAACTCACATGAAAATAGTATTTTTAGGTCCTTTGTAATCGACTTCCCGTATCGAGAAGATTATCAATTCGACTGTATTTGTTTTTATGTTTGTTACCTCAGAACATTCGATTTTGTCGATTCTTGTCTTATTGGAAAGCTGGTGTTTTCTGTGTAGTACATTTCTGATAATGTTATTAATGAAAAAAAAACACATAAATCTTAAATTTTCATTAATTATATGCGAAACAAGTGGACGAATAACTCAATAACACGCCAACCGATTTCGGTGATTCTTTTTTTATTGGAAAGAATACACTTCAAGGGTAGTTTGATGAGAGTTTGGTCAGGTTCTGATTATGGGATCCGGTTTAAGTCGGTATTTTTTGTTAAAAATTGTGATACCTTTTGGTAAACTATCAACATTCTTAAAAAACATTTTTCAAATTAAGAGGTAGATTAAGTTTATGTGAAAGATTTTTTTTAAATAGTGTTTATCTTTTAGATTTTGTTCACGCGTTGAATTTCATAAAAAAACCAGCAAAAACGATGCAAAAATGCTCGTATCTTTTGATTGCGTTGTCATGGAAGCTTAATATTTTTTGTGCTTCTGGGAAGCGTAGACCTGAATATTTTATATTACTGTCAGCTTGATACCTTCTTTCGTCAGTTTTGAGGTTAATGGTGTTGACAGACAACAGACGGATAACAGTGATGCTATAAGGGTTCCGTTTTTTTCATTTTGAGTTACGGAACATTTAAATATTATTCCTTTAACAACCTCTACAACATCTTATTTTGCGATATAAGGTCAATATTATACCTATATATGCCATTTTTTTTTTTAAATCCGTTATGTTTCTTAGGCTCGAAACCGTAACAAACTGACAAAGTTACTTTCGAATTATAATATTAGTAAGGATTAAGAATTAATGAATATATTGAAAATAATTTATAATTATATTTTTATTGTAAATATGACGTTATCTGAATATTTCTAATCAGAACAATTCTTAAAATCTATTGTTTATGGAAAACAAAATGTGGAAAAATTCTTATACTGCATTGGAACTCATGTTATATAATGCTTGTCTATATTAATAACGTATAAATAAGGTAAAAAGTGAGATAAAACAGAATTAAACTTAGCTAAAAAAACAACTAAATATAGATATAATTTAGCATTTAAAAATAAAAAAAATCTACATTTTTGCATTGAAATAATATGAATGTCATGGAGAACTTCATCTATTAATTAAAATAATATTGTTGATGTTAAGTAAGGTTATACCAAAGACTTTTTGTATACACCAACAAAAAAAGCTAGCGACTCACGGATTCACACGAGTTCATTCGTTACTATAAAATAAATAAAATAATATTTCAGTTCCACGCTGTATCCCGCAAACAGCATTGTAGGCAGCGTGAACAAGTGTTTAAGACGCTGTCATTCCCCACTTTATTATAATATGATAATAATATTATTATTATTATCCAGTAATATATTTACCCCCCCCCCCCCCCCCCAAAAATACTACTATACTATTCATATTCAACCTCATCTCATCTAAAATTTTCTTAGTCATAGAGTTTTAATAAAGTACGGTTACCATTTTCTAATTAAAATATATATTTCTTAATTAAACAATAGATTATATATCTGGCTTATATGTATATTATTTTCCTATTACACTACAAAATCTTCGCGCTTTAAATTACATCTTTGGCATTAAAATTTACAGTTCTTTATAAAAAAGTGATGGGAAAATAATTAATTAGAAAGTATATTCTGTAAAATGTTAAATAAAAATACGTACATTTATTTTATTAGAGAAATAAACATAAAATATTATTATGAAGTGTGTTATTAAACAATTGAACACGAGAAAATGATAAAAATCATGTTTATATGAGAGATGAGTCACAGGTCATGAGAACCTACTTAAATAACGTGGATGTTTCATTTATTATAAGGTCACTTATTTATTATTGATTGAATAAACCGTAAAATGTTTGAATCATATAATTATTTTTATAGAACCACAGATATATCTACTTAAATAATAGATAAACAAATAGGTATGTTTATGTTAAAGCAAATGAATTGTTAGACTTAGCTGAATCGTATGTTATATTGACATTTTTTTCCTGAATTAGTACTGACCTGTAGATGACAGTTGCCAAATTTCATAATTCTAGGTATACTGGAAGTACCCTATTAATTATGACTGCTTTTATAGTGTCGAAATACGTGTTTTTTGCCATTGAAGGCTATTATTTTTTTTTTTATTTAACCACAAATGTATAGTTTTCATTTTTTTCCAGAACTAGTACTACCTGTAGATGCTAGCTGCCAAATTTCATAATTCTATGTCAACCGAAAGAACCCTACGAATTTTGATTCCATTGATACTGTCGAAAGACGCGATTTTTTGCGATATAAACGGCCATATCTTTTTTTTAAGTAAATATAGAATTTCTTTTTTTTTCATGGGGCCGTGATATAAGTGTATGGTATGAATTTCAACTCGATATATCCAACCGTTCCTGAGACAAAGGCTCTTAACAAACAGACAGAAGGAAAACAAGGTGATCTTATAAGTGTCCTCATTTCCTAAAAATTGCATTTTAAGCTTCTAAGCTCTAACAAAGATATGATAGTAAAGTATTATATTTTCAAATGAACATCATAGAATTAATCATTACATCATACAAAGAGTCATACATGATAATTAATAACAATAATAGTTTATTTATGAAAAAGAGTTTTCAAACTTATGGACCTCATTTTTGTACTTTTCATAAAGGTAATAGAGACTAGTCGTGAGGCAGAGGCACAAGTGTGTGACTGTAAATGTGACAAGTGACGATTCCCACCCGAGTAAATGAAATAGCGAGGCAAAGCGCGGCGTTGAATTCCGCCACTCAACACTCAATATCTCCAGAATTCTATTAGTCTTAACACTAGGTACCCTCTGCCCACTCTGCTGTGTGCGAGATACAAAAAAATAAACGTGATTTTACACTTAACAATCTGAACATTTTGATTTCAAGTTATCAATTAATCTTCTAATGGCAATGAGATTACATTTATTTCATACTTTTATTGATGGGATCAGAGTGCCTCAACTACGATGATGTAATAGTGTATTGAGTAGACGGATGCGCTGGTTTTCTCATACTATAATCATTATATCATAAATGATGAGTAAGATTTTATAATTTAGTATATATCGTTTTAGAATGACGACTTAAGCTTTGGATAAATATATTTAAGTTCCTTATTAAAATTATAAGTATATATATATATATATATATATATATTTATATTGTTAGTATAAAATGAAGATATACCTACTTAATAGCAAAATTCGAAACAATTACCAAAGAATTAAAGTTCTAGCATTTATCTATGTATCGACTTGATTCTTACCACATTTACTTGAATAGTATTATTTAACAACTTTTTAACTCAAAATCAAAATCAGCTTCCGCTGTATCCCACACACAGCAGGGTAGGCAGAGGGAACCTAGTGTAAGACACTCAGTTCCCCACTTTCTGCCAAATTTTGGAGGCATTGCGTGTTAAGTGGCAGAAACTCAACGCCGCACTTTGCCTCGACACCAGAGCGAAGCAATGGAAATATAAATTTAAGTAAATATTTCATCTCCTCGAGTGGGGATCCAACCCACAACCAGTCGGTTTTACAGTCACACTCTGTGCCGCTGCGCCACGACTGGCCTCTAACTTTTTTACTCTATCACCAATATTTTTATATGGTTGTAACTATATAATAATATTGTTGAAGATCAAGGGAATATTAATAACACTACCTAAAAAAAAATATTATAATTTATGTAATATTCCAATAAATTAAAACAACACACTCAGGAAGTTGATCAAATATGTAAATTGCTCATCAAAACAAAATAATGTATTATTATTATTTAATAAATGGATTTTGATATATCTTAAGTGGATTTGCGGAAAAAAATAAAGAAATCTAAAGTTCATAATGTGACCTCTACATAAGACGCCGCCACTTATTTAAGCAAAACATTCGTGATCTTAATAAGCTCTAAGTTTTAAATTCGAAGCTTTTTGTGTTGTTTCTAAAAAAATATACTAAAATTTTAAGGAATTTTCTTTTTGTTCTGTATTACGTTTCCTTTTTTGTGTTCTTTAATACAGAAAAAAAATCTTTATTACGTTTATTTCTTAGAAAATAGGCTAGATATTATCTTGTATTCTTATAGAATAACGGAAACAAGAGGTGACAATCGATTTAGAATATCACGATATTTTTTGTGTAATTACGGCCGGCCGTGTCATTCAATAACTAAAGTAAATGTTACAATAGTATAATAACTTTGCCCAAAATGTAAATTGATGTAGCTCCTCAATATTCTTGTATAGCATGTGTTAATAAATAAACAAGTAAACAAAACTGTGAAAGCAATTAAGTGAAAACTAGGCCACATCTGAAACTACAGAGGGTACAAACTGACATTTGTCATATAGTTTCATTAGGGAGTACAAGAGAGAGATGACTTCGCGATAGGACTTTTCAAAATTTCTAAGCGGAATTTTACGTTTTGTCAACGAAGCGAAGTTGTAAGCAGAAAATAGTTTAAGATAATTATGATCACAATTCATGCTTAGCAGCTAGCATTGGCTTGTCACTATATATATTTGTCATTGGAGATAATACTAAAATCTTTTTTTATACTGTTAATAAATTAAATTAAAACTAATTTAATTTCTAATTTTGTACAATTATATGTTCATATCATTTTATATATACGTTTTATATTCAATTTGACCTTGTTGTGACTCGTATCAATATAAAAAGTATTTTTCAGCTAAAAACGAGGTTCAAAGACACCAAGAAACTTGTTCTTAAATTTTAGAATCTAGGCAATTAAAATTTAAAAGATTATTACCCTGTTTGATTAGTCAAAAAATCTTAATTACATAGGTAATATTTTTATTTAAGCCAATAAAGATTCCTTCGAAGACGTTTCTTTTTTATCATCGAGTGTTGAATTTCCTCGAAAATTTGTTTTTTGTTTTGGATTTCTCTCGGCACAGAGACGCTCGGGGAATGAAATATTTTATATTTAAATTTCCTAGAAATGTGGGGAACGGATTGTCTTAACACTAGGTTCTCTCTGCCTACCCTATATGCTGGATACAACGTGAAGGTAAAAAAAATGTATAAAATCGAATGGAAATCGAACCACTGTATTTACAATCAGACGCCTCCGCCACCATGTTGCTCAATTATTAATTTATTCTTACCCGGTATGGCCATTCCAAGTTCAAGGTACTCTTTGACAGAAGGGTTAATAAAAGCTATAGGTGCTGGTGCAGTGTTAGGTTCAGGTTCTGGCGCATCTAAAGCTTGAGCTGGTTCACGAACCGCACCACTGTCGGCTCGTAACCGCTTCACTCGTGTACCATCTCTTGTACAACCTACAAAAAAAATAAAATCTAAAAAAGTATTGATATATTGCAACTGCTATCGGTACCGGCAAACGTTTTTAGATGTATCTACCGCTACAGGTTATCCTATAGTTGTACACCTGGTCAATTTACATTTCAATTGCTTTAATGCACAAGAATAATATAATTCCGTTAAAATATATAATATCATAAAAAATATGGCTAAAAATATGTATGTATTTAAATAAAATAATAGCTCTGCGATTTTTTTTCTTATATAACGAACTACTATGAATATATTCTATCTAATATCAGAATAATTACATGATTTACATAATGAAATCAATCTGCACATGAGTTTTACTTTTACTTAAGATTATGTAAACTCACTCAGAAAAAATATATTTGTATTTTTGGTAATAATAAAATATGTATAAATATTTTACTTATAAAATATAATACAATAAATGTGTCATTAAACCTCATTAAGATTTCATGTTATTAAACATTGTCTGTCACTTGTTTTTTTTTTTATTTTTAAACATTTTTAAAGTGGTATTCCACACTTAGGAAATAAATAAATATAGATAAGAGATGTCTAAAGACTTTGTACTCATTTGGACACGATGTATGTAGGGTGGTCGAATTAAACGTCGTGTGTGTTTAATCAGAATGGAAAAATTAAAATAATTTTAATATTTAAAAATAACAACATATAAAACTACAGAATCATTATTACCTATAGAGGTATCTAATGATTCGTCATTAAAAAAACTTTATAATAATGACTATCAAATAGTTTTAATATTAAATTTCATAAATTAGGTTCATTCTAAAAATGTTTTGTAATTTTCCTCTTATACAATAAAAAAATATTATATTTTGTTATATTTCTTATCATGGTTCACTTATGCCTAGTCATAGATATATGCTTATGTAGTCATAAAGTGTAAGTATATCAATCGCAAAGCTCTACAGCGCTTTTTTTCAACTTTTTTACATTATAAAGAGATCATCTCTGTGAAAAAAATATGTTCAAGACAAAACCTCACCTATCACTGTAAGCAAAGAAATGAACACTACAGGTAAAATACGAACTTTTCTTTTATTCATCTTGAAAGTCTATAAGAAAGTTAAAGAAAATCACAATATCATGATAAATGAAACACTACGTCACTGCGTTCAGGATGGTCACGACAAGTTTAAATGAATAATTGACGGTATTCATAAAGGACAGAGTAAAACGCGCGACGAGTCGCCAAGCTACGATTGCGCAAGAGTTCGATACTCGCGTGCTCTTTCGGAGACAGCCAAGCGCGCAATGTTACCTCAGCAATTCAGCATACGCTTACATCAAAACTCATACTAAAAATACAATTATATTGACCTCTAAAGTTTATTGATGATGATTGCAATATAAATATTATCCATCAGTGAGAAAACTGATAACTAAAAAATATGTACCTATCTACTATTCAATTACGATGACCATCTTAATTTAAAAGTAATAATACCTACCACCGGTAGATATGTGCATCTTGTGTTAATAACATAAGCGCTGAATTGAGGCCATCGTGTGACAGTGCCTGACAGCAGCGTGGGGTTGGGGATTCGATGTCCACTTGAGGGATTACGTTCTTTTTTTTTAACCGTCGGAATCTTTTTTTTTTGTATGTTCAGCGATTATTCGAAGACGCCTAAACCGATTGGGATGTTTTTTTTTTAATGGGTATACCTCACAGGTGGTCCCATGGTGACCATGTCAAGATCTGATGATGGGATCCTGGAGAAGTCGAGGGAACCGTCAAAATTTTATAGGCACACTTACAAAGATTTGAGTATTTTTTGTAAAGACTCGTGTGTTTGTTTTCGAAAATCACAATTTGATGACGTATAACTGATGATGAAGACCATAGAAGCCTAAGTAGTTTTACTGTAATAGTTACAAGGAAAAACATTGTTAAAACTTTTTGCCAGAAACTAGATTCCTCAATCGTTGCATTTTTTTTAACCTACTTCAAAAAACAAGATGTTCTCATTTTCAACCGATTTTAAAAAAGGGAAAAGTTCTTAATTCGCCCGAATATTTTTTATGTATGTTCTTGTTAATATGCCCAATTAAAATTGAAGCTCTATGTAATAAAATAGTACAGTCACTACGTACTCGATCGAGAAGCATCCTTTTCAGGTCTACCCATCACTTAAAATGTCAAGCCAATGCTACAACAACCTTACTACAATATCAAATTATTAAGCCTGTTTGTTTTACTTGGCACCGACTTCAAAATTATAAAATCTTTGTTTAATTACTTTTTTTTACAAAATTAAAGTACTATCGCTTTATGTTAAGTAAATTTATTTTGTACCTTTTAGTTTGCTTGAAGTCGGTTTCATTTTTGTCAAAAAATATTTTATTCGTTTTTTTCACGTGTGATAAGACAAAGTTCCGTCAATCAACACACAATGTCGTGAATTCTGAAAGAACATGGACAAAGAAGTTTCTTTCAACTGTCATGTCAATTGTATTTAAAGCTAAATTAAAATCTAATTTTATTTAATGTAAAAGGTTCCTTGCATTTTCAGCATTTAAAATAAAATCGATATGTCCGTACGTACCGCTAATTAGTCGGTCCGTAGATCGTCCGGAGTAATTCTTAAAGTATTTTCTCAAAGTAAAATAATTTTCAAAAAAAGAAGTTACATATTTAATTTATTTAAATGTAAAATGAATACCACCGCTTCACTATAGAAATTCAGTAGCACTTCTTTTTGTTGAATTATTTACATATTCACATTCACTTATTAGTTACAACCTACCTTTTAAATATTTTTATTTACTTAATATTTCTTTATTACATGAAATTTTACATTTCATTTTTGGACTCACTTTTCTGTTTAGTTAGCAGTAGCACGACAATATGTACATTTTTCCCGCCATTTTGTTAAAAGATAACGAATGAAAAATTTTATATGCACAAACTTAAGCAAAAACTAAATTATAATTTTTTTTTTTTTATTACTTTGAAGTAAGTTAAAATAATAAGAGAATTGATTGATGCGTAATCTATATAGTATATACCTATTTAATATTTGAGATGCGTTATTTTTGGAGTCGGTGCCAATATGAGTATTTTTTTATTTCTTTTTTTAGCTTTTATTAGATGTATTTAGTAACTATCTTTTTATGTTATTTTTTCTTGATTGGCATATGTGAATCAAGAAAAAATAACAATAGAAAAATTCTTGGTTTATATAAACCAAGAAATACTGAAACAACAGTGGACCTCTTAAGCCAGAGCATTGATAGTCGACGAAGCTTTAATGAACCACTTTGGAGCGATAGTGATGGCAGGAAGAATCTCCGGAGCCGAGGAAATTCTTTTAATTGGAGATGTAAATCAGCTACCCTATATAGACCGAGAGAATCTTTTCGAAATGATTTACCGTAAACCGCCAAAACCTTTCATGAACCAAAACTTAGTGTGTACTCACAGAAGTCCCATGGACGTCGCCTACGCCCTGCGAGAGATATATCCTGGTATATACTCGTCTAAGAGGGTAGTACGGTCCCTTTCTATGAAGGATATCAAAATGACACCAGTACCGAGAGATCTAAAATACACACTGTATCTCACATTTACGCAGGAGGAGAAAGAATCTCTGATCGCGCAGGGATGGGGAGGAGAAACAGGCTCGAAGGTGCTGACAATTCGTGAGTCTCAGGGTCTGACCAGCGCGACCGTTATAGTGGTTAACACTAAATCCATTAGGCTACAGCTGCATGATAGCGTTTCGCACGCCGTCGTAGCAATATCTCGGCACACCGACACCTGCACATACTATAGTGAAGGTAAAGATGACGCGGTCAAAATGTTAATACGGAACGCGACGGAGGTAACGACAAAACGCATTGTGGAATATAATTTAAAGATGGCTTTGAAAGATAGGAACGCAGCGGTCACCTCTTCCACCATAGCGGTCATGCCATCACCCTTATCCTAGTGCAAAATTCCTCACATCTCACATCAAATCAATTATCAATTATTATAAAATTTTAGCATGTATTTATTTATAGTTATGTAATTTAATATATATTGTAATGTAAAAAATTGTTAAATATACATATATAGACATTCGCTTAACCTTAGATCTAAGTAAAATTTTGTAAAATAATGTAAAGTTAAAAATATAATTTTCCTATTATAGGTATTAATTGTATGTAAACGATAATGTAATTAATATATATGATAAGGAAATTAATACATTTAAAAAGGGTACGGACCAAGTGTCTGTAGTGTTAAGAAATAAATAAATAAAAAAAAAAAAAAGCCAGAGTATTAAATCCAGTACTCTCTTATCACTCTCCTCACGACCTTTCGATACTTATTAAATCACAAGCGCAATTTTATTCTATTTGTCAATTTAATAATCGTTTTCTAGTGAGCGAAGCCATAGGCGCATCGCTAGTTAAAACATAAAGCTAATTGTTAGTTTTGCCTCACAAATTAAATTAATATGTTATTTGTAATTAATTCATTTGCAGTAGCAATTGACACAAATTAAATTAAATAATTTTATTACACTTGACCACTTGGCCATATGTCCGTATATGTGTGTGTATGTATAGTATATGTATGTAGTATATAATAAACAACAATAATATCTTTGTGCACCGTTATCCGCCAACTACAGTCTTTTACGGTTAGTTTTTATAAATAAAAGGTTGCCTGTAAGAGATCTCTTTCTAAGGCCGCCTTTGCACTATACTAATCAACACTGTAAAATTTGTAACACCAACTTGTTCTATCACTATTACTTAATTTCTCATGTAATTAGATGGAAACGGAAATCATGTTTCGATTTTAAGCTTTGTTAATTTAATAACTTTTATTTACTTTTTATATGACGTGAGAATGGGATGGGAGTAAGAAAAGGGGAGGCCGAGTGGTCCGTGCCTGCCCCAGAATAGTCTGGTGCGCACCCCAACGATTTTTCTAACAATAAATTCGCCCAAAAAAAAATAAAAAAAAAACAATATTTACATGAACATATCTGTGCAAAGCTAAAGTCCAGGCACCGCCCAGAAAATATATCTATTACTAACATGCGTCAGAATTAGTTAATCAGTAAGCTCATAGTTGTCAACGTATCCTTTTTTCTAAGAGAACTACCATTTTAAATTATAGCATAGCAATTTTTAGGTATCAGAATATTATAAAATATTTCGGCATAATAGAATAAATATTACGATAAATATTCGACGAATCAGGCTTTTTCAATTATTATTTTTTTCGTATCGCAACACTGAATTGTTTTTTCATAATGTTCAGAATATTTTGTTTATATTGATAAGCAAACTCGAAATAAACATCATTCAAGTGAAAACGAATTCAAAATCGATTTGTTGAATTTCACGTAACTCGAGTAGAAGGGTCCCACTTTAACAATTCCCTATTAATAATGTAGTTGTGGAAAATTATTATTTTTACATTATTTTATAAATAAATTATTTAAGATATTTTATACATTCTTTAATTTAAACGTGCCTGCCAGACATACTCAAAAAAATGTGGAAAAATTATTAAAATTGACAAAGATATGCCTATGACTAAGTAATCCTAGTACGTTTTTAGTTGTTCCTACCGAAAAGTAGATGAATGCAGATACTAAAATGGTAATAGGGACATGTGTATAAACCAAATAATAATTATACATATTTCATCGCCAGACTATGGTAACCTTTTTATTAACAGCTTATGCTTAACAACTAGTTTTAATTTTATTTGAACTCGAGTTAGAGATTATACAATTCGAGTCAAATCGAGCTAAGCGCAACTCGACTTAGTAATAAGCAATCGTTTTAATCACTATTTTGGTGAATCGTTGATGTTAAACACTAATGTTTTATAAATTTAAAATAATAGAGATTTCTATTCAATCATACGCTATTTATAACAGAATATTTTTATTCTTTATGTAATTGTTAAATGCATAAAATTATATTTCACATGTTAATTACTAGTATTTGTTATTAGGTATTTCAATAGGCTGGTTTAATGCCGGCAATTTATACCAAAATCTATTAGAAAACTGAAAATATGGACATAAAATTAAAAAAGGATTGCCCAGGCTGCAGTCAATTCTATCAACTGAAAAGTATGTGAGACTAACATTTTTATACATATCTTGATGTTTGTTTTTTTAAATATTTTATTGAATAACAAAATAGTTCACAACTTTGGAATGAATCGTAGCTTTTCAGTATTTTTTATATTTAAATTTTTTAGATGTTGATGCTACTGTAAATGGAAATGTGCCATTATTTCTTCCTTGTGGACATTCAATGTGTGAAAATTGTATCAAAAACATAGTTAAGTTTGATGAGCCTTTCGTTTGTAAAACCTGTAACCAAGATGTACAAATCGATCCTATCGATTTAGAGTTTTACCGTCAAAAGAAAAATTCTCTCTACTCAATATTTCCCATTAATATATATATGGTTGGTGAGCTCATCATGCAACAATTAGAGGTAATATTATGTTCCATATTATATCATAACTACATATAATAATTTGGGTAATAGCCCATATGATTTAAGTCATTTGTTTTTACAGTCTAAAAATGATACGAAACATAAAAGTGAAGAGAAATGCTTTATTGATATTAAAAATATTATTACAAGTACTGAATCTACCCATGGTAAGTTGAAATAACTTAACATGCTTATTAAACTTATACAAAAGTAATTTTAATTTAATATATAAAATTTATGTATTATTAAAAACATATTTCACTTAGGCTTAAGGAGTCTTAAGCATGTAGTTTAGGGGTGCCTAATTTCATGCTATTTATGTCCATCTGCATTATATTTGTATAAAAGAATACAGTGTAAAACTTTGTTCAGTAATTACTAATCTAAAACATAGAGCATTTCATGTCCTTTTATAGAACTCTATAAGATTATCTGCACAGAATAAGTTGCTTTAAGGCAATAAATAGAAAAAATATCTTAAATTCACAATATTAAAAATATTTATTTAAATAAAATGCTGCTAAAAACCCATTTTATGAGTAATTTATTCCACTATTGTAATTATTTATTTTCCACTTGTGATTGTGTTGAGAACCCCTATATTTGTAGGTCTAAAGTAATTTAAAGTTAATCCGTATTAGAGACTTAATTATTTAAAAACTATACACTATAAATTGTAGCAAGTGCATATATGATATGATTATATGATATGATGAAGATGTGTCATTGAAAGTGGGACCAGTCTCCAACTGTTAAACACAATAGTCTTTGGTTCGAAGTGAACTCAGGGGAAGAAGGGGAAATGAAACAAATAAAAAATATTATATTGTACTTATTAATAATATTAAGATCGCTGTCTTGGCCCAGGGGCACAAGGGTGTGACTGTAACGAGACTGTTGTGGGTTCAATCCCCACTTGAGGAAATGAAATATTTATTTATATTTCCATTTGCTCTGGTGTCGAGGCAAAGAGCGGTGTTCAGTTCCGCCACTCCAAAATTCGGCGGAAAGTGGGGAACAGAGTGTCTTAACACTAGGTTCCCTCAGGTTCCTTCTGCCTACCCTGCCTTGTGCGCGGTAGACAGTGTGAAGCTTATTTAAGATTGCAACCAATATAAATATTTTGACAATCCCTTTAGGAACATGCATTGAGTGTCATGGATATACAACAAAAATGTGTGAACAATGTAGTATTATAGTGTGCAACAATTGTTTTAATAAAAGCCACAAAAATTTTATTATATTCAAAAATCATGTGCTAAAAAACATAGGTAAGTATATAAAAGTTTTAATGCTTTAAATGAAGATATTCTAAAATGAAATATTTATATTATACAGCTTATATCATAAATGTTTAAAAATGATAATTATTGAAGTATATTTTTTAGAAGGACATATGCAAAAGAATAATTGTAAACTTCATCAAGATAAGCCATTGGACTATTATTGCGAAGACTGTTCGAGGTGTATTTGTATGGACTGTTTGATGGTTGGAGGGGAGATGTCATGCAAAAACCATAACATTAAATCAATTCAAGAAGTGGTCTGTAATTTTGTTTACATTTTTTGCCTTTTTTCTTCAGCTGCATGCTGCACAGGCTGTGTAGCTTCATGCTATATAGGCAGTGTTGCCCATTTTCTACAGAATTCTATATAGAGGTATTCCATATTGAATGGCGTAACTCAACGCCGTGCTTTGCCTCCAAACCAGAGTGAAGTAAATATTAAATATAAAAATAAAAATATAAAATAAAAATAAATAAATATTAAATATTACATTTCCTCAAGTAGGAATGGAACCCACAACCTGTTACATTTACAGTCACACTTTGTGCCCCTGCATCACTACTGGCCTCGCATAATCTATCTGTAATTCTAAACATATTTTGACAGTATTTACTTAGTTTATGTTTATATATTAAAAGATAATGATTTTTAGAATGAACAATGTTTGACTGATCTGGCTAACATCAATCCACAAGTGGATGAAATATTCAGACGTCTTACAAAAACTGCGCTTGTAAGTATTAAAGAAAAAAAGTAATGAGAAAAAGAAATTGTTAACATAAAGCGATAAACTCCTTAACTTACCAAACTGTCACCTTCAATTCTACTTTAACTCCATTTGTGTGAAATTTACTTTCGCCTGAAGTATTGGTTGAAGTTTAAAAATTGTCTTAAGGAGTATGTTAGTGTGCAATAAAATATTATTTATTTTTATTATTATTTTTTTATGAGACTACATATTTTAATTTGATAAAAAAACTATGTATAAAAATTGTGTAATAAAAATGATATTAACAGGATGTGGGCCACATACTTTCAAACAAAGATGACACAAGAACAACTCATTACAATAATTTAATTAATAAAATAGATCAGCACTATTCTAAAATCAATTCAATCATACAAAAACAAAAGGAACAAATAACACAAGAAGTATTGAAACTGAAGTTTACAGAATTAGAGTCCTTGAAGAAAGCTAAACACAATATCACACAGAATATTACAAGAGCAATGAAAACTTTGAATATTATAAATAACTTGGACCCAAATAAATTGAAAGAGGTGAGTGAAGCAATTTAAGAATCAAATAATTTATTACATGTAGTGGCCATTATGGTGCAGCGGCACAGGGTGACTGTTAACGCTATTGTTGTAGGTACGATTTTCCCTTAGATGTATAGTTATTGCCATTTCCTTGTTCCGGCGTTCAGTTACGCCATTCGGCTACCTTATCTTGTCTAAAGGGTCTTAACAATGGGTTCCCACAGCCTCTTTTTCTTTTTTTATACGAGATACAGTGTGACGCAAAACAAAGTAAATTATTGCAGCTTTTAGGCAAATTATCATTGCAATGCCAAGATTTATTGTTTTTAAAATTAAAATAAAAATTAATAAATAGTTAGCATTGCTTAACTATTACTTTACAAATATTAAACTAGAATTTGGACAGTAAGTCGATGATTGTCGATTCGATCCCCATTCGGGGGTATGAATTATTTTCATTTTTGCGCTCAGGGAAAAGTTAAGTTAAAAAAAGTTCTTATCGTTTTTTTGTTTTAAGATAGATTTTTTCTTTTTTTCTTTTTTTTTAGATTTTTTTTTTGCTCAAAAAACTACCAAATTTATTTATTATTATTTATTATATTAATGTAACAAAAAAGTACCCAACAATATAATTAAAGTACAAATTATTCTTTTAGATGAACCTGTCTGCCATTTTGGATGATGCTAAGAAAATTGTAAAAACTCCTTGGTATCTTAATCAAAGTCAAGCAGAAAACACTTTAGAGTAAGTCCATTTTATTAGTTTAGAAATGTATTAGGTGTGCAGGGTAACAAATGTGCAACTGCATACGCGATGGTTGTGGACTGATAACGAGATATAACACGGCGTTGAGTTCTACAAATTATGACGCATTGTCTTAAGAGTTTGGCAGAAAGTGGAACTGAAATGTCTTAATGGGATACGGAGTGTGTCAAATCTCTCTCCCCTTTTCCCAGGTTCCCTTCTGATTTGGGCGGGGTATAGCGTGAAGCTATAAAAATAATCATATGTTATGTTGTGTCGTAAGACTAGGTTTTTTCTCTACCGACCTTGCTGTATGCGGGTCACTGTGTAAAGCTTAAAAACATGAAAATAAATCCTTCATTTCAGGCACACATGTTGGTCACTTTTTTACCTATCACGAAGGTTATTAATGTAGTGGCATATAATATAGCATTTTGTGCAAATTCCCTAAATGAAATTAATGATAATGATGTATAATAAATGATACCACTATTTTCTTTTGTTTAATTATATTATCTACATATTAATTACTTTCAATAAAAATATAAAATTCTTATCTTGAGAATTAATTTCTTATTATATTTTGTTTTTATTACAGTGTTACAATAAATGAAGAAATTTTTTCCTCAATCAGCAATTATATGAAACTGGAAGGCAATACGAATTTTGAATATAATCTCTATACAACAGATGAATTGACTGAAAACAATATTAGTATACCGGCTGCACCGCTTTCTGTTATGTATCCTCCTGAAATAACCAAAGGTATGAATTGTTCTGAGAGGTCACGATAGCGGCCTCAAATGGGATGGACGTGGGTTCGATTCCCAGTTGGGAAATGAAAAATTTGAATTATTTTCATATTACACTTTGTTTAGTCAGAATGTGGTAGTAAAAAATAATTAGCAGTGGCTATATAACTCAGTAGTAGTTTCAACTATGATAAAAACAATATACTCTAAAAGGTATCTAAAAACACTTAAACCATATAAATGTACATATATATCACATCACATCAAAAGTTAAGTTAAATTCTAAATATGTTCTATTTCATATCGTATATACATATTAGTCTTGGCGCAGGGCCACAAGAGTGTGGCTGTAAATATGACTGATTGTGGGTTTTAATTTATTTAGAACTTGGATAGAACTTTGATACCAGAGCGAAAAAATCGAAATTTAATTTATTTAAATTAACAATTCCATTTTTTCGCTCTGGTATCGCAGTAAAGCGCAGCGTTGAATTCCGGCACTCAACACGCAATGCCTCCAGATTTGGGCGAAAAATAGGGAACAAAGTGTTTTAACTCTAAGTTGCCACTGCATATCATGCTGTGAGCGGGATGCAGCGTGAAGCTGATTTAACTTTAATTAAATTTTTAATTCGAAACATTCGAAACATTGTATTGATTTGCGGAACTCAACGTTACGTTGCATGGATTGTTACCACAGATAGGATAAAAATAATTTATTCTTTTTCATTCCTTAATGGTACAATTCTGTATATGTCTATATTACAAACGAAATCAGCATTTTATAATATAAACCTATGTGCATTATCTAATATTTTTATATTCAAACAGATGTACGCGAAACGACCAAGACAAAAACAAAAGAGATACAGGAAAATGTGAAACCATTGGTTTTTTTGGAAAAAATGCCTAAATATCGTAACAAAAGTGGCTCCTGTTCATCACTCAACTCTATCACAAGTGACTCCTCATTGAAAACCTATCTTTCCTGTGAGTTTAAATATTATACACTAATTGTCTCATGAATAAATAAATACATATTTTTAGCTTAACATTGTATCCCGCATATAACAGGTAGGCAGAGGGAACCTGAGACCTAGTGTTACCCTTCATTCCTCACTTTCCGCTGAATTCTGGAGGCATTGCATTTTTTTTACGCGCCCGTACGCATTGCCTCGTTGCCAGAGTGAAGCTAGAAGAAAAAAAATTAAATATTTAATTTTCTCGAGTGGGAGTTGAAATCTCCAATGTGTCACATTTTCAGTTATACTCTTGTACCCCTGCGCCACGACAGGCAAAATTAAAAATCCGATTTTTTTTAATCTTTTTAAAATATACCACACTAAGCATAGATAAAATATTTTAAAACACATATAAAAGTAGCGCGAAACCTGACTCGAACCCGCGTTTCTTGGGAGTGCATATTAAGCCAATATGTTCTTATTAAATTATTCAAAATTCTTATACTTACTTACAATTTATTTATGTTGTTAGTATGTCTGCAGGGAGATTTTTGTTTACACAACGATTATTCATATACGAAACAAATGCTTGATCAGCATTCTAGGAAAGTATCGCGACTCCTATCGTGGATTGGTTTTTTATGCATGCGAGTACATTTTTGCAGTTTATAATTTAATTACTTCATTTATTATTTCATTAGATTATATTTGGTAATTTCTTTTGTTTTCAATTAAAATACGCTTAGGTATTTTTTTGAGTTTTTTAATAAGTTTACATGCGTTACTATAAATTTCTCTTCTACTTATCTTTCAATAGGTGTCAACATCTGAAAATTAATACATTTTTGCGCATTAACAGTTAAAATTTTTTTAGCACATATAATACAAAGTATTACAGGTTATTTTATGTTTTTTTTTATAGATGAAACCAAACCAATGTTGCAGCCCAGCAATCCAAATGACTACGATTATGACCTACCCATGCCGCTGGTTGAAGGTAAAATTTCCTTATAAATAAAATATTTCACAATTTTCTTTATTCTCTAGATTCATTTATAAATTTGCCTCAAATATATTTTTTTATCTCTATTATGCTTACATTACAATTAGACAATATTTTTAAACTTGTTTATTATTTAAACTCATAAAATATGCATTTTGTGTTAGTACTGTTTTAGAGAAAGGTAGTTTAAACCTTATGCAATATTATAGTAGATATTTTTACAATAATTTTAATGAAGTGAATCTAGGAAAAAGAGAAAGTATTTTTTTTTAAACCAAAATTAACTGCTAGGTAGCTGACAAAAAATTCCCCCAACTGAGAATCAAACGTACAACCGTCACGAAAACATAGTCTTCATGCATCTCATAGATTTTCTTTACCTGTTGCTTATTCCTATTCTTTCCCGTAAAAACTCCCCGGCCACATGTGCGTCACTATGTCTACGTAATTTCCCTGTTAATTACAAGGGGTGTCTAGAATACCGTGAAATCTATGCTAGAAAAGCACATAACAAATATAGAAATGGAAACAGCAAACCACAGCAAAAGCAAAACAATGCACCTAGACTAGACATCTATAACTGGATGCCGATAGTAAAAGGACCCCAACAACAACCACAGACTATAGACCAAAAAACCTGTCGAGAGGATTGATAGAACAACCAGGTGATAATTCTAAAGGAAAAAGTAAACAAGAACTTCGCCTTCAGAATTTAATTTAGCTCAGGTAGCTCAAACAGACAACCAAACCCACACTATATATGAAAACATATTGCTAGAAATAATCACTGAACAAACAAAATTGATTTATTGATCAGACAAATGGAAACTTTTTAATAAGCTGTAAGAAATAATGATTTCATTAAGAATTGGAGCATGGAACCCGAATGTGCTAGTTCCCATAAAGAAAGAACTAAAAATGTTACTTCAGGCCAACAAACTTGATATCATGCTTATATGTGAAAGTAAAGAAGGACCTGTTGATGCTATTTATTGTAAAATATTACAATAAAGAAAGAGGCCGGTCGTGGCGTAAAATCGACTGGTTGTGGGTTCGATCCCCACTCGAGAAAGTAAAATATTTATTTACATTTATATTTTCATTTCTTCGCTCTGGTGTCGAGGCACAGCGCGGCGTTTAGTTCCGTCACTCAGCACGCAATGCCTCCAGAATTCGGTGGAAAGTGGGGAACGGAGTGTCTTAACACTAGGTTCCCTCTGCCTACCCGTGTGCGGGGTACAGCGTGAAGCTGAAAAAAAAAGACTTAAGAAATCGAATCTCAGAAGGTAAAAGACAGTACAACAAAGCAGCGATAAAACTGAAAGGAGTGATACATGAGAATGAAAATGATACCTTCCAACAGAAACTATCTAATTCACTGTCTGCACAAGAAGTGTGATGACTATACTCTATGGAAGCTCACGAAACAGTTTTCGAGGCCACAACAGCCAGTTCCACCGTTGAAATCTCAGCTGGAATTGTAGGTTAAAAGCTCCAAGGAAAAAGCAGAACTCTTTGCCCAAATCTCTCATAAATATTCCAACCGAACGCCTTCCTGAAAACTTATCAATAATTATATCTACTGTTTTAACAAAAAAGCCCCTGATTTGATTTGATCACTGGGGAAGTCTTCAAGCACCTGTCAAAACAACCGGTTGTCTTTCTAACTACGGTGTTTAATACCATCTTGAGAGTACTATCCCAAATTGTAAAATATCTCCCAGATACGCATGCTACCTAAACCTGAAGAAGAAACCACGGAGCCAAGTCATATAGACCCATCAGTCTCCTGCCGACAATGTCCGAAATCTTCTTTAGTAGATCCAAGGGACCTGGTAAATAACTACTAAGCGCGGCGATGACTTTCGCCACTCTTCTCTTAATCTCACGAAAATGGTGGAAAGTGATGATCGGAGTGTTTTAACTATAGGTTTCCTTTGTCTACCGTGCTTTGTGCAGGATTTAGCCTAAATCTAAATAAATAAAAGTGATTGTGTTGTGTCAGGTGCGCAGGAGCTGATCTACATCTCGCACATCGTGTCCCCGCACGAGCTGTACGTGCAGCGCGCGCGCCACCAGCCGCTCGTGGAGCGCCTCATGCGCGACCTGCGCCACGTCGCCGCCTTGCCGCGCCCCTCGCTCGCACACGCCCAGGAAGGTACTCGTCTGCCTTCTCTTTCTGTTGAGGGAGCTCTCCGCTCCACTCCACGCGCGCCACCAGCCGCGCGTGGAGCGCCTCATGCGCGACCTGCGCCACGCCGCCGCCTTGCCGCGCCCCTCGCTCGCACACGCCCAGGAAGGTACTCGTCTGCCTTCTCTTTCTGTTGAGGGAGCTCTCCGCTCCACTCCACGCGCGCCACCAGCCGCGCGTGGAGCGCCTCATGCGCGACCTGCGCCACGCCGCCGCCTTGCCGCGCCCCTCGCTCGCACACGCCCAGGAAGGTACTCGTCTGCCTTCTCTTTCTGTTGAGGGAGCTCTCCGCTCCACTCCACGCGCGCCACCAGCCGCGCGTGGAGCGCCTCATGCGCGACCTGCGCCACGCCGCCGCCTTGCCGCGCCCCTCGCTCGCACACGCCCAGGAAGGTACTCGTCTGCCTTCTCTTTCTGTTGAGGGAGCTCTCCGCTCCACTCCACGCGCGCCACCAGCCGCGCGTGGAGCGCCTCATGCGCGACCTGCGCCACGCCGCCGCCTTGCCGCGCCCCTCGCTCGCACACGCCCAGGAAGGTACTCGTCTGCCTTCTCTTTCTGTTGAGGGAGCTCTCCGCTCCACTCCACGCGCGCCACCAGCCGCGCGTGGAGCGCCTCATGCGCGACCTGCGCCACGCCGCCGCCTTGCCGCGCCCCTCGCTCGCACACGCCCAGGAAGGTACTCGTCTGCCTTCTCTTTCTGTTGAGGGAGCTCTCCGCTCCACTCCACGCGCGGCTGGTGGCGCGCGTGGAGCGCCTCATGCGCGACCTGCGCCACGCCGCCGCCTTGCCGCGCCCCTCGCTCGCACACGCCCAGGAAGGTACTCGTCTGCCTTCTCTTTCTGTTGAGGGAGCTCTCCGCTCCACTCCACGCGCGCCACCAGCCGCGCGTGGAGCGCCTCATGCGCGACCTGCGCCACGCCGCCGCCTTGCCGCGCCCCTCGCTCGCACACGCCCAGGAAGGTACTCGTCTGCCTTCTCTTTCTGTTGAGGGAGCTCTCCGCTCCACTCCACGCGCGCCACCAGCCGCGCGTGGAGCGCCTCATGCGCGACCTGCGCCACGCCGCCGCCTTGCCGCGCCCCTCGCTCGCACACGCCCAGGAAGGTACTCGTCTGCCTTCTCTTTCTGTTGAGGGAGCTCTCCGCTCCACTCCACGCGCGGCTGGTGGCGCGCGTGGAGCGCCTCATGCGCGACCTGCGCCACGCCGCCGCCTTGCCGCGCCCCTCGCTCGCACACGCCCAGGAAGGTACTCGTCTGCCTTCTCTTTCTGTTGAGGGAGCTCTCCGCTCCACTCCACGCGCGCCACCAGCCGCGCGTGGAGCGCCTCATGCGCGACCTGCGCCACGCCGCCGCCTTGCCGCGCCCCTCGCTCGCACACGCCCAGGAAGGTACTCGTCTGCCTTCTCTTTCTGTTGAGGGAGCTCTCCGCTCCACTCCACGCGCGCCACCAGCCGCGCGTGGAGCGCCTCATGCGCGACCTGCGCCACGCCGCCGCCTTGCCGCGCCCCTCGCTCGCACACGCCCAGGAAGGTACTCGTCTGCCTTCTCTTTCTGTTGAGGGAGCTCTCCGCTCCACTCCACGCGCGCCACCAGCCGCGCGTGGAGCGCCTCATGCGCGACCTGCGCCACGCCGCCGCCTTGCCGCGCCCCTCGCTCGCACACGCCCAGGAAGGTACTCGTCTGCCTTCTCTTTCTGTTGAGGGAGCTCTCCGCTCCACTCCACGCGCGCCACCAGCCGCGCGTGGAGCGCCTCATGCGCGACCTGCGCCACGCCGCCGCCTTGCCGCGCCCCTCGCTCGCACACGCCCAGGAAGGTACTCGTCTGCCTTCTCTTTCTGTTGAGGGAGCTCTCCGCTCCACTCCACGCGCGGCTGGTGGCGCGCGTGGAGCGCCTCATGCGCGACCTGCGCCACGCCGCCGCCTTGCCGCGCCCCTCGCTCGCACACGCCCAGGAAGGTACTCGTCTGCCTTCTCTTTCTGTTGAGGGAGCTCTCCGCTCCACTCCACGCGCGCCACCAGCCGCGCGTGGAGCGCCTCATGCGCGACCTGCGCCACGCCGCCGCCTTGCCGCGCCCCTCGCTCGCACACGCCCAGGAAGGTACTCGTCTGCCTTCTCTTTCTGTTGAGGGAGCTCTCCGCTCCACTCCACGCGCGCCACCAGCCGCGCGTGGAGCGCCTCATGCGCGACCTGCGCCACGCCGCCGCCTTGCCGCGCCCCTCGCTCGCACACGCCCAGGAAGGTACTCGTCTGCCTTCTCTTTCTGTTGAGGGAGCTCTCCGCTCCACTCCACGCGCGCCACCAGCCGCGCGTGGAGCGCCTCATGCGCGACCTGCGCCACGCCGCCGCCTTGCCGCGCCCCTCGCTCGCACACGCCCAGGAAGGTACTCGTCTGCCTTCTCTTTCTGTTGAGGGAGCTCTCCGCTCCACTCCACGCGCGCCACCAGCCGCGCGTGGAGCGCCTCATGCGCGACCTGCGCCACGCCGCCGCCTTGCCGCGCCCCTCGCTCGCACACGCCCAGGAAGGTACTCGTCTGCCTTCTCTTTCTGTTGAGGGAGCTCTCCGCTCCACTCCACGCGCGCCACCAGCCGCGCGTGGAGCGCCTCATGCGCGACCTGCGCCACGCCGCCGCCTTGCCGCGCCCCTCGCTCGCACACGCCCAGGAAGGTACTCGTCTGCCTTCTCTTTCTGTTGAGGGAGCTCTCCGCTCCACTCCACGCGCGGCTGGTGGCGCGCGTGGAGCGCCTCATGCGCGACCTGCGCCACGCCGCCGCCTTGCCGCGCCCCTCGCTCGCACACGCCCAGGAAGGTACTCGTCTGCCTTCTCTTTCTGTTGAGGGAGCTCTCCGCTCCACTCCACGCGCGCCACCAGCCGCGCGTGGAGCGCCTCATGCGCGACCTGCGCCACGCCGCCGCCTTGCCGCGCCCCTCGCTCGCACACGCCCAGGAAGGTACTCGTCTGCCTTCTCTTTCTGTTGAGGGAGCTCTCCGCTCCACTCCACGCGCGCCACCAGCCGCGCGTGGAGCGCCTCATGCGCGACCTGCGCCACGCCGCCGCCTTGCCGCGCCCCTCGCTCGCACACGCCCAGGAAGGTACTCGTCTGCCTTCTCTTTCTCATACATGCCACCTTTAAAGTTTACTATAACTGTTGGAATGATCCTTGTATAAATTTATTATTTTCTCTTTTTGTAATTTTGCTGGTGAGGTTAAGTTACACTATGTCTGTCTTTTCCCATCCTTTTTGTTTGTTTTTTTGGGAAATATCTGTCTCTTTCTTGCTCTCGATTAATGTGTTATGAATTTACCCTATAATGTTATGAAATATTTAAAAAAAATAACCTTACTTTTACACTGGATCCCGCATGTAGCAGAGAAGGTAGAGGTAATTTTGAAATATACTTTTTTCTTTATAATTAATAAATAAATTTCAATATCCATGTTAAATTTCGAGTTCCAGAATGTTGTCGCTATTTTGAAAAACAATTATAATTTTAATAAATAATTGAAAATTTTTTCTATAGGTAAAATTTATTTAGTCTTCAACAAAGTGGACAATTTCTGGCAAAGATGTAGTGTTATGAGCATTGATAGAAAAGATCCGAACAAGCCCATCTTTCATGTGTTTTGTATCGACTTTGGTAGCACTTTAGCTGTGACTATTGATAAGTAAGTAAATTATAATATTTTGTCATTATTATTTTTTCTAACTCACAAGTAAACTCTTCTATATAATTATTTTCGTAAGTGTCTCAATCTGTCAATATTAATTCTATTATAAATTAACATTCTGAGGAAATCAAATATTATTATTATTAATAATTGCATGACCATCCAATAAATTATAACTGAATTTAAATGAAATAAAGTTCAAAGCACTTACAGCTAATATTTTCAGTCCAAATAACACTGGCTTACCCTACATAAATATAAACTTAACTTTTGTATACTTACATTGCGGTGATGAGGTTATGGTATGGTAATCTCTTCCAGATTACGTCTGATCCCGCCGGCACTGGCGCAGTCGCCGCCACCATTCGCCATTTGCTGCGCCCTCTACAACTGCGAGCCCGTCAGTGGCACGTGGGGCAGCGATGATTCACTACTCATACAGAATATTATTGACAAGTAAATATTATATTATTCAATAGAATTTAACAGCTATCGTCTGATTGTTAGCGCGAGGGTTCAATGATCCTCACTCGGGGGAATTAAATATTTTTGTTTTCTCACCTAATTTAAGCGCTTGTAATTCGTTGTCAATGTGTCGATAATTTAGCGATGCCTGGGGACCGGGGTGTCTACTATGCAGGATACAGTGTGAAGCTTGTTGTTGTGTGTCCGCAGTAAGCAAGCAGTGGTGCACGTGCGCGCCGTGGAGCGCACGCGCCTGCTGGTGGACATGACGACGTTCGAGGAGGGCGTGAGCGTCGCGCACGCGCTCGCCTTCCACGCGCGCGCGCGCACGCCGCGCACCGCGCCCGTACGTATATCAACATGGCGTCTAATGTCTCTGCCAAAAGAAGCGAAAAATTTCAAATGTCGAACTTTACATATACTTTTTTTTATTTGGTACTTTCGTTAAGTATGTATAAAAGTAAAAATATTTTTTATTGATTATTTTTATAGGGAGAGATATGTTAGGTCCTTAACTAACTAATTATTAATTATTAGCGGCCCACTCGCGGTTTCGCCCGCATAACATCTCTAATACTTTTATTATGCTGCATTTGCTAACAGATTAATAAATATTTAATCATGAACAACTTGTTTTCATAATTTTGAGAAAGTGCAAGCACTACGTGGCTGCCTGAGAGGATATCGCTGATGACATCCACAAGGGCGCCCCTCGGGACTCTAGCATACACTTGCGACAGTAAACAGCGTTGAATTATTTTAATTTTACCTTTTCTCGAAAAGTAAACTCCCAAATAACATGCTTTAAAAACCAAAGCTTATATTCATAAAATTTTATTAATAATAGAATAACTTTCGCTCGTAAGTTTCCAATATCTATGTCAAATAAAAATCGCTGAAATATCACCTTAGAAAGAAAAATCACATTTCTACATTTACTTTAAAAAAAATATGGCCGTTTATGTCGCAAAGAACGCGTATTTCGACACTATAAATAGAATCAAAATTAATATGGTACTTCCGGTTGTTCTAGAATTATGATATTTTTTTATTATTTTAACAGACACATGGTTAGACCATCTAATTGGATCGTCTATTTTAGTATGTGTCCTTATAGTACATATTTAAACTTTTTCAAAATTATTAGCCTATTAGGTAAATTGAATTCTTTCATTGATTAAGTTTTTTTTTAAGGGAAACATACACTACATTAAATATTTACTTAAAAACTAACAAACAAAAATTTTTACACTAACCGATCAAGCTTTCACACTATATGTTTTAATAATTACTTATTCTTGTTTTAGTATCCGAAGATGACTGGGGTTACAGAAACCTCTAAAATATTCATCGGCAGTCATGATTGTAAAAGAAATTCTACAGAGGAAGTCTATATCACACACATTATTAGTCCTGATAATTTCTTTGTGAGAGAGGTATTATTTTTTATCATTTTATTATTATTTATTTTGTTTTTTTAAAGGGTTCGGTGATTAGCTCACTAGAAAATATTATTATATTATAGCAAATTATACAAATTCTTTACAAAAAGTGTAGCCTTTGTGTTATTCTGATATATAAGCTACTTTCTTGTAGAGTTTGATCTAAATCCGTTCAGTATTTTTTGTTTGCACCCATCCTCACACACTTTCACAGTTATAATTATATTATAGTATGTATACATACATACTATTGTACATACATACTATTATATAATTATAAATGTGAAAGTGAAACGGCAGAAAGATTAAAAAATAAATTATGAGCCTTTACAATATACATTTTTTTTTTCTATTTTAATTTCACATAGAAGTATAACTTTCGATCCAATCCTTATACATGTTTTTATTTTTCATTTAATAGCAACATCTGCAAGAAGCTTATGAAAAGATATGTGAGGATTTAGAACAAGAATATAATTTGAGTGTAAAAACGGGCAGCATTTACCTGCCAGAAAAACGTGAGTTTTAATTATGTTATTGTTGTTGTTGTTGTGTTTTGTTAGTGTCTTAATTTATGTTACTATTTTAATACAAACTATATATATTTTTTTTATTTTTGTATTGATTTTAGAGACTTCATTTATTTATTTTAACGCATAGCAATGCTTGCAGTAATGTTTTATGTGAAACTGCAGCTGTGTCAAATTTTATCCAATCTACAACTGCCTTCCAACAGAAGTTGTAATGTTTTAGTACATTTCTTAAACGTTGTTTCGTAGATATGGCGTGCGTGGCAAATGTGGAGAAATGTGGATTGGGAGTGAGCTGGGCGCGCGCGGTGGTGCTGGAGCTGCCGGGGCGCGGGCGCGTGCGCGCGCTGCTGCCCGACGTGGGCGCGCGCGTGCTGCTGCACTGGACGGCGCTGCGCCGCATCCTCAAGAAGTTCACCGTACAACGAGCGCTTGTAAGCATCTCGGAACAGCCTTACCTATAAGCTTCAGTGTCTTCAAATATTTGCTTAAAGTTCATATTCGGACTCTCTCTCTATCCTAATTTCGTAAAAAGTTCAAGTAGCTTGTAATACCCACGTTCTTTGTCTTACATATAATATCCTGTTCAATCCGTCTTCCGATTTATACCTGGAGTAACCGTTTAAGATTTTTTTCAAATCACACGATTTCTGCCTTTGTTAAAAATTTACATTAACTCTAAAAAAAAATTCACACTTCTTCTTTTTAAAAATCTTTTTCTGTTAAATCTTCCACTTGTAGAACTCCCCAGCCGTTACAATCAAATGTAATTAATAGAATAATGTATATTTAGATAAATATTTCCTTTTTTTTTCTCAACATAAAATATAATTCAATATTTTTTGACATCTACAACTTATTTATGTTGTTAAATAAATAAATAAATAAAACAGCTTCATTCACATCAATTTTTTACAAGTTGAGTCGCTGAACCTTCCCAGTAAGTAATCTATATATATAAAAGGACTTGTGCTGACTGACTGAGGTAAGACGCACGCAGAGCCGTAACCGCTGAAATGAACCTGAAACGGGAAATTTCGACAGATGTTTATTTTCATATTCTGGACATCCACTAAGAAGGGAATTTGAAAAATTTTAGCTCTAAACGGATGAAATAGGTGTTGACAGTTTGTATGGATTTTTTTTATTAATTTTTAAGTGATATTCCACACTTAGGAAAAATAAATACTTATTTAGAAAATTTATATTTATTTCGCATCTCTGTAGGGAATAAATTGTAACAAGCGTATAAGAATTTCGACGTAGCTTGATGAGAGTGTTTGGCTTAGTGGTCAGAGCACTAGGGCAATTTCCAAAAGGTGTGGGTTCAAATACCGCTACGTTCAAATTTTTATACGTTATCTAAATAAATATTTTTCTTTCGAAAGTGTGGTTACACTTAAAGATGTCAAAACATGTACAATTATATTTTATGTTAAGAAAAAAAAAACGATGTAGCTACTAATCAAGCTACGTTCAAATTTTATACGTTTTCTAAATAAGTATGTGTTAATATTTTAGCATATGTTTATTTATGAAGGTATACATGTGTATATATATTCAGTACAATCATGCCAATGTAACAAATTTATTCTCTCCTCTGCTCCGAAGTTGCCTGGAAGAGATATCACACTTAGCGATAAAGCCCTTTATTATGTTACCCAATCTCAATCAATGCCAAACGCTACGGTCTCTACGTACTTCTTTCGCCTCGTCCACTGTCATCAACCTCTTCATACATGCCCTCCGAAGATCAACCGAGATCTCCCCTACATCTCTTACCGCTCATTTTTCCAACATAATTTTTTTTTAGCCATTCTTTCATCACTCATTCGTTCGACGTGCCCAAACCAGCTGAGCGCGTTCTTCTTCATTTTCACCGTAACATCCTCGCTAATACCTGCCATTCTGTGTGTATAGGCTTACAATAAAAAGTATTTTACGTTACTATTTACGTTTAATGTTGTGGTTACAATATTTTTTTCAGGCAAAAGAATGTCACCTAGCTGGCGTGACCCCTCTTAATAAGAAATGGAGTTCTAATTCTGTAATTTTGTTAGAAAGTTTCCAAGGCAAAGTCTTGGAGCTCGTGGTAGAGGATAATCGTAATCGCAATTCACTAGGAGTCACCTTATATGATAAATCTGATGAAGAAAACATAGTATGCATCAACACTCTAATGATTAAACATAAATTTGCTGTTACTTTTGGGTAACTATAGAAAATACTTAATATTTTATCTATTATTGTTTTCATTTTTGTGATATATATGTTTATTGTCATATGTTGCAGTTTATTCATGTTCAATAAAAATGTTGAAGTAGATGAATTAGTACACACTAATGTTCCTCCTCCAAATGAGAAAAAACCAAAAGATAAATCAAATGACATTCCGAACATCACTATTCTTAAAAAACAACCTATGAAAGTCCAAAATTCTAAAAAGGACCATTTAGAAGCCAAAGACAAAGGTCCACTGCGTTTAGAGGTTAAAGTATTGAACTACCAATCACCATCACTCATTTACGTGTCAATAGTTCATCAACAAAAGATATTCAATGAGCTATACGAGAATATACAAGATTATTACACCAAAAAGAAACCACAAGGCAGGACTGATTGGAAAGTTGGGGACAGGTGCTGTACTATTTGTAATCAATCGCAAACATGGCGTCGAGCGGCCATATTGGGAATTGAAAACGAAAATGCTAAAGTGTTCTATTCAGATTTTGCTTGCGTAGAAACCGTTGTGTTGACTACTTTGAGAGATATACCTCAAGAACTGGCATCTCTAGGTGATGCGGCTATAATGTGCCATTTGTGTGGAGTTATACCAGCCGTTGGAGAGGAATGGCCGTCTCTAACCAAGGAATATTTAAAAGATCTACTTGATGCATACAAACGTATATTTATAACGAAATTGGGTCAATTTAAAGGGAAAAGTATGCCGATTGAACTGTGGGTATATCACACTATACAGGGGGGTGCGCTCGAACCCAACAAGTCGGAATGGCGTTGTTTAAACAAAAAGATAATTGAGCAAGGTTTGGGAATACCAGATAAAAGTCAATTGGTAATTTATTTACTTATTTATTTCACATTCACACTATTCCACACATAGTTAAAGTAGGCTGAGAGAATCTAGTGTCAAGGCACTTTATTCTCCGATTTACTCCATGCTTCCAATCTGTTTATTGAGGAACGAAACTGTGGCCCAACTTTATAAATCGCCCCCAAAACCAATCTCAATGGTGAACTTCATCTCACTCAAGTTGTGATTACGAACTTAAGATCGTTACTAATTTATAAATTTAACTCAAGAGTGTATCACCTGAAAGAGATCTCAAGATATTGCTTTTTTAATGGATTACATATAAACCTCTAGTTTTGTTTCTATTTTTACACAGATCAAAAAAAAATCATAGCTAAAAGATATGACCATAGTGATGACACGTCATAGTAATAATATTTCTCAAAATAATTTCGAAACTTTTATAGAGGGTGAAATGGAAATGATTCATTACCTCGAGTGTGGACCAAAGCCGCAACTATCGATCACCTGGGAAATGCTAATTTACTGTTACTACTACTACTGTTACTATTTAAATATTGACAAATTGGCTACAATTGCGCTTGAATCATATATTAAGTTAAATATAATTATTTTTTTCATAACCCACAACCGACTGGTTGTGGGTTCGATCCCCACTCGAGAAGATGAAATATTTACTTAAATTTATATTTCCATTTTCTTCGCTCTGGTGTCGAGGACAAGCGCGGCGTTGAGTTCTGCCACTCAACACGCAATGCCGCCAGAATTCGGCAGAAAGTGAGGAACGGAGTGTCTTAACACACTAGGTTCCCTCTGCCTACCCTGCAGTGTGCGGGATACAGCGTGAAGCTGATTTATTTATTTATTTTTCATAATTACAGGAGAATGATAAAGAAAAAAATACGGAAAATACAGGAGATGATTCTCTTTCCTTTTTAAATATTACTGGTTCAGTTCGTGATTGGTTACAAATTGAACCAATACATATGAAACCGTTACATATGAAACCGTTAAAAATAACTGATTCGGAAAGTAACTGCACTTTAAACGAAATAGATACTATGATATTGGATGAGAAACAGATTTCCAACACTATGTTTATAACAGACTGGTTGCCGCCTGAACCACTGTCTGATAGCGAATTCACAGGCATGCCTACGTAAGTTATCTTTTTTATGTTCACGCTGTATAGCGAAGTGGGCAGAGACCTTATGTTAAGACAATTCTTGACACTGTTACTTTTAAACCACCCAATATGTGAGACGTTCAGTGCCGGAACTCAACGCCGCGTTTTCTTTTGAAAAAGCAAAAATAAATCAGCTGAATGGAAATTTAACCCCCAAACGTTGCGCTGCGTGCTGCTAAAATATTTGAGGTCACCATCTTCATTGGGAAAGCACGGCGTTGAGTTCCGCGACTCAACACGTAATGCCTCCAGAAATTGGCGGAAAGTGGGGAACGGAGTGTCTTAACACTAGGTTCCCTCTGCCTACTCTGCTGTGGGCGGGATACAGCGTGAAGCTAAAAATAATCTTCATTTTAATTCAATATAAAATGTTTTTAGGTACATCGACAATGACGCTGTTATATACTTACATGAAATTTCCCAACAAGATACATTGGATTTGATACGGAAAGCGCTCGACGTGCGTTTCCAAAATCCAGACCCAAAGGCGAAGTTCTACAAATGGACCGTCGGGGAGCCCTGCATCGCGATGTTCTTCTTGGATAACCGGTTTTATAGAGGAAGAGTTTTAGAAGTGAACAATGAAGCCTCCACTTGCTTAATACATTACGTCGACTACGGTAACGAAGAGTTTTGTTCATTCGAAAACTTAAGGAAAAGTATAGTGTTACACCAAATACCTGTGCAAGCGCACAAGTGCGTTCTACATCGGATACGACCGGTGAACGGACACTGGGACCGACAGACGTTAGATTATATACACAAGTCCATTGTCGAAAAACAATGCTTTGTCAAAGTAGCAGGAGAAAAAATTGGTGATCTCATTCCGATTGAACTTAAATACGACAAGTTGTGGATCAATGATCACCTCGTTGACTTCGAAATGGCCGTCTATACTGACGGGTCTAAAGCCATTGTGCGTAAGTTTGCCCCCAGCGTGAAGGAGACGCAAATGTTGGAACAAACATTAGAATCTGACTCTGGTCCCGATTATATAATAGAGAATGAGAGTAACGCAGATCAAACAATAAATTCAGAATCGTCCTTAGACCTTAAGGATTATGCAGTTAAGGACTGGGTCCAAATAATGGACGCGGAGGAAGAAACACAAGAAACAATCGACGGCAGTTTCATGACATACACTCCATTCACTGAAACCAAGTTTATGTGTAACATAACAGTGCTCAACGAAATAGATAAGTTAGAATTAGCAGTAATACATGACGACGAAACGAACAAAGCCTATGATAAAATGTTCAACGAATTACAAGAAGCGTGCCACGACATGTCCCCATTGGACGGCATATACGAAAATAAGGCATGTCTCGCTTTATTCCCAGAGGACGAACAATGGTACAGAGCAATCATTTTGCAATACAGTCAAGCAAAAAATTGTATAAAAGTGAAATACGTTGATTATGGGAACGTTGAAGTAGTATCTTTGGCGCATGTACAGGAGATAAGTGAAAAATTTGCGAGATTGCCCCCCGCTTCCGTCACTGTCACGTTACACGGCGTTAAGGCCAACCCAGACATTGACAAAATAAAACTGATCGAACACTATACAGATACCTTTATAGAAAAGGGACCTTTCCATGTACAAGTGATAGATGACTCAGATTTAATTCTAAGTGTTGAGCTAAAAGACGCTCAAGGTAACTTAGCTTACGATAATCTTATACAAGAAAATATTCTTATAAGTGATTAATATTGTATTGTTTCTATAGAGATAGTTTATGTTATTATATGGTTGATTAGTTTATCATACTTCATTTTTAAGTTTAAATGACAGCATTATGTGTTTTTGTTTCTTTTTTATTCATAGTGAATAAACACTTACTTTCATTGTTACATTATTGTTTTATTTGCAGTAAGAAGATTGTAAAATTTAAAACTATCCCCTTTCATTAGCATCACTATTAAAAACTATAACAATGTTATTTTTTTATTATTTTCTCACAAAGCTTCAGAAAATATATTACAATACATAAGTGACAAGTAGTGAAATTCTAATTATCTAATATATACAATTTTCAAAAGTGATTGTATTCTTTGCAAAAAAATGTTGTATACTGTGTTTATCAATATTTAAAAAATAAAGCATAGTAGCCACTATGAAGATTACGCAGAATGCTAAACATAAAAAAAAATAAAACAAAATAAAATAATTATTTTAATTCAAAATTTACTTTAATTTAAGTTTCTACTTGATCCATGCATAAACCAGAAAAGGCAGAGGGAGCCTAATGTTAAAACTATTCTCTGCTTTCCGCCCAAAATTAAAGAAATTGCTTATTGTGGGGCAGAACTTAACGTTGCCTATTTCTTGTTACCAGAGCGACGAAATAAAATTATTTACTCACAAGTGAGAATCGAATCCAGAACCGTTGCATCTACAATCAGATCCGTTCCGCCACGTCGACCTCTTAATATAATTTATCATGTTATGGAATAACATACATTTGAAAAATATATATTTTATATTAGGCACATGTTTAAATAATTTGATATTCTTCTAATAGTACAAGCTCGCTTCGACTGATATTTTATGTACTGAGTACTTCTTAGCATGTTAAATAATATTATTTATACCTATAAGATATTTTTAAAAAATATTATTACTAAAGTGATTTATTATTAAACTGTTTATTATAGATAGAAGTTGAGAGTGCAATACGAAGTCTGAAATGTGGTAAGTCAGCGGGAGCAGATGGAGTTACTGCCGAGATGATCAAATATGGTGGGCCACGCGTCTTGGACTTGTCCTGGTTTTTGTGCAGTTTATGCTGGAAATCAGGAGGTCCCAGACGATTGGCGAGATGTGGTCATCGTGCCTTTGTATAAAGGCAAAGGTTCACAGATAGACAGTACAAGCCATAGGGCTATCAGTTTGATTAGCTTAGGTAGTAAAGTTTATGCTAAAGTTTTAGCGAGAAGAATGCAAGAGAGATCTGAAAGGCGGTTGTGGGAGGCCCAAGAAGGCTTTAGACCTGGAAGAGGGTGCATGGATCAGATCTTTACCCTCCGCATGATCACGCAATAATTTTTAGCCGTTAACCAAAAAGTTTTCTGTGCTTTTGTGGACTTGGAAACGGCGTTTGACAGAGTTGTAAGAGCGAAATTACGGGAGATGCTACCCCGGTACAATGTGAGCGGAACCTTGCTGCAGGGCGTAAAGTCTCTTTACAGAGATCACTTAGCCTGCGTGCGAGTAGGAGCTGGCATGTCCTGGTTTGACATCGATCGGGTGTGAAACAAGGTTGCGCCATGTCAGCTTAGTTGTTCAATTTGTATTTGGATAGCTGTCTCCAAGGAGTGAAACAAAGTGACATGGGAGTGAAGGTAGGTGACCTGAATATGAATTGCTTGCTGTACGCAGATGATGCAATGCCTCAATGTGAATAAGATAAAAGTTCTGATTTTTGAAAGAGATGAAGAAAGGACGGAATGCAAGATCAGTGTAAATTGTAAGATATTAGAACAAATTAATGAAGAGGTATACTTGGGAAGTATGTTCAGTAGAGATGGAAGATACGAGATGGATATGGAAAGGCGTATTGCTGCCGGTAACAGGGTTAACGGAGCCTTAGCTGCATTGATAAGACGGCGAAACGTCAGCACAGCTGCGCGTTTGGCCGTACACAATGCAGTTTTGGTACCGACACTGTTATACGGCAGCGAAACGTGGGTATTACAGAAGAAGAATATTAAAGAAGAAGAAAGATGAGTGCTGTGGAGATGCGATCTCTTCATAGGATATGCGGAGTCAGCTTAGCTGATCCAATCTGCAATGAAGAGGTACACAGAATGGCAGGTACTAGCGAGGATGTCGGTGAGAATGAAGAAGAAATAAGAACGTGCTCAGCTGGTTTGGGCACGTCGAACAAATGAGTGATGAAAGAATGGCAAAAAAGATTTATGATGGAAAAGTGAATGCTAAGAGAGGAAGAGGGAGACCTCGGTTGAACTTCGGAAACACAATATCAAAGATACTGGAGGAAGGTCACGTAAAAAGCATGAGGAACCCCCGGAGGGCATGTATGAAGAGGTTGATAACAGTGGACGAGGCGAAAGAGGTATGTAGAGACCGTAGCGTTTAGCGCTCCATTCTCTCTGACTACCCCGCTAGGGATAAAGTGTGATGCTAGTTTAGATTAGTTTTTGTTTATTATAAATAAAAATTGTTGTATTTAGTAAATACAATTTAATTTACTACTTCCCTAAAAAATACCCTCCTAACTTAACTCCTAAAATAAGAAGAAATCTCGAAAAACCGGGATCCCGGGATTTTTCTGAAGTCGATATCGAAAATCCCGGTTTTGCTTGAATGGTCCGATATTGCGACCCCTAGTCTGCCTGCATCGTTCTTGACAAATGGAGTTTTATTTTAAAACGATAATTTTATTATTTATTTTGTTTGAAAAATCACTTTTTTATTTTTGGGAAAAAAAATATTGTATTAGGCTTTTATAGAGCAAGTTAAAACTGTGATTTTATTTAAAGTGGTGCTGACAAAAACACTGTATATGGTATTTATATTTTCTATTTGCGGAATCCACTATAACTATACAGATTGCTGGTAACACTTATATTATGTATATATTGACTATTGACTTCATTGTTTATTATATTTATATATTTATTTGTATATAAAAAACTAAGTTTTCATTTTTCTTCTTTAGGACAGAGTGCAATTAATCGTAATGGGGCTCCAGTTCCCATTGCTATGTTCATCGGCATTACCAGTGCAGTACAACCATATTCTGAAAAATATTATGGAAATTTCATTATTTACCATCATTATATAACCTATACCCACATATATATAACCTAAGAAACAGATTTTAGTAACACTTCGAAATTTATTATAAATCAATTTTATCGCTATTAGAAAACGTAAAGTGAAATAATATTTCAGTATATATAGGTATATTTACCAGGTACACGTGTATCTAATTTGACATTTTCTAAATTGTACAATCCAGCTTCAGCTAATATTTTGTGAACCGATAAGACATTAGCAGAACCTGGATCTACAGAAGATGTGTCCACGCCGACACCCACGACGTTCTTGTAAGATGACACTATCCATTCCGCTACTTCCGCACTTAACCCTGTAATGTGTTCAAATTTAAAACGAGTCACATAATGGAATAAAGACCGGAAATTATAATTTACAAAACTATTATGATAAAGAAACATATTATACATGAAACATAGTGATATCTATAATTTTGTGAACAAATTATTGCACTCAATATGAAACATAAAAAAATAAAATATAGTCAATTCACAAAACCCCCGGATGATGACTAATAAAATGAACAGAAGTTATACATTATTGTGGAAAACTTTTAATAAAGGTATATCAAAAATTTTTTCAGCTTCACGCTGTATCTCACAGGGAACCCTGTTAAGACACTCCATTCAAGAGTTTCCACCAAATTAAATAAAACGGACACATATTAATAATAAAAAGTATAATAACCTGGAAAATTCAGATTGTTTTCTTTATCCAATCCCATGTACCTATTTTTGTCCTTTGCAAATTTACTCCATCCAAATTTAAAAATAATTACACAAGGTTTTCCATTGTTATCATTTAACATAAAATCCAAATGACGCTTATACAACACAAAGTTGGGATCATCATTCACTTGACTGCTAATGTCGGCTATAATAACTAAAAAATAAAAAATATATTATCAAAATAAAATGCGTGAAATTCTTAAAAAAAGTCAAAGGAATTTAAAGGGGAAAAAAAGGGTTATATAAAGGCTTTCCAAAATAATTCTTAATTTATATTATAGTTTTAAGAGACGATAACACTAAAAAGGTAAATACCCCATTTTTCATTAAAATCTAAATTGGAATACCTACATAGTTATTAGTTATACAATAATAAACGTAAAGATTTTTAAATTTGTAAATACATCAACTGTGTTATTCCACAACAATGGCGAATTTTTTTGATTTCATTTCATCATTGTTTTTTAGCTTCCCGTATTTAACAGGATAGACAGAGAGAAGGGAGAACTTCGTTTCCATCTTTCCGCTAAATTTTTAAGTTGAATGCGGTACTCAACACCGCGCTTTTCATAGTTACCAGAACGAGGAAATGAAAATATTTATTATTCATCTATTAAACATGATTATCTTAATCACTTAACCGCAATAATTAAGAGCTTGAATTTTATCCCTTGTAAACCAGAGAACTCTGCAGTTTGCACTCATATTAGATTTCCCATTTTTTTCCCGTCGATAACGACGATCATTACATTTAATTTGGCTGTCATTTTTGTATTTGAAAAGATATTCCTTAGATAGTCTATTGTTGCATTATGAACGTATTGGATAAAACAAAATGAAAATAAAACATATACATACTATTAAAATATAGTAATCAATAATGTTGCACTTATCAATTATTTATATATCTATGAACTTATTGGGTCAAAATATAAATCTTTAATGACATAAGAAATATGCTTAATATATTTTATCAATTACAAGGAACAGCTGGCTTTACTTAAAATAACTTTTTCATGATTGAATAAGTAAAAAAATATCAACAAAAATATCAACAAAAACCCGCGGGATACAGCGTGAAGCTAAAAAAAAATAATTAAAAATAACTTGTATTTAAATAAATGTTATACTTATGTGTGGTACATACGCGGAACGATGAGCTTATCCAATGGTATTTCACCAACGTGTTTACCATTAACTTTAGAATGATACGGAGCATCAATGTGGGTGCCACCGTGTTCAGCAGCAGCAAATTCGTTTGCTGCATACCTATAAAATTTTTAATAAAGTTACAAAACGTACTCATTAAAAATTATGAATTAATTAATAATCGAAATCTCTGTAGTTACATCATTCAATGATCCAAAAACTGTTAGTAAATGAAGTAAATAAAAATGTATTATATCTATAGAAAAATACGATATAGATTCTTAGATAAATACAAAAAAGAACTTTACTTATAATCGTAAAACTCACCAAGTCCCGTCCTTTCGAAAACTTTCGTCGATTTTTATAAATTCAAAGTGCCTTCCATTTTTCCAATATATAGTGTTATTATCAAACGGGTAAGTTAAGTCAATAATATCATAATCACCATTAAATAAAACATCATTTAGATTAGGAGATTTTGCCTGAATAGATGCAAATATAGTAACGGTTACAACAAAACCGATAGAAAATCCACCCATATCGCCGCCAGCTTCCACAAAACTAAACGTAAACGAGCTTATCATTTATATATCATTGTTAAAAGGTCGGTTTCATCGCATAGGTCATTCCTAGAAGTATTTTTACGTCTCCACAAGCTAAATATGATATTAAGATTTATTATACTAACAGTTACAAGTTTAATCTCTATATGTATATATAATAAGACAGTAAAAATGTTTTGTCTGTACATTTAGTAGTTTTGACTGAAATGTATAGAGGGACACTTAAAAAGAATAATAGAAAGCAAAAATAGTTTTTTTGAATTTCTTGTCTGTCTGTCTGTCGATTTGTATGGTCACATTTTTCTCTGAAAGTACTGAACTGATTTACTTAAAAGTTGCTCACCATTTGCTTTGTTTTAACTTAACTTCACAATTAAAGTGTGTTTCATCAAAATCGGTTAATTAAAAAAAAAGTTATCGTCATTTGACTGAATTTAAGGCATTAGTTTGCCTGCGAATGTTATATATTACTCGCGCTGGTAAGATTCCTGTTTAAAGAATGACATTCGAAATGTCTTGGTTATACGACTCTTGATAAAAATATATATAATTGAAGCACTATTATACAATAAAGTAAGCAAAATTGAATTGATAATGGATAATAATTACCTTCATAAATCATAACAGTTAATTTTAAGTCGTAATTAATTCAACACAGAGATAAAGAACGATTTGATATTCAAGGAACTACATAGATTTTGTGTGGTAGAGTCACGTCGCCAGCAATGGCAACACGCATGGGCAGACTCGACCGGATCATTACCACCCCCGGCATTTAAAACCGGCGTGAAGTAGTGGCTTTATGTCACTGCATTTCGCATCAGGTAATGCCGGGCTCCGGTGCCTAACCCACCTTACAGGCAGGCAACGCACCTGTAGCTCCTCTGGTGCTGCACGGGGTCGTGGGCGGCGGTAGTCACTTACCATCAGGTGACCCGAACGCTCGTTTACCTTGTCTTTTCCATAAAAAAAAAATAGATTTTTTTGTTCGTTCGTTCGTTTGAAAGAAATCTATTTAAAAATGCCTAAAAACATCCTATCTACGTGTACACTGTAATAACTACATATTTACCAATTGTACATTTATCTAATAATATAAGTAACTAATTTAAAAACTGTACTGGAGTTAATATGCATTCATTACAGTTATTTTACAAAGAATATTATAAATACTTACCCAAATCAATAATTTAACATTTAAGGCTGTTTCTGAAGCAGTAAATTAAATTATTCACTGACATCAGCACATTTAACAGACTTTTAAAATTATGATGAGACTTACATAACATAGGTAAAAGAACGTAATGTTACAAAAACATATACGTATAATAAATAATTAGCTTTATGTATATTTTATAAATATCAAATATCAACATTGGTCGTATTTTTTAATTCAAAACAATCAAAAATTCTTATAGAAATTACGATATTTTTTACTACATAGTAAAAAAATCATATTAGAAGTCATTATAGTTGTCAATCAGTTCTGTTTATTAAATCAATAATCATGTAGTTTAAGCGGGCGAAGCCGCAAGCGAGCCGCTAGTATGTACTAAAATAAAACAAATAAAAGTATGGTTGTTACATTACATTAAATATAATACATAATTTTTATAAAAAAATGTAGAGTAAAAGAAATGAAGAAAGGACGGAATGCAAGATCAGTGTAACTGGTGGTGGCAAAATTGGGAAGTATGTTAAGAGATGGTTGTTGAAAGGCGTATTGCTGGCGGTAACAGTGTTAATGGTGCCTTAGATGCATAGATGAGATGGCGAAATGTCAGCACAATTGTACGTCTCGCAGTACACAAAAGTTGTTGCTTTGCCACTTACTTACAACTTTACCATTATGAGGACAATGGATGATCGAAGTCATGATTTATCATCTGGGATGACCCTAACAGAACCGGTAAAACATTAATAATATCAGTAATTTTGCTAACATTGCAGTAGCAGTTTCTTCTGGAGTACCAGCTACATTTTAAGAACAATGCGGCTCATTCGGCATTAACATTGTCATTAAGTCATCAAATTTTGAACAATCAACGTAATTACAATATTCTAATGGAGTGTATCTATTGCAATTGCAATTACAATATTGTAATGGAGTGTATTGGTCAAAGTTTTATCAGCGTGAAGTTTTATCGAAAATTATTATCTGGGACGAATGCACTATGCCGCTAGCCTAATATTTATATTGGTCAACGCGTTGGGAGCTCATTAAATTTTAAAGATATTAAAAGATCTACGCCATGACTCGACATGTCTTATAGATTTCTGCCAAATACTGCTAGTAATTTTAAGATGAACTGCTGCCGATGATTGAAACGTTTGACTCAAACCAAGAAATCTATCTAGGCTCCATGTAAATAAAGTTAAGAAAATAAAAGTGACAATAAGCTCTAATAGAAAATTAGGATAATTCAATAAAATAACTGCTTTATTTGTTCTTGCTCGTGATAATAAAATAATAAATCATTTTTTTTTGTTTAAATATGTTTCATTATTGAAAAAAAATGCATTCTCAAATCAATAGATGTCACAATGACAAAACGTCAGACTTAGACATGACATTTAAGTTTTATTTTGATAACTGACTACATGCTTTCTAAAAAATTGAAGTTGGAAATATATTTTATTATTGTGTGTAATTTTTTTTAAGGTATTTTAATTTTTTTCAATGAAAAGGACTCGAAACGATGCCGTTAAAGCTGCTGTTACTTCCTACTTAGAACGGCGAAATTATCCTGTAAGTTCACTTTTTTCGTAAATAACATTTGCTTCCCTTAATAATATTTAGACTAAACTATTTTTTTTTGTAGGACATTGATTTCTTTAATAATAATTCAACAAGTCGTAGTGCTGAAGAAATGGCTGTCGCAACTATAGTGCAGTGTGAAGCGAGTCGCGCGAATTCTATTTTGTTTTCGTGTATTAACAATGATCCTGGACAGTATGATGTGCAATACTCCAGGTAACTTTTTATTCATATTGTATATCCAATGTTTAATTAATAATATAAGTACCTTACATATGGTAATTTTTATTAATTATCATTATTTATATTTTCAGGCTTGTTAACTTTATCAAAGATATTAAAAATGAAGGAGTTAAAAATGAATTACTTGGATTACTTACTCCATTATTGTGTCATATGTACCTGGAAATGCTGAGGGGTGGACATAGAAGTGCCGCACAGATGTTCCTTAAAAGGCATTCTGCAACATTACCCCAAAAAGATTTATCATATCATCAGCCTATTGATGGTAATTTACCATCAGCTCTCTATCGTCCCAACAGTCTTGAACAGTTGTTTAATTCTCTTCAAAATGGGACAATCGACAATGAGGCACCAGAAAAAGATTACTTAAATCAGCTGCTAGATGATATAGGGACTATATATACATTGCAAGAAGTAGAAGCTCGTCCATCCATTGCAGCTTTTAGGTAATCTTGGGTATATTTAAATAAAAAGATTTAATCCTTCCAAACTCATGATACATTAGTTATTACTGTCAAACCTAGTCCCACTGCTCTAAGAGAGCCAATAAAGTATATTTACATTATAAACTTACAAAATTATTTAATTTTTGAACCAACAGATCTTGCAAATATGATATTTTCTTATCCCAAGATGCCCTTAATATGCTTAAAGCATATTTAGCTAAACATGGACATGTTGTTTTGATACAAGTTCTGCAAACCTGGTTCCATATTGATATTAACATTGATAACAAGAAAACTGCGGTAAGTAATACTTTAACAAATTTAATTGTAGTGGCTCTAAAATCTGTATTTTGGAGATGGTCCAATCTCCCTGACACTTAAGCAATATGTACTTATCAAGCTGTGTTGAAATTGTTATATACTTTCAATAACTTATTTTAGTTTTTAGAATATTTGTAAGATTTTTCCAATTTTTAAGATTTCTAAGAATGATAATTTGACATTAGAGAATGTTATTTGTTAAATATTTATAATTCAAAATGTTATTTCACACTTAAAAAAGTAAAAAAATATTTTAAATTATATTGTTATTCATATTAATTAGGGTAATTAATATACAATTTATATTTTTTAAAAGCATATAACCAACAATAATATCTATTATGTAGTATGTAATTTTTTTTATTGATGATTTTTTTTATTGCTTGATGTGGTATAGCACCATTCTTACCATAGAGTGGAAATGAAAATAATTCATTCCACCAAGTGAGAATCAAACCCACTCTCACATTTACAGTCAGATGCTGTGCCACTATGTCATATACACAAATATAATATTATTTTATTTCAGGAGGATGATGATGATCAGACAGATCAAGAAGTGAACTCAAATGTTTTGAATATATTAAATTGTGATGATAAAATAAATGACAAAAATGGTAATGTTTATTTGTAACTTCCGCAATTTAAATTTTATTACTTTAATTTATTAATAGTAACTAATAAGGTGGTAGTAGTAGTTATATAATTTGTCCCCTTTTTGTTTAATTTTATGACTTACAATTTTCACATTTTTTAAACTTTTTATTCTCTTTTCGGAATTTGCGAGATAATAAGAAGCTAAAATAATTTATTATTACCAAGTATTATAAATCGAACCTACTAATAACCTAGTAATACGAATGGAGTGTCTCAACACTGATATATATAAATAATCCACAGATATATTTTCCAAGTGTAATGGTCATGCTGAATATCAATCTGTAGATAAAGAATTAAGAGAACTACAAGATGCCATTAAAGGTGTGCGAGACTCAATGGCGCCATTGAAGTTGTACAAAATAGCAGCACCAGATTCACAGTAAGTTTCATATTAAATTATCACTTATAATTCAAATAAGAAGTAATTTTATTACTATGATGCGTCGTGACGCAGTGGCGAACGCTTATGACTGTGAACACTATAGTTGTGGGTTCGATTCCCACTTGGCAATGAGGTGTTTAATATTTTATCTCTATATCCTTAGATATAGCATTCATTTAAAAAATATAAAGGAGAAAGTTAAGAATCTCTACACATTCTCTGAGCTAATAGCAAAAATAGGCATTCCTACTATTTCTATGTGTGAGATATATTTTTTTTTAAATATTACATTACTATTGATAGGTTTCCATACATGTGGATTATAAAAAAATATCAGTTTCACAGTTTTCCCTCATGGCAGGGCAAAGTACAGACTTTGAATACCAGAGCAGGAAAATAAAAATAATTTATATATCGTTATCCCCCTGAGTGGAGGGTCAAACTCACAGGAATCGCATTAAAAGTTTATGCTGTTCCACTGGGCCTCAACGGCTTATACCAAAGATCTGATAAATTTAATGTTTTTATTACAGCTTGGTGTGTGCCAAAACAGATCAATTCTGTAATGTTTTATGTGGAGGATTTGATAATTCAGAAATAAGACTTTGGGATCTTGGACAAAACAACGTCAAGAGAAACATAAATAAGAATATTTCAGAAGTGGAGCTTGCTTGTGGTATACCACCCGAGCCAGAAACAGTTTTAGATGATACTTTGTAAGTATTATTTTTTAATAGGCTATAAAGTAGCTGGGGAGGGAGAAGGGAACCTAGTTTTAAGACACTGTGGCCCTTCGCAGAGCCCAATTTTCTAGACATTGCTTTTATCTTGTTACCAGAGAGAGGAAATTAAAATAATTCATTCTCCCAAGTTGGGAGTGAAGTCCTTGTTTTTGTGTATTTTTAAAATGTAAGTAATACATACAAAAAGCACACCACTTGACTGTTGACGCAAATGGGGTGGGTTCGATTTTCATCCGAGGAAATAAATTATTATTATTTACAACAAACAACAACAGTAACAAGATAAAGTGCGGCATTGAGTTCTGCCACTGAACATGCAATGTTTTGAAAATTGAATGGTGCTTGAGACACACCACACAAAAACACACCAGGGAACCTAGTTCCCTCTGCCTATCCTACTATATGCGAGATAAAACATGAAGAAAGAACACTAAAATAAAAAAAATGTTTTATAGTCAAATAGGAACTGGCGTACCACTAAGAGGGCATTCCGGACCGATTCAAGCTGTAAATATACTGTCGCGGGAGGAAATAGTGCTTTCCGCTTCACATGACTGTACTATGCGAGCGTGGAGGCTCTCTGATTATTCATGTGCTTCTATATACAGGTAACATACATATATAATATAATAAAATAGTAATAGAAGCCTTTTAACATTTTTAAAGTATTATTCCACACTTAGGAATAGAAAGTACTGTTTAAAAAGGATTCTAAGTTAAAGCAATAAATTGCAGCGTTCGATTCCACCTCGCGGTAATGAATTCTTTTTCGGTTTCATGGATTTCCTTGTTGGTAACAAACCACGGTACTTGGCTGATTGTTTGCAGTATGGAATTTTGTACTCTCTGGATTATCGTGATATTGGATTTACAAGCACTTCTCCAGAATTGGATTCCATAGAGCAAATTGGCTTCAGTACAAAATTGTATATAAGAAGCTTATTGTCAAGGCTCAGTTTGCTGTTACGCCCTAGTATCCAATCAAGGTTTTTGTATCGGATATTAAGTTAACATCACTTTGTGATTTCTCCATGTGAGGCAACGATCAAAGTAGAGACCCAAGTACCTGTGCTGTCGTGATGTGAGAGTGTGGTATTTTCAAATTTTACTAGTGGACAGTTTCCTTTTTTTACAGTGAAAGTGCTCCACATCACACAGCACATCCTCCAGTTATCCAGCCATGTTGTGATTTTATCCAGGCTTCACTGTAGAATCTGTGATGGAATAACTGGGTCTTTGTGACTGACTGTAGTATTGTCAGCAAATGTTGCCAATCATTATGATTTAGAAGACTGGTAAAGATCGTTATGAAGTATCATTCTATCCATTCTCTCAAAGGTACTGAAAAACTACAACCACAAACTTACTAATGTGTAGAATACTGCCCATTCTTAACAATGAAAATGTGATACCCGACCATCAATTTGACTTCGGGCTAGAGCACTCCACCACTGGACAAGTGCACAGAGTATATGTTAAAATCCGAAAAAGAATCAAAGAAATCCTTGAGGAAAAACTATACTGCACTTCTGCGTTCCTTGATCTTCCTTTGACAAAGTTTGGCATAAGGGTAAACTGAAGAGTAACTTGCCACATCAGTACTTCTTCTTCTTCTTCCTGGCATTAATCCCGGATATTTGCCAGGGTCTGCCTTCCTAGTCAACCTACTCCACTTTGCACGGTCTTTAGCGTCCTCGGTGGTTAGACCATTGGCTTTCATGTCCTGCATCACGACATCCAACCAGCGCTTCCTTGGGCGTCCGGGAGGTCTTACTCCAGGGACTGACATAGCAAGGCACTTGCATCCGACATAATTCTTAGGCCGGCGCGTAACGTGACCAAACCATCTCAGGCGACGCTCTTGGAGCTTATCCGCTACGTCACGGACTCCAAGACTACCTCGAATGAATGTGTTGCGTATGCGGTCAGACCGCGTTACGCCGCACATCCACCTTAGCATCTTCATTTCCGTGACGTGAAGCTCCTGTGTGCCGAGATAGTGCTGGCCAACATTCGCTGCCGTATAAAAGAACCGGTCGGATGATGCTCTTGTATATCAGACCCTTGAGTTTGGCCACATCAGTACTATACCATACTAAAATCTTACCTTGAAGACAGGATGTTCCAGGTGAAAGAAGCAGATACAAAATCGTCCTTTTTCAAATAAAAGCTGGTGTAGCGTCCCAAACTGGCATGCTTCATATTGATCTTTTTGTTACGTACAATAATAGTCTTACAATATTTTTATTATTAAATTATTTCAATTATAAGATTAAATGATAAGTCCAGGTTAAATTAATCCAGGCCGCAGAGGTACTAGTGTGAAAAACGATAGTGTATAGTGCAGTTTGTATAAGAGGAAACCTAGTGATAAAACATTCTTGAAATTGCATATTGGGCATCAAAACTTAATGCGGATTTTGTCAATGAAAATAACCCTCGCATTTACGATTTCCCCCAAGAACGTCTGACTAGACGCTGCGGCGTGACGGTAAGAGTTAATTTTTAAATTAACTTTGATTTTCAGAGGACACAACTATCCTATTTGGTGTATGGATGTATCAAAGAATGGTTTATTCATAATAACTGGATCACACGACCGCACAGCTAAATTGTGGTCTTTGGAAAGGACTTTTCCTATTAGAATATTTGTAGGACACTTGTCTGATGTTACTGTGAGTGTTATTTAGTATTTTTTATTGTTAATATTTTACTGTAATAGCCATGTTATAATTAGATATACAGGGTGGAAGTGTCAGCGCTCCTTTTACGGCAACAACATATAGGGTAAAATATTTTAAACCCGTACTTAAAAAAAATAATCAAGATACCTCAACAGTTTAGACGTAGGATTTTTTTTTTCGTTTCACTTTCTTTTTAAATTGTATTAGGCTTTTATAGAGTAGTTAAAACTGTGGTTTTATTCAAAGTGGTGCTGACACTTCCACCCTGTATATTATAATAATTTTTAAATTTAATAGTGAATTAACGGTACGTTGGCAGTAGAGATTAAAAAATAAAACGATTTTCTTAAAATAAATTTACCATAAATAGCTCATAAATAGGTGACATTTGCTTAAAGTAGGAAACAACAATTACATTTTTTTTAACAAATATTCCCAACAATGAGTGAAAAATGTGGTGGTTCAAGCACATAATTGTTACAACTTTTCTATGCTAAGTGTGGGAAATGTTCGAAATCGTGATCACCAATTATAAGGTTGTGTATGTACAATCGCGAGCTGACTTTGCATTTGTGTGTAAAAGTAATCAGAAAAAACTTTCAAAAATAAAGTTTATTATTAGAGGTCAGAATACCAAACTATAAATTCTTTACACACACACACACACACACACATACAGCATGCTCATAATGTTTACTCTCATCTGGTGTGTCTATTGTGTTAATAAAAAATCATTCAGTTATGTCATCACGAACTGTGTTGTGTCCACGATGTTTTCTTTTTCTTAATGCTTATTACTCATATAATTAAATTTTTCGATTGTTGCTCAGTAATAGAACAAACTTTATCTTTTACTTTTAATAAATCAAACACAAAAATCAGTTGCCTCACGGAAATTTACGTGTGTGTGCAGTGTGTGCGGTTCCACCCGAACGAGGCGTACGTGGCGACGGGCGGCGCCGACCGCAGCGTGCGCCTGTGGAGCGTGTGCGACGCGCGCCTCGTGCGCGTGCTGTGCGGGCACCGCGCGCCGCCCCGCGCGCTCGCCTTCAGCCCCGGGGGCTCGCACCTCGCCAGCGCCGGTACTTGTCGACACCTTCACTCTCAAACTAGCTATCTCCGTCTACGTACGTGGTACGTGCGCCTGTGGGGCGTGTGCGACGCGCGCCTCGTGCGCGTGCTGTGCGGGCACCGCGCGCCGCCCCGCGCGCTCGCCTTCAGCCCCGGGGGCTCGCACCTCGCCAGCGCCGGTACTTGTCGACACCTTCACTCTCAAACTAGCTATCTCCGTCTACGTACGTGGTACGTGCGCCTGTGGGGCGTGTGCGACGCGCGCCTCGTGCGCGTGCTGTGCGGGCACCGCGCGCCGCCCCGCGCGCTCGCCTTCAGCCCCGGGGGCTCGCACCTCGCCAGCGCCGGTACTTGTCGACACCTTCACTCTCAAACTAGCTATCTCCGTCTACGTACGTGGTACGTGCGCCTGTGGGGCGTGTGCGACGCGCGCCTCGTGCGCGTGCTGTGCGGGCACCGCGCGCCGCCCCGCGCGCTCGCCTTCAGCCCCGGGGGCTCGCACCTCGCCAGCGCCAGTACTTGTCGACACCTTCACTCTCAAACTAGCTATCTCCGTCTACGTACGTGGTACGTGCGCCTGTGGGGCGTGTGCGACGCGCGCCTCGTGCGCGTGCTGTGCGGGCACCGCGCGCCGCCCCGCGCGCTCGCCTTCAGCCCCGGGGGCTCGCAAGTCGCCAGCGCCGGTACTTGTCGACACCTTCACTCTCAAACTAGCTATCTCCGTCTACATACGTGGTACGTGCGCCTGTGGGGCGTGTGCGACGCGCGCCTCGTGCGCGTGCTGTGCGGGCACCGCGCGCCGCCCCGCGCGCTCGCCTTCAGCCCCGGGGGCTCGCACCTCGCCAGCGCCGGTACTTGTCGACACCTTCACTCTCAAACTAGCTATCTCCGTCTACGTACGTGGTACGTGCGCCTGTGGAGCGTGTGCGACGCGCGCCTCGTGCGCGTGCTGTGTGGGCACCGCGCGCCGCCCCGCGCGCTCGCCTTCAGCCCCGGGGGCTCGCACCTCGCCAGCGCCGGTACTTGTCGACACCTTCACTCTCAAACTAGCTATCTCCGTCTACGTACGTGGTACGTGCGCCTGTGGGGCGTGTGCGACGCGCGCCTCGTGCGCGTGCTGTGCGGGCACCGCGCGCCGCCCCGCGCGCTCGCCTTCAGCCCCGGGGGCTCGCACCTCGCCAGCGCCGGTACTTGTCGACACCTTCACTCTCAAACTAGCTATCTCCGTCTACGTACGTGGTACGTGCGCCTGTGGGGCGTGTGCGACGCGCGCCTCGTGCGCGTTCTGTGCGGGCACCGCGCGCCGCCCCGCGCGCTTCAGCCCCGGGGGCTCGCACCTCGCCAGCGCCGGTACTTGTCGACACCTTCACTCTCAAACTAGCTATCTCCGTCTACGTACGTGGTACGCGCGCCTCGTGCGCGTGCTGTGCGGGCACCGCGCGCCGCCCCGCGCGCTCGCCTTCAGCCCCGGGGGCTCGCACCTCGCCAGCGCCGGTACTTGTCGACACCTTCACTCTCAAACTAGCTATCTCCGTCTACGTACGTGGTACGTGCGCCTGTGGGGCGTGTGCGACGCGCGCCTCGTGTGCGTGCTGTGCGGGCACCGCGCGCCGCCCCGCGCGCTCGCCTTCAGCCCCGGGGGCTCGCACCTCGCCAGCGCCGGTACTTGTCGACACTTTCACTCTCAAACTAGCCATCTCCATCTACATACGTGGTACGTGGGCCTGTGGGGCGTGTGCGACGCGCGCCTCGTGCGCGTGCTGTGCGGGCACCGCGCGCCGCCCCGCGCGCTGGCCTTCAGCCCCGGGGGCTCGCACCTCGCCAGCGCCGGTACTTGTCGACACCTTCACTCTCAAACTAGCCATCTCCATCTACGTACGTGGTACGTGCGCCTGTGGGGCGTGTGCGACGCGCGCCTCGTGCGCGTGCTGTGCGGGCACCGCGCGCCGCCCCGCGCGCTCGCCTTCAGCCCCGGGGGCTCGCACCTCGCCAGCGCCGGTACTTGTCGACACCTTCACTCTCAAACTAGCTATCTCCGTCTACGTACGTGGTACGTGCGCCTGTGGGGCGTGTGCGACGCGCGCCTCGTGCGCGTGCTGTGCGAGCACCGCGCGCCGCCCCGCGCGCTGGCCTTCAGCCCCGGGGGCTCGCACCTCGCCAGCGCCGGTACTTGTCGACACCTTCACTCTCAAACTAGCTATCTCCGTCTACGTACGTGGTACGTGCGCCTGTGGGGCGTGTGCGACGCGCGCCTCGTGTGCGTGCTGTGCGGGCACCGCGCGCCGCCCCGCGCGCTCGCCTTCAGCCCCGGGGGCTCGCACCTCGCCAGCGCCGGTACTTTTCGACACTTTCACTCTGAAACTAGCCATCTCCATCTACGTACGTGGTACGTGCGCCTGTGGGGCGTGTGCGACGCGCGCCTCGTGCGCGTGCTGTGTGGGCACCGCGCGCCGCCCCGCGCGCTGGCCTTCAGCCCCGGGGGCTCGCACCTCGCCAGCGCCAGTAGTTGTCGACACCTTCACACTCAAACTAGCTATCTCCATCTACGTACGTGGTACGTGCGCCTATGGAGCGTGCGTCCAAAATCGTTCTTGCTAGAACGATCTCATCTAATAATTAATTCTTTATATAGTTGTTTATTTAAAGGAATCAAAACAATTTATTATTTTTCACTTGTTCTTAAAAAAATAAGGAAGACTATTCTAAAATGTTCTTCCAGACAATTTACAATTTAAAGAGATTTTTGCTTTTTTTTTCAATTATAATGATTTTATTTCTTACAGGTGATGATAAAAAAATCAAAATATGGGACTTAGCGGCTTGCACGTGTGTGCATGAATACAGGGGTCATCACGGCAAGGTGACGTCATTGGACTGGTCGGCCGTGGGCAAGCCCAGCCTGTCCAATAGAATCCCGGACCCTAACGACCCTACCGACAACTCTATACTATGTTCTGCAGGCATGGACGGCATAGTCAAAGTAGCTTGGGATAGCTATATAAAAAATAAGTAAGTTTCTTGACAAAAATAAGCAAGGCGCAGAGGCACAAAGTGTGACTGCAAAATCAAATTGTGGGTTCGATCCCCACTCGAGGAAATAAAATATTTATTATATTTTCATTTCTTCGCTCTGTTGTCGAGGCAAAGCAACGTTGATTTCCGCTACTTATCGGAAGTGGGGAAGGAATGGAGTGTAAACCTGATGAATATAATCCCGCCCAAGAATCCAAACCACAACAAGAATGTATCAAAACGATTTCAGATTTTAATATCTAAATATTTGTTTTTATTTTCAGACAAATATCAAATCAAGATATTTCTAGTTCAACATACAACACAAAATGCTCATACTTAGTTGATATCCAGGTACACCCGGATTGGATGGTAGCCATTGGGACTAAGAGATAGTTTAGTATAGAATAATAAATAGATTTTTTAAATATAGACTTTTATTTAACGTGATTTATATTCACGCTATTAAAGCTCCCTTGCCTTTTGTATATGTTAACAATTATGATAAATTTAGCTGCAATATTTATATATCAATAACCACCATTTAATCCTTTTCAACCCAATAATATAAAAAGTTAAAGGATGCAATCGACATAAAGTTCTTGAAAAACCGACCTTCGTATAGTCTCACCGTGGGATAAAAAGTCACAAGCAGGCAGGACTTTCTTAAGGTCTTTGACTCAAAATAGGGTGAACCCAGTATCGTCTTTGCTTTCAACAACGTCGTCGCAGCTTGCGATATAAAGCCCATAAGCAAATAGCGTCATCCACATCCATTCTCACTAAATGTGTACATTAGAATGCGGCGCACAAGCCGCCGCCATCTGAACAGCTGCCTTGTTGGGTTGAAATCCCACTCGTGGATATGGATTTATTCATATTTTCATTTCTTCGCTCTGGTAACAAAGCAAAATGGCGTTAAGTACCGCCACTGAACACGCAATGCCTCTAAAAATTCAGAATGGACATGGTCTTGAAATATTACAAATATAATATAATTTATCTAAATTGACAAGAGCATTAAATTCTGGATAGTCTATTGTTTCAACTTTCACTTTATGGTCTAATAAATAGTAAAAAATTGTTAAAATGGTGACTGTTATCCATGTGATGAAACCATGACTGCCACAATCTATCAGGTCTAGGTAGACAATCTTTCAAGATTTTAAAACTCAAATTAGGTATTGAAACAAGATTGATATTTGTTAGTGGAAAAATAAAATAAATTATTGAAGATATTTGATTTTTTTTTTTCCCAAGACAAAAATATTTGCCTTCCTTTCGTTTGTAAGGATTTTTTCTTAATGACAAAAATAAAATAAATTATTAGATATTTATTTTCTCCAGACAACAATTCCAATACAAATAACATTTGCCTTCCATGCTTCTTGTATGTTTTTCACTTAATATAAATAAATTCATGATTAAAAAATTAAACAAATAATCCAACAACTTCTACATTTTTTTAAAAAAGCTAGTAAGAGTTGATTGTTTCCCTTTTTGGGGAGGAGATATTTTTTTCTTTGATGCTTTTGGGCTATTTTTCTTTTTAATTGGTGATGTTTCTTTTTTTTCTAATTTTACTACAGGTTTTACAACCTCAGCCACTTCTACTTCTTTCTCGTTTTCAGAACAGCTTTCGTATACCTCTTCTTTTTTAGTTAATATATACCCATCCTCATCAGTATAGGTTTTGTCAATGACTTTTCGTCTCTTTTTAGGGTTCACTATCCCTGATGTTATTTTTATAGTGTTATTTGAAGGTGTTGGTGGTATTTCATCATCTGATTCATTATTTATTTCTTGATTATCCACAAATGGATCATTTTCTGTATCACTTTCACTGTCAGATACATGTAACACTCTTTTTCTCTTTTTATCCACCTTAGAAGTTTTCTTTATTTCTTGTAAAATTTTATTCTTCTTTTTAGATTTTCCATTTTCCAAATTTGGCTTAGATTCGGATTCTTCTTTAACAGATGCATTTAAGATAACTTTAGGAGAATCTTCTTCATCAACATCCATTTTTTGGTCCTGCACATTAACATTTTCTTCAAATTTAGTTGTAGGTTCCTTTTTAATTTCTTTAGGTGCATTTTTAACAGGTCCATTTGTTTTATTAAAAAAGCCACTTATTCCTTTTTGAGTTTTTTGACCATTTGTAATATTAGTTTGCTTATTGTTATTAGACTTTTCCTGAGGAGATGATAGTTCAGTTTTAATGTTAACCACATTTTTTTTATTTTCTTGTGTAGATGGCTTGCTTTCAATTTCTTTAATTTCATTTTTTAAACTCAATGTTTGCTTTGATTCCTGTTTAAGTTTTTTGGGTGGTATTAATGGTTTTTTGTCATCAGAAAGAGTTAAAAGTTCTTGGCTATTAGTCTTTAAATTTACTATTTCATTAGATGTTCGTTTATCACATTCCTTACTTTTAATTAATCCTGCACACAAATTAAAATCATTAAATGTATTTAACAACAAATATGTATTCTGATCAACAGTAGAATTTCCTTTACTAACACTGTAAATATGTTCATAGAATATGCTAGTAAATTTCAATCTTAACTTTTCCAAATTGTCTGCAGTACAAACAGTAGTCCACACTCTATTATCACCAACAATACCTGATATTATATAGGTCACATTAAGCAAAATTTTTGGATTTTCTTTATGTATTTTGTCAACTAAGCTTTGTAATAATAATTTACTCGTATTTATATGTATGCATAGTTCTTTGCTCAGAGATATATATGTCACAATTTTTTCTTCATCTAATACAATTTCCTCCACAGTATTTAAATTGTTTTTTAATGCATCTTCTAATTCCATATTTTTATTATTTAATTATAAAGTCCTAGTTCTTTAATAAAGGCTTGGAGCCAGTTTAGTGAAAAATATAAATTTTAAAATTAAATTAACAACTCAAACGCACAGAACACATATACCCAAAGTGCTCAAACGAAAAGGCGCACTTTCAACATCTTTTTTTATTTAACTTTGACAGTTGAGATTTACTACAGAGTAGCTAATATCCATTTAATTTATGCTTTTACTCATGACCAATAATTTTTTAATTATAAATTATAAGCATATATATAAGATAAATTCAATTTATAATTTATTTCTTACTTTTTAAATATAGTGGAAATCATATCATATTATAATAATCCATGATACCGTAGAAAGTATAGACTATATTTTCTTGTCAATGTCGTTCGATAAATTATTTTCGTCAGGCAATACTTTAATCATATGACAGTCAGCTACTAGTTTTCGTGCAAAATGGGTGTAACAATGGCTCTTTTCTGGTGTACCCTATTAATATCCATTATTGGTAAGTAATTAAGCCGTATTTCTTATTGTAATATACAAATAAACATTCTGAACTTTTTTTTTTATATTTAGGTTCTCATGCTGCTGGCGAATTCAGCATCTTGCACAGTCCACCATCCTTGAAGTTTACTGGATCTAGCAAAACATTGGAAAGTCTTCTGAAAGAAATATTCTCTGCATCTCTTGGGCTGTCCGTTGAAGAGGTATATTATGAATTAACAAAACAACTATACTTGTACACCTTATTTTAGACAATTATTTTATCTACGGCGACATTACCTTGTGTCATTTTCATTTACAGAGTTCTGATTGGAATGGCTTATCCATCGTGGATCCGTTTAATACTCCCGAAGCAGTTGTTGAGGTGTACATTGATGGTGTATCTTCTCTAGGAGATAATGTAAGTTACAATACTTTTTATTTATTATTCCATGTAAAATAAAAGTATGTACTTACAATATATTTTCTTTTTAGGCTGGACTCAAAAGTAAAAACTTTCCATTGATTGTTGATGAATATGAACCAGACACCTATGATGCAGTTAGACACAGAATTCGACAGAGGTTCACAAGTGGTGGAAACAAACTTGTTAATATAAGGTTATCTGAACCAGATGATGTGAGATATAACATTTTAAGTAAATAAAAATATATTTATATATTTTTTTGTTTAATTAATAACAAATTTTCTATTTTAGCTCATATCAGCTTCAAATGTATTTGGAGAAATTGTACCACCAAAAGTATCTAAGCAAACATTACAACACTTGAAATATGACACTGTTGAAGAAGATTACCAATTTATTTATGAATTAGAAGTATTGAAAGCTTTAACTGCCAAGGTAAAACCTACAATAAATATTATATCAGTTATTTATTGTTGAAATTTCATCATTTTATTTTTTAATGTGCTGATGAATAATTGTTTGATTTGATAATAACAGATCAGATCTGGTGCAGTAACTGCTGATAACATTGTTGATTTCTACAACATTAGATTCCGTTCCCTACATGCACTTTCAGACTACCATGGACCAAATTCCCTGCAAACTAAAGAAGCTAAAAAGTTATTGGGTAAGTGATTTTACATTACATATCTATACTTATTATAAAATGGTAACAGATCGGTTTCTGTACATAGATGATATACAGGGTGGAAGTGTCAGCACCACTTTAAATGAAACCACAGTTTTAACTACTCTATAAAAGCCTAATACAATTAAAAATAAATGTTTTTTCCTCAAAAATGAAAAGTGATTTTTTAAACAAAATAAATAATAAAATTATTATTGTAATATAATAATGTAATATAATATATTATTGTAATTAAACAAAATAAATAATAAAATTATTATTGTAATATAAAACGCCATTTGTCAAGAACGACGCACGCACACATAAAACTATCAAAAGGAAACCGCCGCATATGTCTCATTCCAAAATTGAATTGTAGGTATTGGTAGGCAAAGTTCAAAGTTGCTTAACCTTTAGTAGTATTTTTGTAGTTTTAAGTTTACGTTATTGATATCTAGCAGTAACTGCGTCACACGAAAACCAGGTATGAATAAACATCGTGAAATGAAAAAAAAATATCTGTTGAGGTATCTTGATTAATTTCTTTAGGTATGGGTTTAAAATGTTTTACCCTATATGTTGTTCCCGTAAAAGGAGCGCTGGCACTTCCACTCTGTATTAGAAAAATTGTTAATGGGGGCTTCATTAATGTAATAGAATCCAAAACTACATCATTTTATTACTCAATGCTATTTACAATCATTTCATTTTTTTTGTCTGTATACCATACATTTGTTTATCAACTTCTTTTTTTCGAGAAGGATGAGGTTCTATATTCTGTAATTATTTATTTTATTATTAGTCCATTGATTTCTTCATTTGTGGGCTGATTTTAAAAAATATATTTTTTTAATATTACTTTAACTTAATATTTATTCTTAGGTAATGCTCTTGAAGACCTAAGCAATGCGTTGGTTAAGGCCTATGATGGTTCAGTACTTGTTACTGCGGTAACCACAGATGTAGCTCACACCAGACGTGCCGTTCGTGCTGCACCTGAGTTTAGAGCGGAATATCAGGTAAATTATATATATGAACTTAAACATTTTTTGACAACATCGAGGTGTAGAGGAACAGCATCTGTTTGTAATCACAGTGGTTGCAAGTTTGATCCTAATTTGGAAAATTATTTATTTTCCTCTTTCCTTGCTTTCATGAGACAAAGTAACTAGTAGAGTAGTAGAGGTAGCATTTTTTGTTCAGTTTCAAAACTCAACACACAATGTCTCTAAGTTATATGCAAATAAAAAAAATAATATAAATTTAAAATGAATTGGGTGGGCAGATTTTAACCGTAAATTGTTGAGTATTCAAATCTCATATCTACATTCTCCTACTCAGTGGAATGATTATAATATTTAAATAAGTTTTAGATCGAAAAAAAATTATGCAGAAACTTCAACTGAGAAAATAATTTACTGTTAAAAAATTGTTATTTTAAAAATATGATTTAAACAAAAATAATTAATTTTCTTTGCCATAGGATGCACCAAGATCAATGAACAAAACAAATTTTAAAGTGTGTATATTAATTATATCATAAACATATTTAGTATGTACCTAAATTAGTTGGAAAAGTATTTTCTATAATTTTGTTTGTAGTTGTTGTTGATCATAGTTTAACCATTATAGCCAAGTATTTTGTACTTTTCTATAGATTTATGTACTTGTAATATTTTATATTACGATGTTATATTTTCACTAACATAAAAACTATTTTACATCAGGATGAGGACAACTACACTGCAGATTACGCCGCCATTTTCAACATCATCTTGTGGTTCGGAGTAGTGTTTACTTTCACTCTGGTTGCCATCGTGTACGCCATCATGGACATGGACCCCGGCAGGGATTCCATAATCTATCGTATGACTAGTACTAGAATGAAGAAAGATAACTAAAGTATTAACTTTAACATAATAGTTAAAATTTTCTTCATTTTATAACATTCGAATCCGCAATGCGGAATATTTTCTATGTTAAATTAAATTACATTCTATGTTGTAAAAACGAGATAACGTTAGGTGAGAACTCGTTATAACTTATTGTATTAATAAGTGTAAAATAGTGTTATGTGAGTTGTAATTTTATGTTCAGTAAATAAATGAATGTTACGTTTAATAATTGTTTTTATTCAAGTCCTTCTTCCCTAATATATGTATTGATAGAGAACTAAGAATATTTTGCATTTTGGTTTATCTTATACATATAATTTTTTGTACATATATTTGTCTCTGTACTCTCTAACTGTCTAAACCAGGGGTTCCCAATCTTTACTTGATCAGGGACTACTTTTATACTATTCTTGTTAGCAGGGACCACTTTGTAGGTATAATTTATTTTAATTTATAATTCATTAAACAAAAAATTTAATTTCAAAGTCAAAAGTAAAAAAAAATCTGACATTTTGTATGATGTGGTGTGTGAATTTTTAAATAAATATTAAAAATCAATGAATTTCAAAGTATATTAAATTTAAATATCAAAATATTTTATGTTTTACTGAGGAAACAATTTAATTGTAGGCAGAATTTGTTCAAGCACCAAAATTTTAAATCATTCGTGGACCATATTTTAGCAGCTGCGGACCACTGGTTGGGAACCGATGGTTTAAACGGATTGCACAATGATCTGAAATTAAAGTATTAAATTGAAACATAGTTTCAAACTGCGAGCGTAGAACTGTCCATACAAAAAATTAAACTCTCTGTATAGCAGTAGGGGCGGTACGTGGAGCCGACGGCTCGGTAAAGACGACAAAACATCTGCCTACGATTGGATTGTTTACTCAGTCAAATATAAATTGTTTCAACTTGCAAATTAATTAAAATACTTTAAAAAATGTACACATTTATTCATTGACTTTATGAAATAAGTATGCCAGTACACAATACACGCAAGAAAGTTATGATGTCGTAACTTGTTTTATTTATGAAAAAGATAAAGCAAACGAGTATACGGGTCACCTGATGGCAAAGTCATGCAGAGCATCATAAATAGCCAGCTTCTTATCTGGAGGATCACCGATTGGTTAATCACCGACAATATGGCTTCCGCCAAAGTCGCTCAACCGGTGATCTTTTGGTTTACCGTCTAACCTACCGTTGGGCTGCGGCTATTGAAAGCAAGAGAGAGGGCCTGGAAGTTAGTTTGGATATGGCGAATGCCATTTGGTCGAGTAAGTATGTCATGGGACGCTCCTTGCTGAACTTTCATCCAACGGCCTTCCCGAGAATTTATGCTAGTGAATAGGATGCCTCAACTGTTGATCAGAACAGTTGAGGCATCCTTCGGGGCTGTTTCCAAATGGGATAAACAGGCTCACTTTTCAGCATAACCTCTACCACACTGGACAGTGATGCGAATACCTCTTTTATTCGCATCACTATAGCCATCGAGGCTTGGCATTGTGAGGGCCAAGCGAGGAATTCGGCGGAGGCATCATGGAACTGACAGTGGCATCTCCGGTGACATCTCCAGTCGTGCAATCTGATAATACAATAGAAAATACCTACAGGTATTTGCTAAAGCAAGGTAAAAAATCTCGAGGCTAAAGCAAGGCAAGGTACTTACGGGGCATGGGCTCCGTAAGTACCTGCACCAGCCTGAATGTCAAAACTCAAAAATCATTTTTAACTCAGCGCTCAATGTGGAGGCGGACAGCCACATTCCACATTGAGTGCTGATTTGATTTTAGGGTCTCGACGTTCAGGTTCACGGGGCATGGTTGTTTCGGCAAATATCTGTATCAGATTGCACGTCTAGAGATGTCGCCGGTGTGCCATGAGTGTGATGCCTCCGCTGAATTTCCCGCTTGGTCCACGCCAAGCCTCGACGGCTGTACTGAGTAAGGATATTTCGCTGTCCAGTGTGGTACGGGCTATGCTGAACAGTGAAAGGGTCTGCAATGGTCTCCATCTGCGAATCATTTATCGCAATGAAATGAGACCGCGCAGCGGGTGCGTGCGTCCAGCGCGAATGCCAACTCACTCCACCGCCGTGGGCCAGGGGCTAGAAGAAGGTGGTATGCGCATCTTCAGATCTTTATCTTCTCTACCCTAGAAGAGCTACTGTGGGGGGCCATACTCCTAGTTCCTTTGAGGCTTGGCTTTGCTTTTCAGATGATCGCGATATGGCAATCGCTCGAAACGCTAAGGCCCAATGTGCTGATACTGGGCGCGGCTATAAGAGTAACGTTTTAGAACACTGGCGACACGACAAATGGTTTTTTTTCCAGGTCCAAACCAGGTTTCTTTTATCCCATTTGGAAATAACCCCGAGGGATGCTTCAACTGTTCTGATCAACGACCGTCAACCTTGATGTTGCGCCCAGTAAGAAAGCTAGCTATTCACTTGCATAAATTCTCGGGAAGCCCGTTGGATAAAAGTTTAGCAAGGAGCGCTCCCTGCCATACTCGATCAAAGGCATTCGCCATATCCAAACTAACTGCCAGGCCCTCTCTCTTGCTATCGACAGCCGCAGCCCAACGGTAGGTTAGATGGTAAACCAGAAGATTACTGGTTGAGCGACTATGGCCTAAACCATATTGTCGGTGATTAATCAATCAGTGATCCTCCAGATAAGGAACTGGCTATTTATAATGCTCTGCATGACTTTGCCATCAGGTTACTCCTGTACTTGTTTGCTTTATGGTTTTTATGAATAAATCAAGTTACGACGTCATAACTTTCTAGCGTATACTGGCATACTTATTTCATAAAGTTAATAAATAAATGTGTAATAATTTTAAAGTATTTTAATAAATTTGTACGTTGAAACAATTTATATTTTACTGAGGAAACAATCTAATTTTAGGCAGATGTTTTATCGTCTTTACCGAGTCGTCGGCTCCACATACCGCCCCTACTGCGGATGCTCTTCTCACTCTCTGCCAACAAAGCCTCAGTGTCCGCTACGCTTAAAATTGTTTGTTTCCTCTAAGCTTAAACCTTATTTAGGCTTCTGCGGACCACTGGTTGGAAGCCATTAATCTACAGCTAACTTCAGGACCACAACTTGTTGGCCGTACTGTATGCGCTTGTTAAAGCATTATTATGTTACTGACACGAACCCAAAACATTTTTCCTATTAAATAACGTTCAACGCGCCTTTAAAAGTTTGCACTATTAACAAAAATACCCCCATTATCCCCCCATATCACTCATCCCCCATATAAATAAGAAAATTAATGCAATTACAAGAGGAATATATCGAAATTAACTTCATTTTCATGGTTCTTCAGCCGACATTAAGAGATATATTGAAATTATCACATCGTCGGCTTAAGGCTAAGTTTAAATCAACGCGCACAACCGCGCGGTTCTGCCGTTAAGATGGTGGCGGATCAGTACCAAGGTAGTGCGCGCAAGTACGCGCGATCATGTACACAACATCATTGATTTGTAACAATCTTAAACCGCCCATTCATCTGAAGTTAGGCTAAGAATGTAAACCTGATAAATTCAATTGTTGTTTTCGTTATATCGGTTTTTAAATCATTTGTATATTTGTAGCGCTCCTTTTACGGAAACAGCATAAAGGGTAAAATATTTCAAACCAAACCTAAAGAAATTAATCAAAATAACTCAACAGTTTAAACGTAGGATATTTTTTTAATTTTACGATGTTTATCCATACCTGTATTTCGTGTGACGCAGTTACGCAAAGATGCGAATAACGTAAACGCATACTACTACAAAAATACTGCTAAAAGTTAAAGAACTTTGAACTTTGCCGCCGATACCTACGACTCGAATTCGGAATGAGGCGTATGCGGCGATTTCCCTTTGAAAGGTTTGTGTGCGTGCGTCGTTTTTGACAAATGGCGTTTTTATTATTTATTTTCTTTGAAAAAATCACTTTTTCATTTGTAGGATTTTTTTTTATTGTATTAGGTTTTTATGGAGTAGTTAAAAATATGGTTTCATTTAAAGTGGTGCTGACACTTCCACCCTGTATATTAGAGAATACAAATCAGTTTTCGAAGTTATAAAGTTCTTCTGGTAACTCATGGTTTTGAAAGATTTTATTTGTCTCTACTGATAATTTGTTTAATAGGCTGCTAGCAGGTTTAGTCTAAGCTGACGATATGAAATATAAATCCATATCTAAAATGTACGTTGCTTTGCTGGTGGTTTAAATTTAGATATAGAGAAGAAAACACATTTTTTATTTGTTACTATATATTTAAGCACCACAGAGTATAGTAAAAATTGTTAACAATTACAGCATCATAAGTTAACAGCATTCATTAAAATATTAGTTATTATAACTAGAATATACTTTTCTTAGATTTAAATGTTTAAATCTAAAATATATTTAATTTTATAAGGCACTTAATTTCAGTTTTAAACAATATAACAAGAGGTAGTTTGAAAGAATAGTATTTTATCTCCAATTCAAACATGAACAAAAAATATCTAAGCTTAGAATGGAATATATATTTTTCACAGTTTACCTATTACTGCTTAGTTACAAGTATGGAGTGCATAATTTTTTTTTTCTCTTACAAGTAGGCCTCGTTTTTTTTGTCTTCAAAAATATTTGCCAAATTAACCAATTCAGTTTTTATTCGTATATTAGAAATAGTATTAATTCTGTAAATAATTACGTGTTTTAAGAGAAACTTAAGTATATAATATATTTTTGCTATTACATAATATGGCAGGCTGTTCGAGACTTAAAAATAGGCAATAATTGCGCAATAAACATGAGATTAACATTAACTTATAAATTATCTATTAATTTTTTTCACTTACTTTATTATATTATTTATATTTAATAATGTCAGTTCTTATTAGAATACTTTACCAAAATATTAAAATGTGTATAGTTTGTCCCAAGGCGTGGACATATATGTGTTGAAAAATTTCAAATATTTCGAATTGTGAAGTAACATAATAGACTCCTAAATATAGATTCTATTAATTAACCATTTAAAAAAATCCATTTCATCTTAATTTAAAAAAAAAAGCAGTAAAAATAAACACATAAAATCGAATATTTTTTTTAGGTTTTACCCATATTAAGAAACAATTTGAAGATAATATAGCGTGGGACGTGGCGCTAGCGGCGCAGCGTGTAGTGGTGCGCGCGCCGCAGCCGGCGCCGCAGCTCGGCGGGCAGGCGCTCGTAGCAGCGGCGGCACGCGGGCCGCTCGTCGTACTCGTAGAACTTGCTGCGCGTGCTCAGCGCCGCGTCGCACACCGCGCACGCGAAGTGGTGCACGCACCACGCCTTGTTCAGCGCCGTAAACACTGGATACGCATCGTTCATTACAAATAAATAAATCAGAGGCAGAGGGAACCTAGTGTTAAGACACTCCGTTCCCCACTTTCTGCCGAATTCTGGAGGCATTGCGTGTTGAGTGGCAGAACTCAACGCCGCGCTTTGCCTCTACACCACAGCGAAGAAATGGAAATATAAATTTAAGTAAATATTTCATCTCCTCGAGTGGGAATCGAACCCACAATCAGTCGGTTTTACAGCCACACTTTGTGCCCCTGCACCGCTACTGTACTCCATTCAATATAAATCAACATGATTAATTATTCTATTGATTTAATTATTAAAAAGCCATAGAAATATATAAAAATAAATAAAATTATAAGCCCTTGTGATCACTTACCATCTCCAGCTATAACTTGATTGCAGACGTAGCAGAGGTTACCAAACAGTTGGTGGTAATGCTGTTCACAGTACGCCAATCCCTTCTTCTCATAGTGACGGTGACCATGGAAAGGCTTCTCACATTTGGCGCACACAAAATGCTATAATGCAAAAAAATACTATAAATCACAAAATATTTTAAATTTCAAGCATGCCTTTACTTTCATTTCATGCATCCTTTATTTTTTTATCATAATATAAAATCTTAAATCTTACTAAATCTATAGATTTTTTAATAAACTAAAATTTATTATTGGAGGCAGTTGATCTCACTTCACAAAGTAGTACAAAAAATAGATATACAGGGTGGAAGAGGCAGCGCTCCATTTACGGAAACAGCATATAGGGTAAAATATTTCAAACCTATACCTAAAGAAATTAATCAAGATGCCTCAACAGTTTAGACGTAGGATTTTTTTTTCATTTCACGATTTTTATCCATACCTGTATTTCGTGTGACGCGATTACGTATAAATCGCAATAACATAAACACTTACTACTACAAAAATACTGCTAAAGGTTAAATAACTTTGAACTTTATCGCCAATATATACGACTCGATTTCGAAATGAGGCGTGTGCGGCGGTGTTCCTTTGATAGGTTTATGTGTGCGTGCGTCATCCTTACAAATGGCGTTTTGTTTTAAAATGACAATTTTATTATTTATTTTATTTGAAAAAAAAACTTTTTCATTTTTGGGAATTTATTTTTTTCTGAATTATATTAGGCTTTTATAGAGTAGTTAAAACTGTGGTTTCATTTAATGTGGTGCTGACACTTCCACCTTGTATAATATTATTTTTGTACTCCTAATCCATAGTTTTACCACCACATATTTTTACACTTTAAATAAAAGTAAGCAAAATAAAAATTTTCAAATCAATTAAAATAAATTAAAAAATTGGAACAATCGCATTGCGCTACAATAGGTGTATATTGTAATAGACCCACTAAGCTATTAGAAATTAGTAAATAACACATAAGCAAAAGTTGTGCAGCTTGATACTTTGACAAAATAATACATAAAAATCAAAGGAACAACCAATATTGAACAAATACACCATTAAAATTGTTTTAAAATCGGGGTTTTAAATGAAATATTTAATATTTTTATTTCCTTGCTCTGATAACAACACAATGTGGGGCATTGAGTTGAGCCATTAAACAAATCAATAAGGGGAACAAAAGTATCTTAATTTGGAACAGAGAGTCTTAACATTAGGTTTCTATGTCCCCTCTGCCTACCCTGCTATATGCGATACAGCTGGGGTACAGCATCAAGCTAAAAAATAAAAATATATATTTTACCTCAACATGCCAATGCTTGCCGAGGGCAGTGACGATCCTCTCCTCGATGGGGCGGCGGCACGCGCCGCATATCGGTATGCCCATCTTGTCGTGACAGCGCAGACAGAACAAATTATTCTGGAATGTTCATATACTGTTATTGAGATTTCTTGGTGCTTTTTATTTATTTATTATTAAGAAAGAATAGTATGAAAAAATATTAAACTATTAATTCAATATTGATATTATGATGATATCAATTGACACTATTTCCGATGAAAAATGGAAGAAGATTCTTAGATTTAAAATATTATATTCTTCATGGCTTTTCTTACTGTTTATTTCAAGGCTCTACTACTACAAGTTTAGTTTACTATGTCTACATATTATAGTAGTGTGTCATAACACAAGTATGTATACAAAATTTAATTTAAAAAAAGAATACAACATAATTAACAAGCGAATTCAAATGACATCCAAACACAAAACTTACAACATCATTGGCCGCGTACCCGGGGCGGTTCTTGACCTCGCGCGCGGTGTGGTCGAGCTCCACGCCGCAGGTGGCGCACGCGAAGTGGTACCCGTGGTACACCTCGCCGCGGTAGCGCAGCGGCTCGCCGTCTATTACACCACTGTGGGGGAAATATATATAACACATTACATGACCCTGACTTATGAGACACCATTCCCATTAAGATACTTCCATTCCCCACTTTCTGCCGAAATATCAAAGCATTGCATATAGAGTAACGGATTGCAAAAAAATTGCTTACGTAATACTTGAACGGACCCTTACGCTTCTGATTCTGCGCTATGACGGCCTCCAATATATTTTATGTATTACACAACAGGTACATTAATCTGGGTTACTTTGACAGATATAAGCGATATGTTATTCTATATCTTTAAAAAAATATTTAAAAACACGTTTAACAGGAAACATTTACGCATATTAAAAACTAAGCAAGCCAAAATAATTTAAACAAACAAAAAAAATATGAGAACTTGAGTATTAATTATCTATTCCCCATCCCCCATTTTTTAAAGTGTTATTCCACACTTAGGAAAGAAAAATACTTATTTAGAAAACGTATAAAAATTTGAACGTAGCGGGACTCGAACCCCTGGTCGGTTTCTAGGAGGCACGGGTTCAAGTCCCGCTACGTTCAAATTTTTATACGTTTTCTAAATAAGTAACGTTATAACAGTTGATAATTGTGTTAAAAAAAATCAATAAAAAAAAAACCATGTAAATTAAACTCCAATCACAAAAAATAATTCACAAACACCAAAAGAAAGCATACTAACTGGCATTTATGGCATATATAGTTCTGCAGGCCGTCCGCCTTGATCCTCGCGTTGCAGGCGTGGCACAGCGCGCGGCCCGCGTGCTTGATGAACCCCGCGTCCGCGAGCTCCACGCTGCACTCCTCGCAACGGAAACACGACGGGTGCCAGTTCGAGTTCATCGCCTTTATAACGCGGCCGATGACGAATTCACCTGGAAATAACATCTTAATTAAAAAAATACAAAAAGATATACATATAATTGTTAAGACACTCCGCTTCCCACTTTCCGCCGGATTCTGGAGGTATTGCGCGTTGAGTGGCGAGAGCGAAAAAATACTAATTTTAAATATTTTATTACTATATTTACACTACTTAACTCAAGAATCTGAGGATTGCAAACAAAAGAAATCCATTTATAAACCCATTTACAAACCATTATATAAACAATAATATTTTCAGAAATAACGACTTACGACATTTCCCACAGCATGGAGCGAATAACACTTGAAAATCTCTTTCGCAATATTTTCGACCTTCAAATTCATAAAATACTCCATCAGGAAATACTCGGAAACATTGGGCGCATCTGTTAAAAAAGGAAAAACAAAAATAAATGACATGGTAAGGCATTAGGCCAATAAGTGGAACATTACGCTATATATAATTATACTAGCGGCCCACTCGCGGCTTCACCTTCATAGCACTTGTATTGTGATTTCTGTATTAGCCAACAGATTGATTATAAGATATATAAATTCTGCTGGCTGCTTGAGAGGATGACATCAGTGGCAAGGGCACCAATCTCTCGATTCGAGCCCTAGGCTTGTGGCGGTAAACAGAGCGTTGAATTATTTTAATTTTACATTTTCTCAAAAAGTATACAGCCAAAAAACATGATATAAAAGCCAAAGCTTATCTTCATAAAATTTCCTTGATGATGAAATTACTTTCAATCGGAAATTACAATATCTTTGTCAAATAAAAAACTGAAATATCACCCAGCAATTGTCAATAATTTTTTGTCACAAAATGCCTTATTGTGACTTATTTATAAAATATGTTGTTAAATTGAGGTCAGTCGTGGGGCAGCGGCACAAAGAGTGACTGTAAAACTGACTGGTTGTTGGTTCGATCCCCACTTGAGGAGATGAAATATTTACTTAAATTTATATTTCCATTTCCTTGCTCTGGTGTAGAGGCAAAGCGCGGCGTTGTGTTCTGCCACTTAACACGCAATGCTTCCAGAATTCAGCAGAAAGTGGGGAATGGAGTGTCTTATACTAGGTTCCCTCTGCCTACCCTGCTGAGTGAGGGATATCGTGAAGCGGATTTATTTATTTATTTTATTTATGAAATGTATATACAGAGTGCCCCAGACTTTATTTTAGAACTAATGAAACTATTCAGCTCAGTTGTTCAGTTCAGTTCAGTTTCAGTTCAGTGTTTTGTTTCTGTCCAACTGTGAAACACATTATCTAAAACATATTAGAAAACTTTATATAGATGTATATAATTTGGATAATTATGAAAAAAGTCAAGTAGCGGATAAAAGGCAATGTTTACTTACACAAAACAACCAGTATGCCAAAGTTCACCATTGGAATTTACTATTTTTTCATTTGGCTCAAAACCATCTCCACAACGAGTACAAAACATATTGTCCAGTGACATATTTGCAATGCTGTAATAAAAATATATTATGTAAAAAAATGTATTTCTTGACATTTTGAGGTAATACATAAGAAAATAATAAGTTTTGTGCAAATATTTTAACTGGATTGATGATAAATTTTTAGATATTTTAAAATACATGTTTTTCTTTCGATGAGACTTGATAGTAGTAATTCCAAAAGTAATTTTACATATCAATTTTACAGCCTTTACAACCTTACCAAACCAAACCTACATCTCAATCTAGAAGATGCCTTTTAAATCTAAGACTTTACTGCCTATAAACATTAGCTTATCTAGAGATATTTTATGGAGAGGGCTTTGACTTTGAATATATTAATTAGGACAATATTTCAGTAAAAATTTTAATAATTTTATGGCAATCTTTCTGTATTGGCTTGACTATTGAGGATGTAACTTCAGCCATATCTTGATTAGTCCAAATTATAACACTGTTTATAATATTATTTTTTAAATATTTGTTTTGTAAACTGTACATATTTATACAGAAAGATTATGAAAATATTATGATGACCTATACATTTGCATCATTTATCAAATGAGACTATAACTAGTCATCTCTAGTCAAGGAAAAATATTTATACAAGGAAAAACAATAAATTGAATGAATCACTGTAAGGAATATTTAAAGTGCCCCATTTAAAAATATTTAAATATTCATATTTATTCTTGCTTAACAATTATATTTTTGTAAATTATGCATGATGAATACATTTTTCTTAATAAAATAAGATATATAGTTAAATATTAGAAAAGTATAAGTAATTAACAAATTATCTATATAAATACAAATAAAATGATTGCAAGTCTGATAGTGTGTGATGATTGTGGGATTAATAAATTATAATGAGTTGATTAAACTTATAGTAATATCAGGTGAATTAATTACGAAATTTGTGGTATATTAAATGAAGCTGTTATTCTGACGAACATTGAGCACTCCCAATATAAAGAGGATGATTCTTATTTAAATGCTTACCCTGGCATTTTCACCACAAATTTAGACTAATTATATTTGCTTATTGTGTTTTTCTGTAGGGCATAAAAGTTTTAACTATTAATTGAATTACAATCATCACAGTAAATAACAGAGTACACCTTTATAAATGATGTAATGGTATCAAAAATAGAATGGAGTTATACTCACATGAAATTTTCAACTTTCGTAAAGAACTATTTAATTTAAAATGTGCCACGAAAAGAATCATAAAATATTAAGACTATTGAAAATTTTAATTTTACGTAAAAATTAAGTTAAACAATAGAGTGATAATTATATAAATAATAATTTAACAGAGATTCATCACTTAAGCAGATCTATGTCACTACAGATAAACAGAATTCAGAATTACAGAAGTCAGAAATACAGATACAGAATTACAGACTTCACATACACAGTCAACCCACACACAGTCCACAGGTAAATAGTAGGAGGTAGTATTCGCGACGACTATATTGTAACGATGAGATATTTTTAAATCACCTATTATTTTTTACGCTTTATACTATATATTAGTTTAATATATTCATTTAGCGGCGTGTACGCCACTGCTATATTATGTGGACGTTTAATAGCGTTATAAGCTATTTTTTTATTTAAATTCACATCATTGATTTATTCCTAGTGCTTTAGCGTATTAAAAGCCGAAATACGGACACGCCAGTATTTCGGAGTCCTGGGGAAAAACTATTATCTAGTCGTTGCTACAATCGGAGAACTGATCGCAGGTTGGCGCAGCCGCATGAGGTGTTCAAACTTTGCTGCTCTTAAAGCTTCAAGATCCACCTATCAGAGAGTTATTTAGTTTTTTAGTTTCTTTCTATGCTGTAGAAAGAAAGAAGAAAGCATAGTGGGACTATCAAGCCTCGGGGAAGATTAAAATTAAGAGTGAGAGATAAAAATTAAAGAGACGCTTTAAATTCACCAGACAAAAGCACTGTAAAGATGAAACATAAAAAGTCAGAGAAAGAAGGAGGTTTACTAACCACTTTAGGGGAAACACGGACCTTTTCTGGCGAGAACTGTTTCGTGAGGTTGCTCGCTAACTTATATAACGAAAGCGATGCTTTCGAAGGACGGTGAAATTTTAACACAACAGATACACGTTTTGCAGGAATGAGCCGAATTATACTAATAGATGTATGAATTAATACCGCCTCTGTCTCAAAAAACAGTGAAACACTGAGTCTTGATGTAGCTAATGGTGGAAACAGTAAGAACAAGTTGTGAGTGCAATTTCGTATCTAAAATGTGATAAAACAGTGGGAACAGACAGAGTTTTTTTGTGCAATTAATGCTGGAAATCAGAGGAGATCCTGGACGATTAGGTATCTTAGCTTTATACAAAATCATAATGAGGTGCAGTCATCATGTTTTTGTATAAAGCAAAAGTTCGCAGATAGATTGCACAAACTATAGGGCTATCAGTTTGATTAGCTTGTATACTAAAGTTTATACTAACGAGAAGAATGCAATAGAGATCCGGAAGGCTATTGTGAAAGACCCAAATAGGCTTTAGACATGAAAGATGGTGTATGGATCAGATCTTTTCCTTCCGCATTATTATGCGGAAAAAATCTTGGCCGTTAACCAAAAAGTTTTTTGTTTTTGTGGACTTGGGGAAAGCGTTTGACAGAGTTGTGAGAACGAAATTATGGGCGATGCTACTCTGGTATAATATGAGAAGACTGCTGCAGGTTGTAAAGTCTCTGTAAAAAGATCACTGAGTCTGCCAGTAGAAGCTGGAATGTTGCCTTAGTTTCACATCCAATCGGATGGTAAGCAATGATGCGCCATGCCGACATGCTTGATTGTTTAATTTGTTTTTGGATAACTGTTTCCAAGGAGTGAAATAAAGGGACGTGGGAGTGAAATTAGGTGACCTAAATGTAAATTGCCTGGTGTACGCAGATGATGCAGTGCTCATTATATTATCAGAATTGGTCAGAGTTTGCTGTAGAAAATAACGAGCTTAACTAGAATTTCCAGCATTAAAATGATATGAAGAAAAGACAGAATGCAAGATCAGAATAATTGGTAACATTGGTAACATATTAGAATGTGTGAATGAAGTGGTATATTTGGGAAGTATGTTTGGTTTAATACATAGTAGGAAAGGTACGAAATTAATGTGGAAAGGCGCTGCTGCCGGTAATAGATTCAAAATGCCCTCGCCTTATTGATGAGAAAGTGAAACGTTAGCAGAGCTGCTCGTTTGGTTTTACACAATGCAACTGGTGAAGGATACCAACGCTGTTATGTGGCAGTGAAACATGGATGTTAAGTCCTGTTGTGACTTATGCTTGTGTCTTGTTCGCACACAGCAAGATAGGCCTCCTTCAGAGGGTTCAAAACAAATTCCTACGAATGACATCCGGATGCCCATGGTCCGTACGCAACGTTGACCTACACAAAGATTTCGAGCTAGAATCGCTCAAGGAATTCTGCAAGCGCCTAGCCAAGCGCTACTACGAATGTGCAGATTCCCACTCAAACCTACTCATTGGCGAAGCGTGTAAGTACGCTCCTCATCCACATCCGCGTCTTCGACGCCCTCGAAGTGTCCTTCTGGATCTCAACGATCTAATTACTGCTGCAAACGCCCAATACATAGGAAGAATTCACTCCTCAGTCCCACGTCCCATTCTCCTCCGCCGTAAGAGGCGGTGAGGGCAGTCCTATCTCACGGCACGTCCGCACCTCGGCGCGACGGGGCTCAACGGTGGTAATGCCATGATTAGCGTACGCGAGGCATTCCCCCACGATCGCCAACACTTCACGAGCGTCCATCAAAGCTCATAATTTTTCTTCAGGTGCAAGCTACTCTCGCCCCTCCCAGCCCGGTGACGCTGTCAAGACCAGTCCAGGTCAACAGCATTAAGCCAATTCGAAAAAAAAACAATATTTTTTTTCTCAAATATGGAGTTTTTATTAAAGTCTTCTAAAACTGGCTAACGAGCCTAATTGTGATCCTTTTACTTTCCATGAAGTGACAGGAGATATTAGGAAATTCATCGTATCTATTTTCCCTAAAGATATTGGAGGTGATAAGTTAAGTTGTGACATGTTGTTGACATTGTTAAATCTTGTAACTCCTATTGTTACTCATATTTAAAATTTCTCATTTAAAGAGAGTCAAGAGTCAAAAAATTTCCTTACTACCTGGAAAAGTGCACATGTCATCCCAGTCAAAGTCCTATTAACTTTTCACACTTTCCTTCTATTTTCACCCTTTCTGATAGATTCGAAAGTTTGAAGTTCCTTAAAAAATTCACATTTTAACAGCTTCCCAAATATTAGTTCCAAAACAGTCTTAAGCTTTGAATCTAAAGATATTCGTTTTGCCATCGTAGAATTAGCTTTTTGCTGTTTATCGATAGTAAAAAACTAAGATTTTTTATCTTACTCGACTTTAGTAACGCATTTAATTCTGGAGATTTTGATGCTTTACTTGGTCCTTAATTGGTCCGTACTTTCCACGTTTAACATCTTTCCTGCTGTAACTGAATTGTTTCGATGTTATCTTCGGGGTCGTAAACAGAGAATTTGCACCGCCGTGGTTTGCTCTAACTGGGCTGATTTGATAGCTGATGTACCTCAAGGCGTATACATATTCCTCTGCTCTTTTCCATTTTTATAAATAAAATTACTAAAATTGTCAATGCCATATCTATGCTAATGAATTAAAGCTATATATACACGTTACTGTTGGAGACATGAATACTATACAATGAGGATAATGTTAATAGTTATGAAATATTGCTTCAAAGTTACTGTAAAATTCTTGTGTAAACAAATACACTAGTTTTGGTTTCACTGAAGTGTGTTTGCAAAAATTTCGAGTGCCACTCACAGTCACGTGGCCGGCATGTGGCGTCATTTTCTAACGCTCCGTCTAGCCAAGAGCGCGACTCGCCCGTCGCCAACGGTGGAGATTAGTTAGGAGATTTCACGCAATACTTTGTTACTTGCTAGTGTCAGTTCGTCGTTCTAGGAATGTATCTGTTTTCCTTAGCGAGGATTTGGGGTTTATCAAACCTAATTTATTGGGTTTATCCACAGTGTGTTTACACACGACTCAATACATGCCCATTCTTGATATCGGAGATGTGTTCCGTCACCCTAACACCGATGCTTCTCTTTGCTTGGCCGATGTATAATAAGCACAGCACAGCACAGCACATACAGTCAATCTAATTTCTATACACCTGCACACTGTAAAGGAATATTACTTTTCACTGGTCCCAAGAATTCTCTCACTTTTTTGTTAGGCTTGAGTATGGTTTTTATGGAAGCTCTTCTTAAAATGTTGCCAATCCTGTCTGTAACCCTGTTCAGATAGAAGTACCGGCTGTCTCTTTGGCTTGTTGGTATAATTTGAAATATACGCGATTAATCCGGTTAAAATAGTTTCATTTAAAGTGTAATAATCGTGAAAGTCAAAGAACTTTTAGAACATTTTTAACATGTTATTCAACACTTAGGAAAGAAAAATATTTATTTAGAAAACGTATAAAAATTTGAACATAACTGGACTCCTAAATAAGTCAAAGAACTTAGTATACAATTGATTTTTTTTTAATATTTAATTTACCATTTTTGCGCTCTAGAGTACGCCACATTCAAGTTAATATGACTTCACATACCTTATAACCAACGGTTAATTAACATGCCTACGACGATACCTCATTCGTTAAATTATGATAATTATTTTAGAAACAACGGGGGAACATATGGACATACATTCTAACACGCATACATACCGGTCAAAATAATAAACCTTTTGGTTTTACCGTTATCGGGTAAAAAGGTCTGGTCTGGGCAGGGCAATAAGCGTATGACTGTAAGCACGGCAGATTGTGGGATCGATTCTCACTCGAGGAAATGAAATATTTAATATTTTCATTTGTTCGCTCTGGTGTCGAGGCAAAGCGCGAGGTTAGGTACCGCTACTCAACACTAGGTTTCCACTACCTACCTGCTATGTGCGGGTTACAGCGTGAACCTGAAAAAAGTAAGAAAAAATGCCTAACTAGAGAAAATCTTATTAGTGTTTATAAAAAAATACCGAGAAACATAATATATCCGCTGTTAAGAGCATATTACAGTATTAAGTAGATACGATACTATAATCATAATGTTGACAAAGCTCAGTCTTTTTCAAGTACCGTTACGCGGCTTTATAATAGTTTTTGATACAAGAAGAACGAAGTAACTTTTATTGATTTCATATTTTTATGCATCTGTGGTATAGGCAGGGTTGACAATATTAAAGAATTAATAGTTATATCATATCATGCGTTGCTAATCTGTGATTAACTTTTGATTTGATTTGACTGTGATTTATATAAATTAATTAAAAATATCGATAATTTCTTGTTTTTTCTAATTCAACATTTTCAACCGATACAAACAGCGCGTTGGCTAACGTTTTCATAAAATAAGAATAATAAGTTAATTTGGATGTAATGTTGTTTATATAAGAAGCTTAATATTAGTTTTATTGATTTGTAACTAATAAAATAATAATATGTCTCACAGAAGCCCTTCTTTTCAATTAAGTGATTTATTTCCCAGAGAAATAGATATTGAAGTATGCCTAAAAACTTTAAAAATATATCAGAAACTAGAAGGTGATGTCAATTGCGTTGTTTGGGATGCTTCTTTGGTTTTAGCAAAGTATCTTGAAACCATGTGTCAATCAAAACCAGATTTTTTAAGTGGAATAAGGGTCTTGGAGCTAGGATCTGGACTTGGAGTTGTCGGACTTACTGCAGCTACACTAGGGTTAGCAATATTCATTATCATCTTCCTTTTAAATAATATATAAATATTCCATAATAATAAATATTCTATATTTGTATAATTACATTGTAATGAACACCTTTTAATTTATATTTTATTTGTTTTAGAGCTCAAGTTACACTGACCGACTTACCAGAAGCACTACCTTTATTGCGATTGAATATATCTGAAAACAAACAGAAAATTGCTAGTATGGGAGGATATGCCATAGCAGAATCACTAGTATGGGGTGATAAAAATTCTGAAATACATAAACAGGAGTTTGATATGATTGTTTTAGCTGACTGTGTATATTATGAAGATGTAATAACTAACAATAATTTTCTGACATTTATTGCTAGTCTTAGAATAAATATGCTTTTTGTAGTTCTAATTTTAGTCTTAATAACTAATCCAAATTATTTAGCATATGTATATTGCTTATTATTTTTCATTATTACTTAAATCATTTACCAATATCAATAATTTTTATTATATTAACAGGCCATTAACCCACTGATCGAAACTCTTCAATGCTTAAATAATTCAGTAAAGAAAAAGCCAACAATATATCTGACTCAGGAATTAAGAGACACAGAAATTCAAAAAAAGTTGTGGAAAACATTTTATGAGAAGCTTGCAGAATTTTTTTACATTGAGAAAATTCCAGAAGAACAACAACATTCAAATTACAGAAGCTCTGATATACTTTTATTAAAGATGATAAAAAAATGATATTTATACAGTTATGATCTATGGTGACCCAAAGCATTTAGCACAAAATGTGATGGACACAAGCAGTAACTACAATGATACAATATGTATTATTAACTTTGTTAGTAATTTATTCATAAAATATCTTTTATGTATATTTAAAAAACTTATGTATAAGGTAATATTATAATATATGGATCTCAACTATTTATAACACATAAAGAAACTATACTATTATAAACAAATTTTCTATACTATTATAAACAATAAAATTATTTTCATCATGTAATTAAAAATAAATAATAGAGCATACATAAAGGCATGTAAAAGGGCATATAGTTTTTGAAACTTATAATTATTAAGCACAACTGGCTTCCAATTTAGGTACTTTAATATATTTAAAAACTAAAATAGTTGACAGAATAAATGATGTTAAAGTGTTTTGAAATGTTTTTTTTTAATGTTATTTTAGTTTAATTATTTTATGATTCAAATAAACAAAATTTGATGGTGTAATGGTGTAATACATACATAATGTGACCAGACGTCCCATTTTGAATGGGGCTATCTTTTCGGTGGTGTCCCGAAATATGTCACCGGGTTGTATAAATGTCTCGTTTTTTCGAAATGGCATGTAAATTTAGTCGGGTCGAAACATGTTCCTCCGTGATTATCGCAGTACATAAGTTTACAAAAAACGGAAGTAATAAGATATTTATAAAAAAGTGATAATTATACTTAAAAAAAAGTGACTAATAAATCGAAAGGCATGTCCCGTTTTGAGCCGACCGAAAAATGGTCACGTTATACAAACGTATAAACAAATATATAAACGTATACCAACGCTACGTTGGTATACGAGTTTTATCCTAACTCAGAGAAATGATTTTTTATTTTCCCACTCTAGCATAAAAATCAGCAGTTAGCTCTACAATTCAACATGCACGTCTAAACCTCGGTATCTTGACACAAAGTTCTCCCTATCAATGCTATGTGCAGGTTAAAACTTGAAGCTGAAATAAATGTATATATCAATAAAATAAATCAGCTTCACGCTGTATCCCGCACACTGTAGGGTAGGCAGATGGAACCTAGTGTTAAGACACTCCGTTCCCCACTTTTTGCCGAATTCTGAAGGCATTGCGTGTTGAGTGGCAGAACTCAACGCCTCGCTTGTCCTCGCCACCAGAGCGAAGAAATGGAAATATAAATTTAAGTAAATATTTCATCTCCTCGAGTGGGGATCGAACCCACAACCAGTCGGTTTTACAGTCATCCTTTGTGCCACTGTGCCACGACTGGCCTCTATAGTATATATGTATTAATCTTATATAAAAATTATAAACAAATAATTTAGGTTGTAATTCATATTAAAATATAAAATATTAGCGGCCCTTTCGCGGCTTCGCCCACATACCACTTATAGTTTTTTTATTATGCTGCATTGGCTTAAGATAATCAATATAAATTATATAATAAATTCACTTTATACATTCAAGAATTTTGAAAAAGTGCAAGCCCTACATTGCTACTGGCAAGGACGAAATTGGCGGCAAGGGCGTGGCTATGCTCGCGGCCGTAAACGGAGCGCTAAATTATTTGAACTTACATTTTCTCAAAAAATATACATTCAAATTACATGCTATAAAAGCCAAAGCATATTTTCATTCAATTTCCTTGATTAGGGAATAACTTTAACTCGTAAGTTTCGATATCTTTATCAAATAGAAAACTGAAATACCTTGCAATTTTCAATATTTTTTTGCCACAGAATGTCTTATTGTAACTTATTTATATAAGAGATAGATATACGGTATCGCTGTTTTTTTTAGAACTAATAAAATAGAACATTTCTTCCATACAATGTACTGACATATATTTTACTATCTTTGCAGCGTACGCGCTTAAAGCAATTCGATGGCGTTTATTATTATTGTTATTTAACTATTTAAGACTAACTAAGACTTACACTATAATGTTATATAGCCTATAACATTCCTAAAAAACTTTTTTTTTATGGAAAAGACAAGGCCAACAAGCGTTTGGGTCACCTAATAGTAAGTGATCACTGCCGCCCACGGCCCCGTGCCACACCAGAGGAACTGCAGGTGCGTTGCCTGCCTGTAAGTTGGGTTGGGCTCCGGAACCCGGCATTACCTGATGCAAAACGCAGTGGCATAAAGCCACTACTTCACGCCGGTTAAATGCCGGGGGTGGTAATGATCCGGTCGAGTCTGCCCATGCGTGTTGCCATTGCTGGCGATGTGACTCTACCAGAAGTACTTTAGTCGCCTCTTACGACACCACCAGTACCAGGATGATACTATTCTAGCAAGCTTTCATACAAAACAAAAAATAAGTAAATCGGACCAGTAGATCCATCTTAGTGTTTAAACAAACAAACTTTTCTGCTTTATTATGTTAGTACATAGGTGGTACTGAAGCAAAGAGAGGCGTTAAGTTCCGCCACTCAGCACGCAATGCCTCCAGAATTCGGCGGAAAGTGAAGAACGGAGTGTCTTAACACTAGATTTCCTCTGCCTACCCTGCTGTGTATGAGATAGAGCGTGAACCCAATTAATTTATTTAAAAAATCGATACTGCTAGTACTTTTGCTTTAACCATTTCTACGTCTTACTGCCGTGAAAGACGGATAAAAAGTGATTTAAAATCGCTCGTATGAACAGGCAAATTGTACGCGATATAAAATCTCTTTCGCCAGGTTTTTACGCCGCTACTTTTTGTCTCCCGTGCGAACGAGGAGTTATAGGCAGGCTGACCGCAGAATAGAAGATTAATAACAACTAAATTAGGGATGCCCGATGTTAGAAAAACATCAATGTCGACATCGAAGCTAAATCATCGATGTTCGATAGAAATCGGAAGAAAAACATCGATGTCAGCCAACATCGATTGCACATGTCGTCATCAATAAATAACAAAACTGGACTAGCGCGTATCGGGCTCGCCTACCAGAATTTGGAGGTCTCGAGCTTTTTCTGAAATTCAAGCTTAGCTTAGCCAGAGTCCTTTCATCTGATACCTCACTTGAACTTAGTAACTTTAAAATCAATTTTGCCCCACCCTCTTTTAAGGCTGTTATTTTTTAGGATTTAATCACAAATGTATAGTTTTTAGATTTTTTCCTAAGTTAGTTAGTACCTGTAGATGCTAGCTGCCAAATTTCATAATTATAGGTCAACTGAAAGTATCTTATTAATTTTGATTCCCTCTATAGTGCCAAATATAAAGTGATTTGCGGCCATATCTTTTTTGAATAAATTGACAATTGACTGTAAAAGTAATAATTTTGAAACCACATGTACGCGATTAAACATCGATTATATGCCCCTGTTGACATCGATGTTACGATGTTTTAGTAATGCAACATCGAAAATCGATGATCATCGGGCATCCCTAAACTAAATTTTAAACACATTGGTGACTTATTCAATAATATAAACAATTTTTTAAGTGTAAAATATATTGATTATTAAATATATTATGTCAGCCAGTGAAATTGTAAAATCAGCAGGCGATTCCTGGATTGTATGTCGCTCTAAATCATATTCAGGCCGAATTTATTACTTTAACACTTTAAGTGGCAATGCAGTATGGAATTTAAGTGAACCTGAGGTAAATTTAATAATATTTTAAATGATGATATTAATTAATAGAATCTATAATTATTTTATATTAACATTTACAGATAGAAAAAGCAAAAAATACTACAAAGGTGCTAGAAAAGCATCCAGATTTTAAAAGCGTTAACTGTCCAGAACCATCTGAATCACCTCAAGATTCTATTCCTCAGAAACATATTCCGGTACAACAATTGATGCAACCAAAAATATACAATAAACAAGTCATAAATAATAGTTTTTCCAAATCACAGGGGAAAGATGACTTACTGCCATACACCCAAATAGCACCAATACAGTTTAATATACCTATTGCAACATTTAATCCTAGTGTATGGAATACAACTCCTCAATCTATCTTTGTTGCTCCTTCAAATACAAGTCAATCAACTTTACTAATGAACAATGATAATTATGTACCATCAAGAACTTCTTTATCTTTATCAAATAGATTTAAAAATCTTTGTGATACAAATGTCAAATCAAATTCTTCACCAACAAGAACTTTTAATAGAAACTATGGAAGATTATCAAACAAACATTTTTATAAAAATAAAAGACAATTTTTTCATAACAGTGATTTAAGAACACTTTTGACATCTAAAAGAAGAAATTTTGCAGATGGTTTGTATTATTAAGTTTTTTCAATATTATATATAATGTTAATAAAATTGTAATGGGCTGGACTTATATGGAAGATGTATAAGAAAAAATGTTTGATAATGTAATAAACCAAGAACATTTTAAAAAAAATCCCTGTCTGTTTGTTCAAGCTAATCTCAGAAATGACTTAATCAATTTAATGGCAGTTTTTACTATTATATTTTGGCAAGCTTAGATTTTTTATATTAGATAATTATATTATTTTTAAAATAATATTATTAGAAAACGAAAGTATAGTAGTATATTAATAATTATATAGCTCAAACAGATGGACTAGGACAGGTTGCATGTTCTTGACAGGTTCAATGTTTATTTAAATATGATTTCTCTTTTTTAGAATCTCAGGATTACAATTTTGACCAATTTGGAGAACATACTAGTAGTAATATTAATAGCCAGTTGTTATGTGAACCAAAAAATGAGACAATAGCTTATGATACTGATGATGATTATTGGTTACAAGTAAGCTTCATTTATTAATAATAGAATATTGTTAGTATTTATTATACAAACAATATTTTATAATGTTTTAATCTTTTTAAGGAAATGGAAATATAAATTTAATTATCTCAAGTGGGGATTAAACCCACAACCAGTCGCTTTTACAGTCACACTTTGTGCCCCTGCACCATGATGGGCCTCATATTTTTATAAAATTTTCTACCATATTTTACCATATGTGATATTGTGTGCCGCTGAGCCACAAAAATCGCTTGCTTATTTAACTATAATAGTAAAATTTTTGCAACTAATTTTGTTAAAAGGTACTTTTAAATTTAAATCATGATAAAAACAATATATGAACTCCAAAAATGTAAAAAAAAAAATCCTTTTGTATAATTTAAGTTAAAATTAAATATAAATAAATTTACATCATTGTAATAGTAATATATTTTTAAAAAAATATATTTTTAATAGGAAAATTTGAAAAGTCAAGCAATAATTACAAAAATAGACACAAGTCCCTTGAAAAGCTTATTACAAGTGGAAGATACTAGTTCCTGGTACATTGTTGCTGACTCTAATGTATTCTTAAGCCATATAAATTTTATTAATATTTTAATGAAATCTGGTGAGTAAAATTAAAAACACTTTATTTTTTTAATTTTATTATCTATATAATATAATATTAATATTTTTCTTGTTGATATTTTTTCTGTTTACCAAAAGAAATATATCTGTATTTATTAATGAAGTTATGTTGTCTCAGGAATTCTCAACAATTACGAAAATAATACAATAGTCAACAAGTTGTATCCACCCTGAAGTTAGCTGTAGATGGCTGAGCAGATTTGATTTTAGATTTTTTCTTATTTTTAAATATTCAAAGGTTTCAAGTTCTTAAGTGAATATTTGCATAAGCTTGGAAAAGCTAACTTCAGGGTGGCCACAAATTAGTGTTGCCAGACTTCCCGAGTTTGGCAGCTCATCCCATATTTTAGCCCAATATTTAAATGTCTCAAACGTCAATCAATTCAAGGGTCAGACCTGCTCTCAATTTTCATGAATTATTCCATAAACTCAGATCAGACTGTACTGTACAAAAACTACTAAACTCTGTATAACACCAAACAAGGAGCAGCCTCTTCAGTTTTTTTCTAAAGAGCTTACTGTGTGTATACAAAAATATATATGTATTTATCTTTATTCAGTCGTTGTAGTCGTGGCGCAGGGGCACAAAGTGTGACTGTAAATCGACTGGTTGTAGGTTCGATCCCCACTCGAGGAAATGAAATATTTACTTAAATTTATATTTCCATTTCTTCGCTCTGGTGTCAAGGCAAAGCGCGGCGTTGAGTTCTGCCACTAAATACGCAATGCCTTCAGAATTCTGCAGAAAGTGGGGAACGGAATGTCTTAACACTAGGTTCCCTCTGCCTATCCTGCTGTGTGCGGGATACAGCGTGAAACTGATACAGCGTGATATGGATGAATATCTTTATTATGCATCATATTTCAGACTGTCAATGCCGTTTGATGATACCACAACAAGTTATGAACAAAATCAAAGTGGCTACAAATTCACGATTACGTACTCAGGCGCATAGAGCTGCATACTTTATATCTGAAAAACTTGATGAAAATGTTGCAATTATTGGTATGTATTATTATTATGTTTCTGTCTCTTTATAGATATCTGGTTCAAAGGGACCAATTGTTTTAAAAGGCTTGCGTGAGGACACCCCTCCAAAACTTAGAGGCCTCTTAAAGTATTAACCCCACTGTGATCAGGGTGTTGAGAAGAGTATGCCTCCCTTTCACTATCATGAAGAGTTCGTGAACAGGTTTCCACGCTATTACGCAAATTCAGAACTCCCATTCTTTCAAGCATATAGCTCTTCTACCGCCGAATAAACTTGGAGGCGGTGGATAGATTACAATACCCTTCCAGACGTTTCGGGTCTGTGGGGTCGCCACTCCTCAATAGCTGGCCACAAGAGCGAGGAAATGAAAATATTAAATATTTCATTTCCCCGAGTGGAAATCGAACCCAAATCTATCGCGTTAAGAGTCGCACGTTTGTGCCCTGCGCCACTATATAATATGTATTATTTTTGAAATACTCTACTGTGGCACAGTGTGATAGTGTCTGACTGTAAATGCGATAGCTACTGTTTCGATTACCACTCAGTGGAATTCATTAATTTTATGTTTCTACTGGTCAAAAGACTAAATGAGGCTGAGTTCAGCATTTATCTTTTGGCCAACAACTAAGTTGCAATGTCTCAAATTGGTGAGGAAAGTTGAAAATGGAATATTTTACTGTTATGGTATTTCTGCCTACCCTGCTAAATGTTTTTTTTTTAATTAATTTTCATATTAAGACCCTAATTTGTTAGCACCTAATTTTTTCACTAATTAAAACTAATAAGTATTTTTTTCTTAAGTTCTTATAAAACTTATTCTAATAATACGGGGAAATAACAAAAAGCTGATATAATATAATACATCCCAATCAAATGTTGATTTCAGATCAAGATGACGCAGAAGCGAATATTGTTGATAAAGATGCAATTATCAACTGTTGTACAAAATTGATAGAGGAATGCAATCGTGTGGTAATAATATATTTTTTTGTTAATTTGATTGATTTGATAATAGCCAGTCGTGGCGCAGGGGCACAAAGTGTGTGTGTGTAAACGCGACTGGTTGTGGGTTCGATCCCCACTCGATGAAACGAAATACATATTTAAATTTATATTTCCATTTCTTCGCTCTGGTGTTGAGAAAAGCACGGCGTTGAGATCCGCCACTCAACAAGCAATGCTTCCAGAATGCGGAAGAAAGCGGGGAACGGTGTGAACCCTAGGTTCCCTATGCTTACCCTTCTGTGTGCGGAATACAGAGTGAAACTGATTTATTTATTGTTTTAGATTTAATTTATTAATATATTTTATTTTCTATGTGAAAATATATTTTTTAGACCACTAGCAATTTTACAAACGAACATTTTAATGAAGCTAGCTAATGTTTATTATAATTATTTAAAATATAAATATTTTTACATATAATCACACATAAAATAGTAAAATATTATATATTTTAGGTTCTTTTAACTGACGATATTGAATTACACAGTACCGAATGCCCAATCCCCATATACACGGTAATGGAACTAATAAAAGTATTAAACAATCCTAAATCACACGGAATTCTTCCAACGAAATTTGAAAATCTAACTTTAAAACATGATCGTAATATAAAAATTACTATTGAAAATGATAGTACTGCGGATAAATTAGATCAACCAACTATTACCGATACAGTTGCAGATACTACTACTGCTTACGAATGTGAAGGCTATTACGGCAATGAACGTTTAACAAACCAATTAAATGGTCAAAATGAAGGAATACATGAATACATATTAAATAATTTAAAATCATTGGAAAAGAAAACTGATGATATTGGTATTCAAGCTGACCCAACGGAACTGATTGTGGAACACGACAAGCTTAATTCAAATTACACACTTCAAAGTGATAACACAGAATTCGCTCAAACAAAATCAATTAAATTAAAACGTCAAACTTCATTGGATATTGCAAAATCAAATGCCACTATGAAACATTTAAAACAAAACAAAAGGAAAGCTAAATCCACTTTATCATTAATATCAGAAAATTCAATAACTGATGAACAAAATGAAGTAGCCGACCTTGTTTCCAATTCTACAGAGTGTATGGCATCTGTTTTGAATAGCAAAAACGTTACTGATTGTAAATTAACAAGTAAAACCATATGTGATAGTTTAATAAGAAAAACAACAAATAAGGACATTCCTAAATCCACGGAGACATTTGAAAATTTGATTCAATGTAAGAAACAATCTAAAGAACAAAATATCGAAGAATCAGACCGAAGTGGAAATGTGATGCTTGAAAATATTACTGTTGCTAGTTTAACTAGTAATAATAAATGTGATAATTTAATAACAGAAACAACAAACACAGAAATTAGTAAAACAAAGAAAACATTTGAAGATACAACACAATCAAAAGAACAGAATATATCAGAACGAATTGAAAATGTCATGTTTGAAGTGACAAATCAAGCAATGGAGGATTATTTGAAAATGAAATGTGACGAGTGGACGTCTCGATTCGTTCAAATAATGGAGGAAGTGCTTACTCAAGTGTTGCAAATAGATCCTTCATACGTTTTAGATACGATGCCACCGCCGTGGAATATATATGAAGCGACGGAATGTGTGAAACGAAAATTTAATAATTTCGATGATATATTCGATGCGACTACTAAGTTGTCTTCTGTTTTGTTTGAATTTGGTGCTTCTAGAGGTTAATATTTTTTTTGTAAATCTTCTTCATTTTATTAAAATATATATTTTTTTAATTATTCTTGTATTGCAGGAAAAATTAAAACAGATATTAGCCCGAAAAAATATATGGAAATGTATAGTTATGGAGTGTACTTAATTGATACACTGCAGGTATGTTGAAGCATTCTAAAATTATACTTTTATTTACATCATATTAATCATGTCTTTTATGATTTTGTGCATTTTTCTAATTCCAGCATCACGGTTGAGAGTTCGATTCTCTCTTGAAGGTATTAATTATTCATGAATTCCGCTAATCCACACAAAATGTCTAGAAAATACTAACTATTGTTTGTCTACCGGGATAAAGTAGAGTTAAAAAAATGGGATTTTTGCATTTGTAAATTTTAATAAATATAGGTGTAAATGGTATTTTTATTGAACGGTAATAACAAAGAATTTTAGAACTATTTTTATTTTAAAACAGGGTCATTTAAACAATGTTGAGGATCTCCATACGGCTGAGCAATCTCTATCTAAGTTATTGAGAGATATTCAAGATCCACACTTAGACCCTAGTAATCACGACCTATTTACTGATAGTAATGTTGAAAACCAGACAATATGTAATGAACAAGACGATTTAAACGGTAAGGCAAAATAAAACAAAGATTATTATATATTAAGATTTACTTTAATAAGATTAAATAAACTAAACATTAACGTGATGGTTGCTTGGTCCCTCATTCGGAGAAATAAATTATTTTAATTTCACAGCTCTGCTGAAATAAAGAATGGCGTTAAATTTAACCTTCCACATGCAATATGTCGAATTCGATCGGAAATCCGTTTAATCTACTCTTTACACTAGGTACATTTACGCCCAATATTAATAATCTATCTCCTACGTCAATCTTCAACTGTTCTATCTATCCAATCTCTAGATTAGATAGATTATCTCTAGATTATATCTATCCAATCTCTAGATTAGATAGATATATGGAACAATCGAAGATTGACGTAGGAGATAGATTATTAATATTGGGCGTTAGACTACCCTGGTACCCTGCCTATATTTTATCAATTATATTGTTTGCTTATATATATACCTCGCTTTGGGCCTTGAAAAAATTAATAAAAATATCGTCATTAATATGTATATTACGCGCGGCAGGGTTACAAGCGTGTGTCTGTCAACGCGACGGGTTGTGGGTTCAATCCCCACTCGAAGAAATGAAATGTTTAATATTTTCATTTCTTCGCTCGGGAGTCGAGACAAAGCGCACTTTTGTTCCGTCACTCACTTCGCAATCCCTCCAGAATTCGGCGGAAAGTGGGGAGCGGAGTGTTGAAACACTAGGCTCTCTGCATACGCTGCTATATGCGAAGTTATAAATCGAAGCAAACAAACGTGAATTTTTGAATTTTCGCTAAACTTTTCTGTCTTTCGGAAAATTATTAGGACCTTCACTGCTTGCCCCAGTGTGCCCGTGTCTATAAATATGGGAATAATTGTATTTATATACTTTACTATTGTACTATAATTATCACTAAAATATTTATTTTATTTCAGAAACGTTTGAATCTATTGAATCTAATTGTAATAATACAAATTTGGATGCATCAGCTGATGTTAGCACCCCAAAAACGAAAAGCACCAATACATCTAATCTTTCTTCAAGTTATCGTCTTAGGTCCCATAGGAAAAGGTTATTACAGGTATGTTATTGTTTTTAATTTATTTTTAGCATTTTTTCCGCTTAGCAGATACACATTTTGCTCTCTCATCGCTCAATTTTCAAGAAATTGAGTCATTGTCGCGTTATATCTTGTTAAAATAATTTAAATATAGTCCAAATTCTCTCGAATGGGATTGAACTCACAACTATTGAGTTTACAGCTAGACGCACTGCGCCATAATGACCTCAGACTCCCTCTTAATTGTTTTAACTTCACCCTTTCCGCTGAATTGTCAAGGCTTTGCGTGTTGAGTGTAGAAAATTATCGCCGCGCTTTGTCTGCGAATCAGAGCGAAGAATTAAAAATAATAAGTATTCCATTTCCCCGAGTGGGAATCGAAGCCACATCTGTCGCGTTTACAGTTGCACGCTTGTGCCCCCCGGTCACGATAGATGACGATGGATGGATGTCCATCTTCAAATAATTACAAATTTTTATATATTTATTTAAACGAATTTGATAATTGCTTTTAATTTTTATTCTAGGAACAAGAAAATATGAATAACTCAGTTCCAGAGATTACGTTTATTCGCAATATCAACATTAAATCTACTTTCTTCACAAGCTTACATCTAAAGAATAATTGTGTGAACAACAGTAATGAAGTACAAGATAATATTGTAAAAGATATAGAAAAAAATAATGAATTAGTAAATGTAAATGATGATGAAATGGTACACCATAGTGAAATAGCAAAAGATAGTGAAATGGTCAATATTGATAAAACGGTAAATGATAAAGAAATTGATAAAATAAATAGTATTATAAAGGAAACTGAACTCGAAGAAAACAAAGCTAACTCAGAACCTAAAATTATAAGAAATTTCACTAAATGTATAGAATTTGAAGAGAAATTAAAGAATAAAGAACCTGAAACGGATTCGGTGCGAGATAATTGGTTTATTCAAAGCGAGTCAGATTATACCGGTAACGAAGAGCTTGATTATGAAGATGATGAATACTTCTATGATACTGATTACGATGATTATGGATATATTAATGAAGACAATGAAATCCAATTTAACAATAATACAGATAATAAAAATGAAAATTTCACACTACTCATGGAAAAAATTAAAGATGAAATCAAAATAACGTTTTTAGCTGTTCACAGTTTTTGGTGAGACTAATTGTCACGCTTTATCTGTCTTACGACAGAGTGAACATTGTGGCAACACACTTCGGTCTCCGCTTTCTTGCAAGAGAGGAGAAATTTAAAAAAATCTTTTCGACATCTGTCGATCGATATATACATACAATATTTGTATAACTTTGGATTTATATATTAATTATTCTTATTTTCGTTGTTGTACTAACAATACTAAACGCGCTGTTGAATCCCTTCACTCCATAACAATGTATCGATTTTGAACGGAAAGCGGAAAACGGAATGTTTTGACACTTAAGTTTTCTCTGCCTATCCTGCAATATAAAGCATGAAACTGAATATTTACCATTACTACTTTCAGTACAAAATCATATGAGGTGTTAAATTCTGAAGATAGTAAAGTGAGCAAATCAAAGATACAACTTATTGGAAAGCAAACTTTTACACATTTAAATAGTTTGTGTGATGTTTTAAGTAGGTATGTTTGTTAGTTTTATAGTTAAAAGTAACTTTTATTTATTTATTGAAATTAACTTTTAGTTATTACACTTCTGCGTAATCACAACCAACGTATTTTTACCTGAGTCTGAATGGGAATTGAATACAAAACCGTCGCATTTACAGTCAGTTACCCATTATTCTGATATGCCACGGTTGGTTTTAATTTTTTTTTTATATTTTTTTAGAATTTTAACAAGAGATACAAGCGACTGCATGCTTAGATTAAAGGAACTGTTACAAATTGACAGTCCAGAAGGACATAATATTATAGACGATGGTGTTATTGAAGAATATATGTGAGTTTTTATAAACTGTTTATTTGATAACTTCCTTGTATGTTAACAATATGTAATTTAAATTGCCCACAATTTAAAATCAACGTCTACGCTTTGTCTACTGTTCTCGTGAAATGAATATTTCATTTAAATTAAATCATTTTGCCGAGTAGAGGTCGGACCCACAACTATCGCGTTTGCAGTCACATCCTGTCTCGCTGCGCCACGACGGCTGGTAACTTAGGTACGAGGGGAGGTCCAAAAGTTCGTGGAATAGAGAGGATAGGGGCGCTTAATGTCATACTAGTGATTTTCATTTGTTCCCTAATTTAAAAAAAAAACTTAAGGGGAAGGAAGTTTTCCAACGACAATCCATTCTGAGGCGAAGGAAAAAAAAATATTTCGACGGTTTAGAAAAATTAATTCATAGATTTTTATTTAATTTAGAACCCTTCCATTCCACGAACATTTGGATCTCCCCTTGTACCTGCAGAAGTGGATAAAGAATGAGAAATTTATCTGGCAGGCCTTATCAAAAAACATCAAACTGAATAGACATAAAGCAAGGTCAAACATAAATAGTGTATTTTATAGGTTATTCAATTACTTGATCAATACATAAAAACCTATATATTATATTTTTTTATTATTTTGTTATTGGTAACCATGTCGCATAGCAACTGTTATCACTAACCCGGCGGATGGTTCATTTTTACAGTTAACGTAAATATTTTCATATTATTTATTTTATTGTATCAGCTTGCTATTATGTTTTCCTGTTGTATTTTTGAGTATGATGATGGGGGATTCATATTCGTTCGGAAGAATAATTTATTTTTTTAGACTTTTTTAACTCGTTGGGTTTCCACAACTTTCAAGTATTATATCTAAATGGACGGGGAAGGGAGTTTATATCTTTTGCACTCAATATGTAGATTTCTTTTTTATCTTCACGCGTTATTCTGCATATAGCAGGGTAGGCAGAGGCAACCTAGTGTTAGACATTATGACTGTTGAGTATATTAACAGAGCGGGGAAAAGGTCTTGCTTCATACTCCCAGATGACGATCCCACTGGGCCACGATGACCTTTGACATAATATGTCCACATATTATGTGGATATTAAAAATTTATATTAAATTAAGCTTCACGCTGTATCCCGCACACAGCAGGGTAGGCAGAGGGAACCTAGTGTTAAGACACTCCGCTCTCCACTTTCTGCCGAATTCTGGAGGCATTGCGTGTTGAGTGGCAGAACTCAACGCCGCGCTTTGCCTCGACACCAGAGCGAAGAAAATGGAAATATAAATTTAAGTTAATGTTTCATCTCCTCGAGTGGGGATCGAACCCACAACCAGTCGGTTTTGCAGTCACACCTCGTGCCGCTGCGCCACAACCGGCCTCATGTGGATATGTGGATATTAAAACTAGATAAAAAATATTTTTTCTTTAGTTCAAAGTCTATATAAATAATTTTTTTAGGGTGTTCATCAAAAAGTTCGTGGAACAAGGGAGTCTGTTGAGGGATTCGATCAAGTTAGTAATAGAAGCGAGTGAAGAATAAATTTGCATGTATGGCATTGATGTAAAAAATAGACGTGTGATGTAACTATTAGTTCGACATCAGTGCTATTTTACACGGAAAAATCATTTATTTTTCTAATGTTTAATGAAGAAACTCGAAAATGAAATATTTTTATGTATTGACATTTGTTTCGTTGTGAGTAAGAGATTGTTTTTTTTTAACTTATTTTAAAATATAACTACGCATTGGGCGCAATATGGCAGCCTCTTTGTAATTGTGTGACTTATGTCGAATAATAAAATAAATAAGTTTTATATATATGCGTATTTATTAAAATAACTTGATCACCTTATAATCAACAAGATATTTACAAACAATATTAAACATTAAGTTAATAATATGGCACCAGTGTGCATATTCATGTTAGTATGCCGAATCACATACAAAATATATCTACTATAACATATTTTGTACGTGACGTCATTGGCTATGTAGCTAATATAAGTTTCGACACATTAAAGGAGATTCTTAATAATAATTTTCAATATACTTATTTAGAAAACGTATAAAAATTTAAAAAGTAGCGGGACTCGCGCCTCTTGGAAATCGACCAGTCGGTTTTCAGGAGGCGCGGGTTCGAGTCCCGCTACGTTCAAATTTTTATACGTTTTCTAAATAAATATTTTTCTTTCTTGTGTTGAACAACACTTTAAAAACTGTTAAAAAAAATCAATATTTTATTTAAACATTTAGTAGCCTTTTTTTTATTTAGTTAACTATTTTTAGTACAAACGATTCAGTTGTGAAACATTTACTATTATTAATAATAACAATCGAGATGGTAATGACTAGTTGAATTAACTATCTAAAGCCTCTCCCGTCCATCATCGCTTGCGCGCAGTACTTCGGGAACTGTATGACTGTTAATAAGAAGTCCGTCAGACCCTGAAATTTTATTAAAAAAAAGTTATTAACAAAATGTTTGTATTATTATATTGAGGACAGTCGTAGCGCAGGGGCACTAAGTGTGACTGTAAATCGACTGGTTGTGGATTCGATCCCCACTCGAAGAAATTAAATATTTATTATTATAAAGTGGAGAACGGAGGGTCTTAACACTAGGTTCCCTCTGCCTACCCTGCAGTGTGCGGGATACAGCGTGAAGGTGATTAATTTTATTATTACTTTACTAATAATGTCTAATTATTGCATCATTTGCTAGTTATTATACGATAATTAATGTTATAGCAACATCTATCAGTAAATTATATGATCCATTAATTTACATAACTATGCATTTCATAATCTTTAGAAAGGCATGAATTTTTGTACTAAATACCCCACAATAAACATTAAGCAAATTAAATGTTTTCGATACCAAACTGAATGTATTTTTTCGTTTTTAATGTGAATTCAAAGCGCGGCGTTGAGTTCCGCCACTCAACACGCAATGCCTTCAAAATTCGGCGAAAAATGGGGAATGGAGTGTCCGACACTCTCTGCCTACAAAAATACTATGTAAGGTTAAGCAACTTTGAATTTTGCCGCCAATACCTACGACTCGATTTCGGAATGAGACGTATGCGGCGGTTTCCCTTTGATAGGTTTATGTGTGTGTGCGTCGTTCTTTACAAATAACTTTTTATATTACAACAATAATTTTATTATTTATTTTTTTGAAAAAAAACACTTTTTCATTTTTGGAAAAAAAAAAATTATATTACGCTTTTATATAGTAGTTAAAACTGTGGTTTCACTTAAAGCGGTGCTGCCACTTCCACGCTGTATATATGATATATGGGGTTCTTGAAAATGTCACATAGGTATTAGAATCATCAATCATACTTACTGATAAAGGTTCTATGCAAACAGTGAACGGGAGGAGTATAACGTAGAAGCCTGCTGAGATACCGGCGATCCAAAACGCCAAAAATATTAAGATAATAAGCCATATTATCGAGTAAATAATGTTTCCCATTTTCTGTAATAAAATATGTTTATGTAAATCAAGACGGCCTCGGTGGTAGGTAGTATGTTCATTTATAAAATGTTCTATAATTTTTTATTTTTTTTAACATGTTTTACCTAGCACAATGCAGGGAAGGCTAGTGGTCAAGTCACTAGGTTCCCATTAAGACATTTCCGTTTCCCACTTTTCGCCGAATTCTCGAAGCACTGGGTGTTCAGTGACAGAACTCAACGAACGAAGAAATGTAAATATTAAATATTTCATTCCCCTGAATAGGAATCGAACCCATAACTTCAAAATAAATTAAAGCTTTGTATTTTGACGTCTACTTTTACGTTAAAGACATTGTTACCAAACTTTAGTATATAAGTTATGAGAAATTTATCTGGCAGATATGCATGCACCTTATCAATAGATTAAGATATAAAGCAAGGTCGAACATAAATAGTGTATTTTTATCGGTTATTCCATTACTTTTAATAAATATTTAAAAAATAGTTCGATTTGTAGAAATATTGCTCCACGTGTTCGTTGGTATTGTTAAGTAATATCAAAGCAAAGATGTTGCATCACCAAATGGTATCTTATTAATTTCTTTATAATGTCATAGCATTAAATTGCAATTATATTTTCTTTTTCAAATTTTGACCATTATCAAAAGAGACACATATGTCTAATAATAAAATGAACGCCATGACCCTCATATTAAATTACTCTTGCTAATTTACTTATTATTCTCTTTAATTCATTTGAACTTGTACTGTAAGGCATACATATTTAAGGCCCTTGGGGAATTAATTAATTATCGTGACATCATCTTTACCAATTAAGTAATCAATCATGGTTTCATATTGAATACTCAATTGTCAGTACACAGGTACTATAATGCAGGTAGTATAATGTTTGAAAAATTATAAAATAAATAAATCAGCTTCACGCTGTATCCCGCAGACAGCAGGGTAGGCAGAGGGAACCTAGTGTTGAGTTCCCCACTTTCTGCCGAATTCTGGAGGCATTGCGTGTTGAGTGTCAGAACTCAACGCCGTGCTTAGCCTCGACACCAAAGCGAAGAAATGGAAATATAAATTTAAATAAATATTTCATTTTTTCATGTGGGGATCGAACCCACAACCAATCGGTTTTACACTCACACTTTGTGCCGCTGCGCCACGACTGACTGACACGACTTGAAATATTATGATTTTACTATATTATGTATAGTTGTTTTAGAATAGTAGTAAGCTCTTATGCTTTTAGAATATACCTATTCCTTTGTTTTTAACATTATCAGTTTGGTTACTAGGTTAGCAATTATTTTTCTGCTTATCTTAACTATTGAACTCGATAATATTTTTATTTTTCATTTGTAATTGAAGGGTACTGGTTATTTAACGGTTGGTAGGAATATGATTATTATGTGAAGTATTTATAGAACATTGAAAAGTTTTTTTTTCTTTGAAATCTAAACTACCAAATTTCTATATTTTACGTGTTCATTACATATTGAAGCTAACATGTAACTATTTCGTATTGAATTACAAATTAATAATCTATGTCGGTTAGAGTAATTTGATCTTTATTTTATTAATACTGAACCATATTACAATAGTAATGAAACGAATAAGAAAGGACTTCTTAAAAAACATTTTAAGACTTCAGCATATTTAATTTTAATTTGATCCGTTGAGCTATCGTATAAAGTATTCGATACACATCAATTGTGAAAGTTTCCCATTTACATCGATTTATGGTCGAAGAATGTTAGTAGTTCTCTTGTATAGCTCTTACTCATTTTAAAATTCAAAATTATAAACCGGTATCGCGCCTACTCGTCTTGTTTACAAGCGAAGCAGTGTGTGAATTGATGCGTAGGTAGGTACCTACCTACCTTGTAGAACGTGTTTATATATAATCTTACGAAACATTATGCTACGTTTATGAGGAGAACATTGACTATTTTAATATCTTTTTATTATACAGTTTCATTGGTACATTGCAACTTTGACAACTATTTACTTACTAATAATAAAATATCGTGTTTGACGCGTTTTCAAAAACTAATTGGTTCTTACATTTTTTTTATCTCATAATTGTAACTACTAACTAGTGAGACTAAATAATAACTTAAGTCACGTAACGAGTGAGTATAATACGGCGGAAAAATTTTCTCATAGCCAAATTGCATACAATTTTAATCACACTTAAAAATATTTAAAATGTATTTTAATGGTGATACTACCCGTTATCTTTACTACTTTAAGGCGTACACAACACTAACCTTACATTTAAACAATTTGACCTGATTAAAAATATCACTTTAGATGACATCACCTAGTATCTATTTGTTTTTAGAAAGTATAATTAAAAAAAGTATATTGACACTATGAATTTTTATAAAATTCTATTTTTAAAAATAGGCGCGTAACATTTACTCACCGGTTTCCGTTAATAAACTTATGTCCGAATCACAACAATTTTGTATATTACACGATCGACGGTGTTTCGTTCGTCCGTTTTCGAGAATGACTGCAACTCGAATGCGCTGTTTCGTATAGTATGAGCAACAAGTTCAGAGAAAACAAACAATCGAGAGTGACTAACAGGTACGTGTGTAACGTGTATAGTAGTAAGTACTGATAAGTGATTGTTAATGCATATTTGTAATTTTACATAGTTCGTTAATAAAATATAAAGGTATAGTAAAATACTATACATGTTTATATGATAAGATAGGATAGTATCGATATAAAACCCTAATTCCTCATGTATTGAAAATATCATAGATTTTTTAATAATAAGTACTAATTAATTTATGTACCCAAATTTAATATGTAAGTAGAAATATATTTGTTTATTGAATTACAGTATATAATTTAGGTATGTATTTTTATTACAAGAGCAATTTCATACAGTAAAAGTGTTATTTTAAAATTAGGATTAGGAGATTTTGAGATTACGTATAAAAAAGTATTGTTATGTTATTATAATAACATAATAATAATCGTTAAAAATTAATATTTGTTATAATAATTTATTATAATAAATATAAATTTTCAACGAACCTGCTTCTCTTAGAAACAGTTCAAGTGCCTTGACAACTAAGGTATTGTGAATATGCTGTTGTCAACAATGTTGTGAGGTTAAAATTTAATAGATATATCTCGCACATAGCATGGTATGCAGAGAGAACCTGGGCGCCGAGTGAAAATATCCCGTCCCCATTACGATACTTCCATTCTCCACTTTGAGCAGTATTTCCGTTCGCTAGTTCCTTCGAGTGGGGATCAAATCCACAACCGTCGCGTTTCAAGACGCAAGCTGTGTCCCTGCGCTACGATAGTCATCAAATTAGAGGTAAATTTTGAAATAATTTAAATTTATTCGTTAACACAACACTTATTAAGTAATACATGAAAGAGGACAATGTCAACTTGATAAAATTTGGAGAAAACATTAATTGAAAAGTACGAGTTCAGACAAAATTTGTAGGTTTTTAATCTTGTAAGTAGATAATGTTAAAAGAAAATAATCTACAACATTACAGCAGGCACTTGATTAAATTGGCCATACATATGTCAGAAAATACACAAACAACTAGTCGATGATAAGACCCGATTTTTTTTCTCCAAATACGATATTTAAAAGAAAATCTTTATGTGGCTAATATTTAGAAAACGATACGATTTTGGATCATACCAGGTAGGTAAAAAATGGTAGAAATGACCTCTTCAATCGACTGTTTCAGTTCAGTTTCATTATGGATATTAAAGTTTCGGATTCTGCCGAAACTGAAAAGCCAAATGTTCGGTTTCGGCTGAAGACCTTGTTTCAGTTTGATTTTCCCTTTCAGTATATACGCAAATTGACCAATATAACGAAACGAAAGATGTTTAGTGTTTATGAACTTATTGCTTGTACATGCGTTAGGCGTGTAGAGTTATACAAGATGGAAGCGTCTGCGCTTCTTTTACGGAAGCAGCATATAGGGTAAAATATTTCAAACTCATGCCTAAAGAAATTAATCAGTATATCTCAACAGTTTAGACGTAGGACTTTTTTTCATTTCACGATGTTTATTCATACTGTATTTTGTATCACAGTTACGAATAGATAGATACCAATAACGCAGTGGCGTAGCTAGGGTATTTGCTGCCTGGTGCGGCTTAGGACTTGTTGCCCTTTAAAATGGTCAAAATAATTTCAGATTTCAAACCACAGTAGAGTAGATATATAATTTTTTATTGCTTCAAAACTATAATAACTATATATAAGTTATAATGGGGGTACAATGGTGTATCAAGTGGCGACGAATGCGGCGTTGGAGACCGCCACCCAACACGCCACGTGGTGGAGGTCGGAGCTACAAATAGCTACGTGGAATGTAAGAGGAGGGATGGAAGAAAAGATAAATGAATTATTAGATGCGATGGATGATAGAGATTTGGATGTCGTTTGTGTGACAGAGACCAAGCGAAAGGGCAATGACACGACCGATTTGCCGGGCAGTCGGGTCGCTTTCTGGGCCGGCGTACCAGAGAGCGAGCGGGGCTGTCAAGGTGTAGGTGTTATTGTCCTCTCGATTGGTTAGTGCAGCAGTTGAATACAAGGCGATCAACCCGAAACTGCTTTGGGTTCGCTTCAAGCTGGGGTTAACAAGAGTATTCTTGTTAGTGGCGTATGCGCCAGTATCCACAGCTCTATTAAGCGAATTCGAGGAGTTTTGGGAGAGTGTCAGGGATGTTCTAGGTAGCGTTAGAGGGAATGAAAAATTAATAATATGTGGCGATTTGAACGGATGAATCGGAACTGCGCGAAGCGGTTACGAGGGAGGGGGTGGGAGTGGTCAGTATGGTGACAAGAAAATAAATGAGACTGGAAAGCTTATATTGGAAATTTGCAAGAAAAGGAATTTGTTTGTGGCAAACACGACGTTTGAACACAAATAAATTCACATGTATACATGGGAGCGAGCGGAAGGGAAAAGTATGATTGATTTATTCCTAGTGGATCAGCGTATTCGAAGCCAAGTTATAGACACGCGAGTGTTTAGTGGTTCTGAGCTGGGAACAGACCATTATCTAGTCGTTGCTAGAATAAGGGGTCTGTTTGCAGGTTGGCGCAACTACACAAGGTGTCCAAACTTGGAGTCGAATTATCGCATAAGAAACTAGAAGCTTCAAGATCCACCGATTAGAGAGGAATATCAAGAAAGAGTTTCCAAGAAGCTAGACAGCAGCGAATCTGGAAATGAAAGTATTGGAGTATGCTGGTAGAACCTTAGCAATTGCATGAAAGAAGCAGCAATAGAGGTATGTGGTAAAGAGAAAGAAGGAAAGCTTTACCAAAAACCGCGACGAATGGTGGGATGATGAAATGGAAACTGCTATAAAAAGAAAAAAGAAAGCATGGCAGGATTATAAAGCCTCAGCTAAGGATAAAAGTATGAGAGAAATTAAAAAGAAACAGTATAAGCTACAAAATCACCAAACGAAAGTACTCATGAAGATGAAGCGTGAAAAGGCAGAGAATAAAAGAGACGAAAGGTTAACGAACAACTTCAGAGAAAACACGTAGCTTTTCTGACGAGAAGTTAGTGTTTCTCGAGGTTGCTTGCGAGGTTGCTTTCGAAGGACGATGAAATTTTCACGAAAGAACCACACATTTTGCAGCGATGGGCGGAATTTTACAAGGAGATGTATGAATGTGATGGAGTCCTCAGTCTCAAGTAACAGCGAAATGTTAAATGTTGATGTAGCTGATGGCGAAATCAGTATAAAAGAAGTTGAGAATGCAATACGAAGTCTGAAATGTGGTAAGGCAGCGAGAGCAGATGGAGTTATTGCCGAGATGATCGAATATGGTGGGCCACGCATTTTGGACTTGTTCTGGTTTTTGTGCAATTTATGCTGGAAATCAAGGGAGATCCCAGATGATTGGCGAGGTGCGTTCATCGTGCCTTTGTATAAAGGCACGATGAAAGACTGCGCAAACCATAGGGCTATCGGTTTGATTAGCTTGGGTAGTAAAGTTTAAAAAAAAATAAAATTAAATTAGCTTCACGCTGTATCCCGCACACAGCAGGGTAGGCAGAGGGAACCTAGTGTTAAGACACTCCGTTCCCCACTTTCTGCCGAATTCTGGAGGCATTGCGTGTTGAGTGGCAGAACTCAACGCCGCGCTTAAACTCGACACCAGAGCGAAGAAATGGAAATATAAATTTAAGTAAATATTTCATCTCCTCGAGTGGGGATCGAACCCACAACCAGTCGGTTTTGCAGTCACACCTCGTGCCGCTGCGCCACGACCGGCCTCAAGTAGTAAAGTTTATGCTAAAATATTAGCGAGAAGAATGCAAGAGAGATCTGAAAGGCCGTTGTAGGAGGCCCAAGGAGGCTTTAGACCTGGAAGAGGGTGTATCGATCAGATCTTTTCCCTCCGCATGATCACGGAAAAATTAACCAAAAAGTTTTCTGTGCTTTTGTAGACTTGGAAAAGGCGTTTGACAGAGTTGTAAGAGCGAAATTATGGAAGATACTACCCCGGTACAATGTGAGCGGGACCCTTGCTGCAGGCCGTAAAGTCTCTTTACAGAGATCACTCAGCCTGCGTGCGAGTAGGAGCTGGCGTGTCGCCATGGTTTGACATCCGATCGGGTGTTAAACAAGGTTGTGCCATGTCAGCTTGGTTCCGGAGGGCAGCACACGATCGCCGCCTTCCGCCCTAATGAGCCAGAGGGCGGTCAGCTTGGGGAAGCTGGCCGCCTACTAACCTGGCCCCAGTAATCGCGCGCAGGTTCCTCCCGCGCGCTAATCCGAGCAGGCCGTCGAGGGTGACCACACACCCTTGACTCCGCGACGTGCCTTGCAGGCTCCCGCCGCCGCGCTTCGCGGAAGACTATTGTCCCCGCGTCTCGCGGCCAGTGGCGGTCGAGGAGGAGCACCGTGAGATTTTAGTGGGTATTCGGACGGCCTACATCTGCCAGTCCGCAAGTCCCACATAACCCGCTCGAATCCCCACTCGGGCCGGTATCCGTAACAGGATCTCCTCACGAAAAAAAAAATGTCAGCTTGGTTGTTCAATTTGTATTTGGATAGCCTGAGGTTAAGTTTAACCAAACAGCTGTTAGGCGAGCTCTGTCCTCTTTGAACATCCACAAGTCGAGCGGGCCAGATGGCATCTCTCCCTTAGTGCTCCGTTCCTGTGCTCCTGAGCTGACACCGGTGCTAACGCGTTTGTTTCGGCACTCTTACTCAGTCGGCGTTGTCCCAGACTCATGGAAGAGCGCTTTTATCCACCCGATCTCAAAGAAAGGCGATGGTTCCGATCCATCTAACTACAGGCCTATTGCTATCACCTCCCTGCTCTCAAAAGTCATGGAGAGCATTATCAATAGCCAGCTTTTGGTTTATCTAGAGGATCACCGATTGATTAGTGACCGACAATATGGCTTTCTTCATGGTCGCTCAACCGGTGATCTTCTAGTTTACCTTACCCATCGCTGGGCTGCGGCTATTGAAAGCAAGGGAGAGGGCCTGGCAGTTAGTTTGGACATGGCGAAGGCCTTTGATCGAGTGTGGCATGAGGCGCTCCTGGCTAAACTTCCATCCTATGGGCTTCCCGAGAATTTATGCAAGTGGATCGCAAGCTTTCTCACTGGGCGCAGCATCAAGGTCGCTGTCGACGGTTTTTGCTCTAATCATATACCAGTGAACGCTGGCGTTCCCCAAGGCTGCGTGCTGTCCCCTACGCTGTTTCCTCTGCATATCAATGACATGTTAGAGGATTCTAGCATTCATTGCTATGCAGATGATGCACGGTGAACGCTGTTTACTCCGGCCGAGCAAGTCTTTCTCGGGAAAACGCCGAACAGTGCCGAAATAAACTTGTGTCTTCCGTTGAGGCATCCCTCAACAATGTCTCCTCATGGGGTGAAAGGAACCTAGTTCAGTTTAACCCCCTGAAGACACAAGTTTGCGCGTTAACCACAAAAAAAACCCATTTATCGTCTCACCAGTCTTTCAGAACATTCCCTTTACAGCCGCGCCCAGTATCAGTATATTGGGCCTCAATGTTTGGAGTGACTGCCAGTATCGCGATCATTTGGAAAGCAAGGCCAAGTTGGTCTCGAAGAGACTGGGGGTCATCAACAGAGCGAGACAGTACTTCACGCCAAAACGCCGTTTGGCCGGCAGGCAGGCAAGTTCGGCCTCATATGGAGTACTGTTCTCATCTCTGGGCTGGTTCACCTCAGTATCCGCTTGAACTATTCGATCGCATACAACGTAGAGCCATTCGAATCATTGGGGACCCAATAATCTGTGAAAGGCTTGATACTTTGGCTTTGCGTAGAGACGTTTCCTCGCTGTGCGTTCTCTATCGCATTTATCATGGGGAGTGTTCTGAAGAACTGTTTGACCTATTACCTGCCGCCGAATTTTCTAACCGCACAGTACGATATAAGCTGAAATATCATCCACACCACCTGGATACGTGGCAATCCACTACTGTGCGGTTTCGTAGGAACTTCCTTCCACGCACCACGGAACTGTGGAATGGCCTACCCGCGGCAGTGTTTCCAGGTCGATATGACATGAGTACCTTCAAAAAGCGCGTCTATCTCCACCTTAAAGGCCGGCAACGCACCTGTAGCTCCTCTGGTGTTGCACGGGGCCGTGTGCGGCGGTAATCACTTACCATCAGGTGACCCGAACGCTCGTTTGCCTTGTCCTTTTCCATAAAAAAAAAAAAAGCTGTCTCCATGGAGTGAAACAAAGTAATATGGGAGTGAAAGTTGGCCTGAAGTGAAAGGTGACCTGAATGTGAATTGTCTGCTGTACGCAGATGATGCAGTGCTTATTGCATCATCAGAATGCGAGTTGCGGGCATTGGTCACCACTCTGAAAGAAGGGTGTGAAAATAATGGTCTAAGCCTCCATGCGAATAAGACAAAGGTTCTGAAATTCATCTCAAGGTCATTTTTGAAAGAAATGAATAACGGACGCAAAATCAGTGTAAATGGTAAAATATTGGAATAGGTGAATGAAGTGCTATATTTGGGAAGATTGTTCAGTAGAGATGGAAAATACGGGATGGATGTGGAAAGGCGTATTGCTGCCGGTAACAGGGTTAATGGAGCCTTAGCTGCATTGATGTGACGGCGAAACGTCAGCACACCTGCGCGTTTGGCCATACACAATGCAGTGTTGGTACCGACGCTGTTAAACGACAGCAAAACGTGGGTATTACAGAAGAAGAATGAAAGAAAGATGAATGCCGTGGAATCTCTTCGTAGGATATGCGGAGTCAGCTTAGCCGATTGAATCCGTAATGAAGCGATACACAGAATGGCAGGTATTAGCGAGGATGTCACGGTGAGAATGAAGAAGAACACGCTCAGCTGGTTTGGGCACGTTGAACGAATGAGTGATGAAATAATGGCAAAAAAGATTTATGATGGACAAGTGAGTGGTAAGAGAGATAGAGGGAGACCTCGGTTGACCTTCGAAAACACAGTATCAAAGATACTGGAGGAAGTCATATAAAAAGCATGAGGACTCCCCGGAGGGCATGTATGAAGAGGTTGATAACAGTGGACAAGGCGAAAGAGGTATGTTGAGACTACGGTCTCGCTACGGCGTTTGGCGTTCCGTTCTCTCTGACTACCTCGCTAGGGATAAAGCGTGAAGCTAAGTTAAGTTATAACATTAGATTTTGGTAAAAAATATTGCAAAAATTTAAAACGGAGATTACGCGCTTTTTGACTAGCAAAGTCATTAATCACATTTTCAAAATCAATAGTATCGACTAGTTCATGTTCAATTGACATGATAGCGAGATTGTATTTTTCATTTTCATTCTCTTATTTTTCTTGTACATTCCTTGATTCTTGATTGAAAAAAAATTAGAAGAATTGATCGTAGACTTTGTTGCCCCTTTCCATTTGTTGCCCGGTGCGACCGCATCGCTCGCACCCCCCCAGCTACGCCACTGCAATAACGTAAACACGTACTGCTACAAAAATACTACTAAGCGTTGCCGATTTGTCACTTCTCATTCTGAAAAAATATACTAGAACAAGAAAAGGATATCTCGTTCTATTTTACACAATTCAACATCGCCGCCATTACCTATGTGCGTCATTCTTAACAAATGGCGCGTTATTTTACAGCGATCATTCTATTAATTATTTTGTTTGAAAAAAAAACCACTTTTTCATATTTGGAAAAATCCCTTTTGTTTTAACTGTATTAATTTTTTATAAAGTAGTTAAAACTGTGGTTTCATTTAAAGTGGTGATGACAAAAACACTCTGTATATTTGACTGACACGAGACAATCTTAGCAACATTTTAAATGAAAATAAATTTGTTATGGGATTTTATTTATTTCTGTAAGATTGCACATAGCAAGATGAGTATGTTGAGATATGTAGACGTGTGGAGGATCGAGAATGAACCAAGTCCGAAATCAGTACCGTTAGGGGAAGTATGAAAGCAGGACACATTGTAATAAATAAAGATTTAGTAATCTAAAGGCTTATAGCTTCTGTCTTGAATAATATCTACTGAAAATTAGTGGTGCATTAACTATTTTTACATTCACTTTATAATTATATAAATATACTTGTCATTTAATCTGAAAGTCTAGAATCAAGGCAAGTTAACTGAATAATTTTAAAATTCCTATTTCTGTTTTTCTCAGAAATTTTAAAAACTTATTGAATTAAGCCGAAAGGCAAAGTAGTAATATATTATACCATATTGTGTTCTTTTTTAATTAAAACTATCCCCATAATTGAGTAATTGTGATGGCTTAACCTGATGATTTACTATACCGTACGATACGGTACGGTAACGATAGTAATGTTCTCTATAAAACGTAGTGTTTTCTACTATGCTTTGCAGAGTATAATGATCTTTGGTAATGTTATTGTTATTTTTGTCTGATATGATCTGTGGTAATGACTATAAATATTTTATATTTTTGACATTGACAATTGACATTGATATAAATATTATGTATTATAAATTTAAGTTTTAAATCTAAAAAGTAAATTCTTAGTATCTTAACAGGAAGTTTGGAAGGACGTTGTTCTATGCAGAAACATAAATTTTATTCTAGTGATATTTTATATAGATAAATCCAAAGTGGCTGGTTTTTTGAGCACGATTTCTAGGATGGCTGACTATTTTCATGAAATGGGATGGAGAGAATTGGAGAATGGTGAACAACCTAATCATCTTTTGCACATGGCTAGATTTCTAATGGATTGTGGAATATACGAAGAAAGCCTTTCAGGAGAATGGCCAAGGTATTTTACGTTGAAATGTTAATATATATTTTTTATTCTTAACTCGTATGTATATGTATGTGAGTAATAGTTACTTCGTATCATTTTCACAGACTACCACCACCTGCTGCCAAAGAGGCGGTGAAAAATCTTAAAGAAATAATAATTAAAGAAAGTGATCAAAATTGTCCAATATGCTTGAAAAAGTTCCAAGTTAATGAAAAAGCCAGAGAAATGCCCTGTCAACATCTCTTTCATGAAAAATGTATATTGACGTGGCTGAATCAGGTATTTATATGAGAACAAGATCATTGTTTTTTTTGTTTATATGACAATATGATGTAGTATATATGAGTCTATTGTGGCACAACAACAAGTAGGATAGTATATTACAATGTGATAGTTATGGATTTGATCCCTGCTGTGGAAAATAACAGGACCCACCTTTCTTGCAAACCATTCAACCAGCCTAAGCCTAAATCTACATCAAAATTTTTATACATTTATGACAAATTATTACTGTAAAAATGTTTTTAATAATTTTAGCTACACAAAGATATATTATTTGGCAGTAGCTAATTTAATATAACTTTAACTTTCCAGACAAACTCATGCCCTTTCTGTCGTTTTGAGCTCTTAACAGATGATGAGAGATATGAAGCATTCAAGAAGGAGAAGAAAAGGGCTGAGCAGAGAAAAGAAGATATTGATACTCTTCATAATTCTATGTTTAGTTAAATTTCTAACATAATTATGAAATTTTCAAATTATATAAATAAATTATGTCTAGTGGGGGTTGGTATTACTAATGTTTAAATTATGTAATGTTTATTCAATAAATAATATAAAAATACTAACTTACTTCTGACTATTATTAAGGGACCAATATTTATATTAACATTTTATACATAATATATATATTTAATCTTATGTTACTTTTGTTTTTTTTACAATTTATATTCTTTTATTCATTTAAAATAAATGGATGTGAGCCATATTTGTTTTTTTTTTCTTATAATGAAAATGTATGTTTTCCTAATAAGCAAACATGCAATATGTTTGCATATTAAGAAATCATTACTGCTCTGTTAGCATCAAAATTTACATTTTTTTTTTTTTTTATTTTTCCATGAAAATATCTTATTACACTTTCTTATTCACTTTCTTTTCTCAATCTTTATATATATAGAGTAAGGATTCAAATATTCATAAAGACCTGTAAAATTAACTTGCTGAAGTCAATGCAATATTGACCTTTATTAACTTTTTTTATTTATTTAGTCTGTATTCATGACCATTTAGATTTTTGACTGCAAATGTCTTAAAATGCCATTTGAAAAAAAGCATTGTAAAATTTTAAGTTATAAATTGTAAAACTGCATAAGATGAACACCAAAAAAAAGTGAGAAGTTATTAATTTTAACAACCAAAAACTTGTTTCACACACTTTATATGCTTTATATGTATTCATATAAAAAAACGAATTAACATCATCTTGAAACATCGTGATATTGACCATCTTTATAAATAAGATGTAATGTCACGCAAAATCCAAAACTATCAAATTCTAATTAATTATAAATATTTCAGAATTTGTAAGTGTCCCCCAAAATTACAACAAATTTGTAAACATGCCAAAACTGTTGAGTGTAAAGATGTAGAAGAAATCATTGAGGCTCTGTCAGACCGAGCCGAAAGTAAGATTTAATGTTTATTATTATAATATTCATTGTTCGAATTAGAAACAAGAGTATATGAAGCTAAATACCCTTTTTTTTAGCTTCACGCGAAGGTCAAAAAATAAAACCACCTAAATTTAAAACAAAAGCATTTAAGCCTCGTCATTATAAGGATACGTGTGTGCCAATGGCCCCGTCAATGCATACAAGGTAAATTATTACCTTAATAATATAATAATATATTATAATAATTATATTAATAATATATTATTATTATATTATGAGTCTTTATATTAATAAAAATAAAAATGTTATATTTTCAGGTTGAGATATATAGGACATTGCTCAGTAGAACCACAAAAAAGTGAAGATTTAAAATCGAGGTATTGAAAAAATGTACTTGTATTTATTATATTTTCATAGCACATTATAATTGTATATTAACAATGCCATGTTTTATGACATAGACTATATTGAGATAGACTTAATAAGTATAACGCTTAAGTTATATTTCTTTAAAGAAACAATGTTTTCAAACAATATTAAATAACAAATAACAAGTTGTGGCGCAGATGTACGAGCGTGCGATTATATACATGCCATGTCTTGAGTTCAATTCCCGCCCGAGGAAATGAAATACTTAATATTTTCATTTCTTAACTTTGGTTCCGAGTTTTACGGAGTGTTATAACACCAGGTCCCCCTGTCTATCCGGCTATGTTCGAAATAAAGCATAAAAAAACAAATACTTAAATGTTTTACAAAATATTCTTTTAGACTGCAATTTGGGTCGTCGTCTGAAGAAGAGACGGGTGGAATACTAAAAACAAAGAGAAACCGTGCTTTTAAAAAAAAGAAAGTGCGATATTACGACTTATTACCCGGCGATATTTCGTTTCCGATACCTACACCTATTATAAAACATACCGCTTCTGATAAATCTATTTTTAATGTTAGTACTTACTTATTGTATTAACAAATAGTCGTAAGATAAGCAACATGTCTTTGTATTTGAATTATCTGATAATCAGCAAATATACCTATGGGATATTTTACAATTGACCCTAAGTGATACTTCAGATACCTACATATTTCAAATAACGAATTTAATGTATTTAGGCCGTCTTTGAGGTCATTTAGGCGTAGTGGCGCAAGTTCTAACTAAACGCGACGGTTGTTGGGTCTATCCACACAATACGGAATATGTTGAAAATTGCGGTGCGTGGAGAACGGGGCGCCTCGCTAGCTAGGTGATTTAAGTAGAGGTAAAAAAATATCTTTAAGATGTATTAATCTGAGATTTTTACAGGTGCCAAGTCCCAAAACAAGCGGAGAAGTGATTCAGGCACAGAAGGCGGCCGTTAAGCCTGGAGATTACAAACCGCCATTACCGCCACAATCTGGATATGAGTAAATGAAAAACTAAATATCTAATATTATATAAATATAAAATTTTAAAAAATGTAATAAAGTCATTCATCTAAGACCGCATTTATGGTGAAACTTTGATTTTTTAATTTAATTTTATACAAATACTTAAGTTGAATTCTTATTCTGTGTTTGTCTAATCACTATGTCATAATGGCCAAAATAATCTCAAGAAACATTACTTTAATAAAGATTTAAATAAAAAACGTTATTGTTTATATTTACAGATTATTCAAACCGCATAGTGGAATAATCGTTAATAAAGAAAAATCTTTTGCCCCTGATGTTGTTTATATGCCAGGACCAAGAAAGATAGCTAGGTATTTAAAATTCCATACAATAAAATGATTGTTGGGTATTTTAATGTATTAATCATATTTTAATTAATAAATGCTTTTTTTTTGACAGTGACAAACGGAAACCATGTCATAAAGGCGGGTAAGTTATTTTAAACTAAATGTAAGTCGCATAACGGTGCTATGATGTCTGAGAAAACAGGCACGAGTCAAACTCACAACTCGTGTGAATATACTAAAAAAGTGTCTTCATTAAATATTCGTATGAAAAAATATTCAAAAATAGGAATAGACCATAAAATAGAATTAAAATTTTTGGTCTATCTGTCTGAAATGTGCATGATATATATTTCTCAGATACTGGACTGATTTGAATGAATCTTTTCTTCTGTAGCTTTTAAGCCTGGGCAGAATGTACGAATGTAAGGGAAGATAGATGGTATCTTCCCTTAAATTCTTACATTCTGCATTTAACTTTATCTTTTTCCTTCTTTTTTGGGCTTTAAAATACTCAACTAAAATAGTCAACGTGAACCTCCGAAATATCATAACACATTGTGTGACCTATACCCTGACATAGCTCTTTACATTTCATATTTGTAAACAACATTTTTCATATATTTTTCAGAATATGCTACAGAAAAACATGTCATCGAAAGAAATGCCGGTAGTATAATCATATAGTTTGTTCTATATTGTTTTAATATTTCAACTAAATTTAGATATAGTTATATCTGATCGGTATATTGCGTATATATATGTATCTGGCTACGGATAGGGATAGGGGTCGCAAATTAGGGGCCCGCAGTATCTATCCATTTTATACCATGTATGTTCAAAGACTTTTAGTGGTTCAGCAGATATTTAAAAATTACGATGTTGTTGAAAACAAAACGGATTTTTGAATTAAATTGGTAAATACGATTGGCGACTAACTGACGTCGCATTTGCCCTCGTGATTTTTTCCTCAATATAGCTCAAATAATAGACCTTTCGTATCATGTAATAGTTTAAAACTAACGATTTTTAAATCGTTATAATAACAAAAAAACAAAAATCGAAACAAAGATATCATTTTATTAAAAAATTGCAGGGGCTGTAACGAAAAAAAATACTGACGACTTTTTTCCATAAGTAATTTTAAAAACTACTGGTATTTGCGTGAAATTATTTCTGAATTCAATGTAAAATATTTTTTTATTTACAAGAATCCGTTTCTTGTACTTTTTTCAAAAAAAAAAACACAAATAACCAATATCTGCTGGACCACTGAAAATCGCTGAACATACATGGGAGTGAAATGAAAAGATATTGAAGTTCTTTACGGATCCCTCAGACTACCGTTGATCCCTCGATCGATTTACACTCTGTATACTAAAAAAAGGCTAAATTTTGTTTTATTTTGTTTACGGTGGTTTTTTTTTCGAATAATTATCAAGTTTAAATATTTTTTACTTTAATATTTATTAAATTTAACTAAATTAGCATACAAATGAAAATAGCTAATTGATAATAATTCTACATTACAGAAAATACGCAGCGTTACGAAAACGTCAGATGCAAAGAAAAACAAAAGGGTAAGGACAATCATCCTACATTTATTTTAATAAATTTTTGCAAATGATATCTTATACATTTGATTTCAAATAAAAATATATTGCGATGGTTGTGGCCTTGATTCCTCCAAATTATCATTTTCCCATTTAGCTCTCACAGATAGAGTATTAGTTGCGCCACTCCAGGGGTGTTTTATCAATAGGTTCTTCTGTGCTAGTATTTCAATATTATACTTTTACAAATCCATTAAAATAAATCGTTGCGTTGAATTTCCACAGACAATATCTAGAGTCAATAATGATTAGGGAAGCTTCGAACTTCGAAGATGTAAAAAAAAATCAAAATAACCCCACATATCACACAGCAAGGCGCTCATTAGGCAGATTCGTACAATACACCATTATTCTACTTACTTAAAAATATTTTAACTTTTTTTTTTGTTGTTGATTACGTAGCCGTGTTAAATTAGTCTAAAAATTTTATTTTGTACTGATAAAATATAACATTTTTAGATCACTTTCGGAGGTTCCCTACACCAGTTTGGGAGTAACCGATGGAAAACCAAGAGCTAGAGGAACACAGAAACATTTGAAGGATGATGATTCAGTTTGTGGTTTGGATGAAATACCTAAACCAGAACATGTAAGTTTTATTTATTTTCACTTTGCTGTTTACGGCTGTCCATTATTTCTTCTGTCTTTCTATTATTCATCTGTCCAAAAAGTTAGTGGACCAATCGGCCAACAAATAAATAAATTCGTCAACCAATTGTCCAACGCATACCAATCTACGCATGTTTTTGTAGTTTTGCTACATTTGCTACTTCACTTTTTTTAAAAAAATCGAACAATAAAATTATTTTAAATTTACTAATCGAATTAAAATAGATGTGATTTATTAAATTATATAATTCTAGGTACAAATACCAGCGCATTTAATACGTGGTACCTTACAAACACATTCTTTGACTGTGTTACCATGTACGAAAGACCGCAAAACGGAGTTGCATTATGGCATACTAACAGGATCTTTTAATATGTATGATGGCAAATTTAGTAAGTTATTTCATATAAATACATTATAATATTTAGTTATATGACTAAAATATAATGTTTTTATGGTTATATTTTTCGCGCGTATCTTCGTAGGTATATGTGTAATATTTTTCATTACTTCATATCTCCAAAGTCGCTGAACACATTTTCATAATTGAGGTATCATTAGATTTGACTTAGTAGCCTAAGTGTTCGACATTGCTGTACGACGACATTCTGCTTAGTGAATGTTTTTTTTCGAATATCTCAATATGGATATCAAATTAAAGGGCTCAATACAAGGAATTCAAAAATGTATATTATGATTATCATTTCCATAATACTAATAAAAAATAATACAATGAGAAAGTTTAAAAATGGATACGCGCGGATAGTAGCAATGATAGCTTAGCCTTGTGAAAGCGGGTTCAAATCCTCACGACAATAACTCCTTAAATTAAATAATTATATATAGAGGGAGGGAGGGATTTTTAACAGTATGATTTTTACATTATAATTATTAGATAATGCAATTTTTCAGGCGCTAGATCTAAAGGCAGACAAGCTTTGACAATGAGTGTGATGGCGTATTGCTTAGCTTTTCATTATCATCCTAAACAATGGACTATGAAATTAGTCGATAATTTGATAGATGCTGGAGATCAGTGGTCAGTTATAAATAAAATATATGTAGAAACCGTCCATAGAGTTTATAATGACTGTAAACGGGAAATCAATGATTTAATATTTTCTTTTCTTCGTTCTTGTACAAAGGTAAAGCGCAACGTTGAGTACCGCCACCCAACATACAATTCCTTGAAACAGGCAACAGAATACCTTATCATCTCATAGGCTTAGTGTTTATTACACTACATTAATTATTAGATTAAGTTTAGTGGTTATTTATGTATTTTACATTATGGTTTTTTATATTTTACTTGAAAAAGTTTTTAACTCTAAAATCCTATAATGTTAAAAATACTTTTTTTACTTTATTTTCTCTGGCTACAAAATAAATAGTTTTTATATAGGAAGGTTTTCTCAGGTACATTCAATGCTTAGAAAAAGTTCACGACCACTCAACCGTACAGGGAATGTGCGAAGTGTTGCCATTTGGTAAAAAACAAACTTTATTATTAAATGGGAAAAGAATGCAGGTTTTATTAGGCGAGCCCGACGTTGTGGGTTACACAATGTCCTTAGATCCAACTGTGTACAATCTATGTCGAGGACTAAAAGCTTTTTTTAGAGATAATCGTGCTGGTATTTTGCTCACTAGGTATGTATAAAATAAAAATTTTCTTATTTTATCCCTAATTAAAAATAGTTAAAAAGATATATTTCTTTTCTATAGAGTACTTAAAGTTGTTATATGGAAAGACAGGATATGTTATTACATATTCGATCCAGCTGGTAGAGATTCAAGAGCCTACTCCAATTTTTCCAACGGAACTGCTGCCCTAATTAACGTTAAGGATCTCGATTCCGTTGCTGAAGTAATTTTATCTAGAAGTGTATTAGAAGATCAAAAATACGTTTTAGCATCATTAAAAGTTTTAAAGATGGTCGACGAAACGTGCGATGAGGATTTTGATTCTGACAAAGAATTAACGCAAGCGGAGAAAGCTATGATGGGCTATAGGATTTTGAATGAAAATTGTGCAATTGTAAATGCTAATATGCATTTGGGTGATCGATGTTTTGAAGACGCAAAATATCGTCAGGCTATACCAATAGCTGTAGTTGCCATGACCTATGCGAAAATATCACCACCAAATACGTGGTTCTCCAAGACTTTAGACAAAATTTTACGTTTAGGCAACAAACTGTATGTGGATTGTCAGCATCCGAAAGTTATGATTGATATGACGATAGATAATATACCAAATGAAATTATAGTTGGTCCGTACGCGTGTGAGATTATAATCTATAGGGAGAGGGTGAAAGGACAGCTGTTTACAACGAAAGAATGTCTTTTAAATATACGCACAGGACTTGAAGAATTCTTTAGTCATGAATATAATAGTGGCATCTTGGAATTTAATAACTATGTATTAGCGATTTGGAGGCAACGAGATATGTTTTATTTGTTTGATCCGTATCCTAGAACCAATGATGGTTTAAGAACGTTTGAGCCAGGCAAGGCTTGTTGCTTGATGCTTCTTAATTCGGATACTATGGCTGATGTCTTTACGAAAAATTGGGATTATTTACCTGTTACCACGCAGTTTTATATTCATGCATTTAAAGTTCTCAAACTTAAAAAGCGGGAACCTAAGGTAATTTTGTAAATTGTATCATATTACGTCTTCATTGAAAATTAAGTACTTTATTAAATAACAGAAATATGTATAGAGAATTCTTTTTATTTCCTTGGAAATTAATTTAATAATATAAAAAATAATATAGCTACTAAACTAAAGTCTAACTGTAAACGGGACAATTGTTGGTTAGGTTAGATTCTTATTCGAGTAAATAAACAAATATCATTTTCTCGTTCGGCCAACAACATAAAACCGTAGCGTTGTGTACATTCAATATAGCATATAATTCTTTATAACAAAAAAAGAGAATATCACCTTTTTGTAATTTTCGGTACATTACAGGCACAAATAGTATGTACGCTCAGTGACGAACAGTTGCCCGGAAGCAAAAGAGTGAAAAGAAAAGTTTTGCCCGCAAGTAAAGCTAAAGGAGACGGAAAAGAAACATTTCACGATATATTTCCTATGGAAGATTTTGAACAACAGTCGCATGTAGTATGTACATTTGTATAACAATCAATTATTTACTACAATAATTACATTGCAAGGTTACCTAAATGTTAAATATGAGTCAGTATTTCATTGTTTGCTAATGAATCTATTTTTTGTCTTTTTTGATAATTTTCAGTCTTTGTTTTTCAATCATTTTTTGTGAGAGGTAGTTCTTACGTTATAAGGCCATAATTGTGGTGAGATAGTCTTCTAACTGTAAAAGTGTAAACGTAATTACTCTGGGTTCGATTCTCTCTCGAGGCAAAATTATTTTCATTTCCTTACCCTGACACTAAACAAAACAAGTGCTACTAAAAAAAGCATAGGCTATTAGCAAAACCTAAGACAAAATTTCATTACAAAACCAATAGTATGAATATAAAAATTTTGTAATCACTTTCACAATTAATTACTTGTATTTGTTCGCTCTGGTAACGTCAAAGTAGGTAGGTAGGTAGGTAGTAGGCCACCCAACAGGCAGCTTCTCGAAAATTGAACTGAGTGCCAAAGAAAATGACTGGTTTCCCTTTGCCTACCTTGCTACATGCGGATACAGTGTGAGAGTAAAAAACAATTCTGTTTGTATTATAATTAATTATAGGTTCAGCCGCAAGTAGATGAAGAACAATTGGGAGATATAATTTCGTTAGTAGACAGCATACAAGAGGATTATTTACCACCAATTCCTCTGAGATATAAGAATTTGCCTCCAGAAGCTGAAGAAGGGAAAGTAGGTATGTCATTTCATTAAACGTATAAAAAAGCCATACGTTTGACGTAATTTCTTAAGAGCGTAGGTTAGTAGGTAATGGTCAGAGCGTTAGGACTGTTTCCAAGAGGTGCAGCGTTCGAGACCCGCTACGTTAATTTTTTTTGCACCTCTTCTATTTTTTTTTTCTCATTCGTTCGTCGTGCCCAAACCAGCTGAGCACGTTCTTCATTCTCACCGTGACATCCTCGCTAGTACCTGCCATTCTACGAGTATATATCTCTTTATTCGATCAGTTAAGCTGACTCCGCATATCCTACGAAGAGCGCATCTCCACGGCATTCATCTTTCTTTCATTCTTCTCCTGTGATACCCACGTTTCGCTGCCGTACAACAGAGTCGGTACCAACACTGCATTGTGTCCGTCCAAACGCGCAGCTGTGCTGACGTCTCGCCCTCTTATCAGTACAGCTAAGGCACCGTTAACTCTATTGCCGGCAGCAATACGCTTTACCGCATTTTCCATCTCTACTGAACATACTTCACAAATATATCACGTCATTCACTTGTTCAAATATCTTGCATTCCGTGTTTTCATCATTTCTTTATTTCTTAGATTAATATTTTAAGATATCTTTAATTTATCTATGTGTTCGGTAATAACCAGATACATATTTATAAATCGGTGAGGCCAGTCGTGGCGCAGGGACAACAAGTATGACAGTAAACGCTATAGGTTGTGCGTTCAATTCCCACTCAAAGAAATGAAATGTTAAATATTTTCTTTTCTTTGCTCTTTTGTTGAGCCAAAGCGTGGCGGTAAGAGCCGCCAATCAACACATGATGCCTTTAAAAATTCGGCTGAAAATTGTGAATGAAGTGTCATAACACTTCAGTAACTCTGTCTACTGTGCTGTGTGCGGGATACAGTATGAAGCTAAAAAATATATAAATTCGTGTTTTAATATTTAAGTCGTTTAAATATTTAATCATACAATGTTGGATGAAAAAATACATTTCTTCTCAACTGTTTTATATATTATTTATTGTAAATTTTAATGTAAAATGTTAATTATATAGACTTAGTAGTTTTTTTTTATTAGATAATTAATTATATTATTATTAAACACTGTATTTCGCTTATTTATGTTGTAAGAAAACATATAATAGGGATCAATGAAGTAAAAACCTGTTTCAGTGAACCTGGACTCGCCCACGGTGTCGGTGACGCAGGTGGTGCCGCCGTGGCCGCGCGCGCGCGACAAGGCGCGCGAGCCGCCCGAGCCCGACCCCGACCCCGAGCCCACGCCGCCGCCCACGCCGCCGCCCGCGCCGGTAACTAACTACCTAGTGTTAAAACACTCCGTTGAACTATATCAATACTTATTGTACCAAACAAAATTATATAAATTATTACGTTTTTTTTTCAGCCACCAGAGGGCGGTGAAGAAGAAGTGAGTATTAAAAAAATCTATTTAATGTGATTAATATTTAATGATTACCAAAGTATTTTTTTTTACTTTATTTAAACGAAATGTCACAGTAGAAGTACCTAGCATTCCGTTCTGTAACAACTATTTACATACAATACCTTAACTATCTTAAACCTTAAACTCTTTACATTATTATTTATGTACTGATATAAACTAAGAAATTTATTACTTATTGTCTCTTGTCTGAAACAAAATTTAATAATTTCTACAAACTAATAGCAGACTTAGTTCTGAGGTAAGACGGTGAATTAACATACGTAATTATAGCCTGAAAAATACTTTAAGAAGTTTGTGAACACATACATAAGTCAAACTCGCGCAAGTACAGTCATGCGAATAATACTCTATATGGGGGTTCGGCGTAATTTTTTGTCATATATGACATAAGGCGTAATAAATGACACTTAGCGTTCCTCTCTACTGTACTTTAGTGTTGTGGTCCCTATGTAGTGTCTGCGGGGACTTCCGATAGTTCATAATGTTCATATCGCTCTTCGGTCGCTATACAAAGTATTTATTTAATGTTTTCAATAAAAAATCACAACGTTTTTCAGGAGGAAGAAGAAGAGGAAGATGAAGAAACTGCAAAGAGAAAAAAGGAGGAACTGGAAAGGAAGAAGGCGGAAGAAGAAGAGGCTCGTAGAAAGGCAGAAGAACTTCCACCGCCGCTGCCGCCACCACCCTCCCCACAACCAGAATTGGAAGTGCCGGTAGTATAATAATATATAAACTCTATTTCAATTCTAAAATAAGGTCCTCGACACCCTATATCTATCTCTTGTAAATAAGTCACAATAAGGCATTTTGTGACTAAATATAATTGAAAATCGCAAGGTAATGTTTCAAAGATTTTTTGATAAAGATATTGAAACTTACGAGTGAAAGTTATTCCATCATCGAGGAATTTTTATGAAAATAAGTTTTCTAGAAAATGAAAAATTAAAATAATTCAACTAGTTCCGCGGGGGGCGCCATTTCTGCCGATTTCATCTTCTCAAGCAGCCACGTAGTGTTTACACTTTCTCAAAATTGTATTTCTATATCATGCAAATGTAAATATATTATGTTATTTTACAGTTAGCACCACCCATTGAAGTGGTTGAAGACGAAGTCCAAACAGCGCCTCCGACAAACGTAAACCGCGAAGTACTTCTCACTGAAGATGCTCAATATAGATCTAAATTACGACAATTAAGAAAAAAAATTACAACGCCCTTAGTAGAAACTGAATTGGAAATAACACCTCAAGAAGAATTGGCCAAGCCTAGCAATTTTAAGAATTTACCAGATAATACACAAATTGTTCGCGGTACCGCCGCGATTACTGATAATCCCATAGACGTTTTACCCTTCGCAGCAATAATGGCGATTGTGACGTCATACAAGTACACAGTCAATACATGGACGGAGGGAATAGTGAACTTTGTCGTGGACACCGCTAAGAAATTGTATCAGAATAAATTGGAGAAATTTCAATTGGCACCGGTTCATGTTATACCAAAAATTGCGATTGGACATCAAGTTAGTTATTTTTTTTTATCTCTCTAATAACTTTAATGCTTATTTCTCTAAAAACTTTTGCCTAACTACTATTTGGTTTATGTATCCCTTTACTATGGTTACATGGCTGCCATTTTGTTATTATATTTATTGTATCACCATTTAAAGTGTTTACTTTTTTTGTTATTTTCTACAACTTTGTTGTGGATCATAATTTATTTGTTCTTTTACGGTTCTTTACGTCACCCCTAACATACTTCGTTTCGTTCATCTTCTATTCAGTTTTAAGACTTATATTTTCCAAAACTAATTAATATTTTGAATCCTCATGCACGCATACCACCCGCACACTTCGTTCTTCATTCGAGCGAAAAAATGAAAATAATTCATTCTGCTATGTGGGAATCAATCCCGTTATGGGTTTATAGTCAGATGCTGTGCTGCTCTGCTGACGCATGACGAAGGTCAAAGGTAGGAATATACATGTTATTGTATTTTTTTTTCAGGCGTATCATGCAAACATAGACGTAGTAGGAGAGGGACCAACATGGCAGTTAGAAGATACTTTAAATAAAAAGTTCTTAACTAAATACGACAGGGGAATGATAACAACAGCAACGTACAGCTGTGCTTTCTTTAAAAGAAACAATCTTTTTTATCTTTACGACGGCAGTTCCTGCAATGCAATGGGTTTGAGAGAAGCCAATACTAAAGGGAAAGCTTGCTTCTTGAGGTTTAATACGTTACATGATCTTGTTGCTAGGTAAGATATATACATATTTATTATTTTATCTCAATGCTATATTCCGCATATAGCATGGTAGACAGATGGAATTTAGTGTTAAGACGCTATGTCCCACTTTAAATATTTTGGAAGTTGTCGAAAATAATGGAAATAAACACTGCATTGTCTTGTTACTAGAGACAGGAAATGAAAAAAAATCCCTAAGTGAGAGTTGAACTTACAACCTTCGTGTTAATAATAGTCAGACGTGCTCAATTCGCTTCGCTCAACAATTAATATATAGAATTTGGGAGGAAAGCAAAGTTCAGAGTGTGTAGCTATCTCTGCTTACCCAGCATGAAGCTGAAAAAAAACATTTTGCTATAGATAAAATAGTAGTTGCCTTCTGCTATTTACTTTTTATTTCATCAGCACACTTGTCCAAATGACAGCATTTACACAAGCGCAATATATATATAACTGAACTACCAACAATTGCCAACATTCGCTTTTTTCAAATTAAGGAATTTCATAAAAACACGTAACAAATATGTAAATAATCAGTTAAACTTTAAACGTGAACGATCTTTTACTTTTAGGGTGCAGTACAATAAAGACGGAAAAACCGAAGATCAACAATTTATTTTAAGTAGGATAATTGTTAGAAGGTTATTGACTGAGCCGCGAATGAAGTTACCAGAAGATTACGATTTCGAAGCTGGTAAACCACAATCAAGTAAATCCAAATTCTCACCCGCCGACACATCGAAGACTTCTAGTGAGAAAAAGAAAACATCAATAGAAACAAGCGATGTAAAAAGTGAAATAGTAATTGGTTACCAACAAATAAACGGTGTTTATAGAATCGAAGGGACTACAGTACTAAAAGATAGGAAAAGTGGTACAGAGGTGAAATCCTGTCACTTTATTAGTCTAATCGCTATGCTGATGGCCACCATGCATCCTATAAGGACATGGGATAGCGTAATGGTAGACACTTGTATCGAAAAAGGCCTAGAAATCCACCAGAAAGCGACAAATCTTAGTGTTTGTGAGAAAAGAGTTATAAAAAATCTCATATTAGATGGCAAATTTGTGAATGTCAATATAAAAAAATTGATAGTCGTAAATGAGAATACTGAGAAACGCCTGGAACAGTATTTAAAAGCGGTTTTGCAAAGACTCCGATATGTCTTGGTTAGATTCAGTTGTTGCAGTATAGTTATATGTCATACAGAGGGTTATTACCACTTATTTGATCCATACGCACCACCTGCAGGTGAAGCGGAGACCATTAATTTACCAGAAAAAAAGAAAAAAAGCTCCACTGAGTCATCAGTACAGTCACAAAAGAAACTTGGAGCAGTCGCCGGGTGGACTCTATATCGGTCCTTGGAATCTTTAGCTAACAGAATAAGGAAGGTTGTAACTGCACCAAACACACCAGAGTTTTACACTTTTGAACTGACATCTGTTAAAAAGGCGCCACGACATTTTGCGTTAAACTATAGATTGAGCCCACTCTTCAGACCCGACGAAAATCCTAATTTGCAATACATGAAACGAAGGAAAATACGCCCGACTGTTGATGAAAAAATGTACTGGCTGAATATAGAGACTGTACCGTGGTCGAGAATGAATGTTGTCAACGATTTAGGATTAGAAAGGAAAACGCCTAAGACAATGTGGAAAAATTGGGATATTGAGTTCCCGGGTGATTTATATTCTCTATGGGGAACAATACATCCCTTAGATCACAAATTTAACGAAGCACATCGTGGTAAACAATATTTGGCGACTTGCGTCGTAGCGCTGGTAATGACTAAGGCTTGTAATCTCAACGCGTGGACGACTAGCTTCTTGGACGGTATTATAGTAAATGGTGATACCTATCACCAGAAATGCCATGAAAAAATTGCCAGCACCAAAAATCATGAGATTTCCCTCGATGATTTAGATACAACCTTTGAGTTATATCCATTCTCGTTCACTGTAAAATTTGATAAGGTTATATTTGGATTTGTTTACAACATTTATCCTGACAGATTTAATTTAAGTAAAGCTTTGGTGTACTTTTTTGAGAATAATTCGTTAGGAATATTGATGAGCCCAGCAAAAAATTTGGCTTTTGGTAAAGTAGGGGCTTCCTATATCATGTTTGATTGCCAAAGTCATGGATGTCCTATATTTAGCCCTGGTCAGGGAGCTTCTTATATTTTAAAATGTGAGAGCCTCAATCGACTTATATATTGTATAGCGGTTACTTTGAATATCAGACGACATGGACAGCAATTCCATTTATTTAGCATTGATGTAACTCTTACTGAAAAAACTAAATAAAGAACACATTTTATTATAGTTGTTTTTATTTTTATGTATAATTTAAATTTATTAGTAAACTTTAACTTCCATAATAAGTAAATTCACACCAGTAACTAAGGTATGTTGTGTGTAAATTTCACCCTGTTATTTCAACTTTTTATTCATAATTTTAACATTTGAAAAATTCGAAGTCCCTGTTCCCGACTTGAATCTAAACCTATTTAAATTAAAAGGGATCCCCCTAAGCATTACTTGCTTATTTCTATTTCGCGGTGGATACGGGATACCGGATTTTATATAGACATCGAACATAAGTAGCTCTGAACACCATTTGTGTGGACTATATAACATATCGTATTTCATCCGCTTGTGCCTAAATTCCTAAGATTTGAGAAATCCTTAAGTATAAGGGAGGAATGTAAGGGTCTCGTAGTGCCCCTTAAACTCCTCAAGGGCCCCATTAAATAGTTTATACAAAATTATTATTGTCTTAATTTCTCATTACCATTCTGCTGTACAAGGGCACACGATAGTTTTAAACATTTTCAAAACTTAAATCATTCGTATATGTACTAATATACTAATTAACTTGACACTAGGTTTTTTTAATATTAGGTTCCCAGGTTCCCTTTGCCTAACGTGAAGTTAATCAAAACTGCTTTATCGATTTACCTACCGTACGTCGTAGGCTTGAAAATAATAGTTGCAATAATAATAATAATAGTTACTCATATAATTAGTTTTTTTTGTAAATATCCTGTGTTCTTTGTATCATAAAAGAAAAAAAATACAATAAATCTACAGTGATAGCATTAGTAAGTGACGAGCACTATTGATTGAATTTTTTTAACTTCAGAAAATAATTTTATTAATTTCATAAATTGTGAACACTAAACGCATTATATACTTCCTGCCTGCATGTAGCAAAATATATGTTTCCCGCCATTTTGTTTAAAAAATCCGCCATATTGTTTAAAAATGGCCAATTGAAACATACATAGAGGGAGGTTTAATAAAAATATCTGCATTTCTTAAGCCGGTGAGAAGCTAGGTGCAAAGTATTACCTACTTATAACTATTTTGACCATGATAGCTATTTTTGAACTTTATTTCGGGAATCGTTAGATGTTACTTTTTTTTTTAATTTAACTTTATTATGTAACTATTCGAGTTAATTGTTGTCGAAATATCAATTACTGGACCTTCTAAGCTGTTTTCCTCCATTTATCGAAAGATGTGGATAATAGTTATTTTTATCTGCATATAGATATATATTTCTACTAATTTCTTCTATTTACAGAAAAAAATAGCCTGAAAAGCTTACGGCAGGAACTAAAAAAAATTGGATTTCCTCGAATAACCTTTTATGATAAACTAAGTCTATGGGCCTAATATTATTTTAATTTTTATTTTATTACAAGATAATTTGTATTCGGCGTCCAAGCATCCTGTCCCAATAGATTATTAGTGGATGTTGATTACTGAGGTTTTTGTGGTTGATACTTGGATATTTTCACTATTTTTAGCTAATGCAAAAAATAAAATTTTATGCAATCAGAACTACTACTTCATAAATTATATATTTTTTCTCATAATTATTGTTGGAATCTTTTTTTTTCATATCCATGATTAAATATGCAATTAATCCTTAGTCTCCATTACTGATGCCATTAAGCTATATATGAAGTGAAACCACTGGATGATATATATTTTGCACAACTCCAAATACCCTAAAATATTTTTTTTTTCTTTGATAATGGAAGAGTGGCTTTTAATAAAAGTAGCTTAAAATCGGAATAATATTTGTTTTTGTAAAGAAATGGCAATGTAAAAAAATCATTTATTAACCATTACATTGTAATTATAATGTTGAATAATATGTGAATAATTAAGAAATGTAGTATTCATTATAAAATGAGTACATTAAATAAACCATCACTGCCCCTTCCCCTTTCCTATTTTTCTATTATTGCAGTTTTAGTTTTTTTATTATTACAGGAATGTAATAATAAAAAAGGTAAACAAAGATAATGTATTTTTTGAATTATACAGCATAGAGCTGAAAAAAATTATATAAATAGAACTTTATATGTAACACAATATTGTTGATATTTTTATGTATATAATACACATTTTTTTAATAGAATTATTAATTACTTTTGGCATAAAACTTTTTTCCCGATGATGAATCTTTGGTCATAGACATTAAAATTAGTTAGTTTCTTCTCATTAGAGCGTTGGCTGAAATATCAGGTTTTATTTTTATTACCATACCCACGATTGAAGCGTGATCAATACATATTATCAATAAATTTGATTATTAGCATAGTAAATTATAAATTAGTTACCAAATTTGGAAAGTTATAACATTGTTTATTTTATTTTCAGGTATAACCTTTAATGTGTATTTACAATTTTATTTAAAAAATTTTTGGGCTCCTTTAATATCTGTAATATTTTATACTTAATAATAGTATTTGGTGTATATCAAATATGATTTATTTTTGTAGATTATCATTTATTGCAAATTGGTCAACCTAACCTACAAATTATGATAACTTTTATGTATTTATTAAATATGATTTAAAAATGTTTTATTTTAAGAGCAATATTAATAAATGAAAGATGTTTTTTTTTATGATTTTATTATAACTGTAAAAACCTTAATATACATAATGTAATGCATTTGCACAGTGGGTCTCATTCTAAATCAGGTATGTTTTCGTCGTCAGAGTCACTCTCCAGGTCATCAAATGATGGCTTATCACCCTTATCAGAGGCGCCGCCACCCATCGACTGAAGCAATTCTTCAATATTATATTGATTACCACCCATACCACCACCACCACCTTCTTCATCATCCTGTTCATCATCTTCATCTTTCCATTTATTAAAATCTATTTTAAGGTAATGTGGTTTCTTTTTGTCTTTCGTTAATGAAGGCCAATACGGCGCGTCCTTTTTTTCTTTCCGGAGTACCATTTCTATGCAACGACCCTTATTAACAAAACCGCTGTTTTCGGGAACTACAGCGTCATATAATTGAATAGTTACCTCATGGACTTTATTCTCTGGTGCACTGACGCCTTTGAAATATACGGAATTCTTTTCTATTTTAATAGACGGATCTTTGGATTCCACGCTAAATGTGAGCAAAACCTCTTCCTTGCGCTGCGCCCATAAAACTGCAGGCGGTACAGGAACTTCACCAGACATCTTTTAAAGCGTGTAAATTAACTATCATAAAACGCTCAACCACGTGAAAAAATTGATCAAACGCAAACCGCCTCACAAATCACGATACAATTTGCGATGGTTAAAATTCGAAGCACTATTCGCCGACTCGCCGATTCATTTATGGAAAACTGAGTTGCCATATTCATAAATCCGTAATAGAAAAAAAATAAAACTATGGTAACGTATTATGGCAGTTCTCTTAAGATTGTTATTTTTAACCATACTTATGTCTTTTTTAAAACCAGCGTGTAAAGCTGGAATTTTGCTGTAAGATATAAGTTTCGATATTATAATGCACGTTTATTGAAGTGGCATCTATGAACTATCCCTATTAATTTTAAAAATCTAATTTGTAATAAATGTGTTAATACGGACAATGACAATTAGTGTAGAATAATGATAAGCAACTGAAGGAAAATGATGCTTTGGTACCAACAATGATTCTTTACTACAGAATTGAAATTAAATACTTCACGCTGTTTTACTAGTGGGAAAGTCAGAGAGAACGGAACTATATACCTCTTTCACCTCATCCACTATAATCAACTTTTCATAAATCTGGGGCGTCCACATGTTTTTTACGTGATTTTCCTCCTCCAGTATCTTTGATGCTGTATTTTCGAAAGTCAACCGAGGTCTCCCCCTACCTTTGTTACCGCTCACTGTTTCTTCATTAATCTTTTTTGCTGTTCCTTCATCATCAATCCATTCACACGTTCTACTACATTCTCATCGTGACAAGTATGATTGACTTATTTCTAGCGGATCGGTCGGATCGCGGATATTTAAGGTTAAGTTGTGGACACACGAGTGCTTAAGATGCTGTCCTGGGAACAGACCAATATGTAGTCGTTGTTAGAATAAGGAGTCTGTTTCATTTTTAGGTACGAGACGTCCAAACTTGGAGTCGAATTATCGCATAAGATGCTGGTAGTTTTAAGATCCATCGATCGGAACGGAAATGTTGAAGTATACTCTGCCAATATTAACAAGCAACATTTCTAACGAAATTTTAGTAATTCCTAAGGTTGTTTACTAATTTGCCACACATTTTACAGCAGTGAGCAAGTCGCAGGAGGTCCTAAACCAAGATTTTTTTTTAGATGTTTGACAGGGGTGTAATATATTTTAGGAGACTACCTTGGTATAATACTTTAATCGCTTCCCAGTGTGTAGACCTATAAAAACTATATAGTAACTGAGATTTAACATACATTGTTCATAAAAGGGGAAGCATCAGTATTGGGGGAATGAACACATCTCCGATGTCAAGAATGGGCATGTATCGAAGTCAGCTGCGTCTGGGTAAAGAGCGGATAAACCTAAACCTAACCCGATGTTATCGGGTCTTATAAATCACAAACCCTCGCTCAGGAGAAAAAATATATACAGGAGGAAGGTCACGACAAAACATTAGAAACCCCCGCATGGCATTTATAAAGATATTGATTAGTGGCAACAGTGGATAAAGTAAAACATACAGAGAGTAGGGCTTTTGGCTCTCCGTTCTCTCTAACTACCTCGCTAGGGATAAAGTGAGATATAAAAAATAAATAATAATAAAAAAAAATACAAACAACTAAAGAATATAAAAAAACAGTAATAATATTTATAACGTCTCCATTACACTGAAAGTGAAATGTGATGGATACAGCAAGAAGATTCAAAAGAATAGAATGCGAGAAAAAATCACGAACCAAATTTAGGTATTATGTAAATTTTTAGACATAGCTAGTTTAAACATTAAAAATTCATCACACGACCCATCCGTGAGTTAACATTAACTATTAGAAATATGTCTAAGATTCAGAACTACAGCCTGAAATCAGACCCTTTCGTCTACTATAAAAGCTAAATAATCATTGTCTTCGGCTTACTTCTCTTCCAGCGTCATTGCCATCTTTTACCATTTTACTGGCAATGACGTCGCAATCAATGATGTTTTTACATAAAACACGTTGGAATTTTGCCAAAAATTCATTCAAAGTACATGAAATGTGCTGGTTACTGATTTTGTTCAAAATATTAATATAAGTATATATTGACGATTGCCGAAATATTTTTAATCTAAAAGAATTTAAGACTTATTTCTGAATTGTTAAAGCTTCCGTGGCGGCCGCTGCATCATCGGAGAATAAAGCTCTGCATCCTAACATTATTATAACACAAAAAAAAACAGTACGTTAGATAAGGCATTTTCGTAGCAATATTTAAAACAAAAGCTCGCTCGATCGATGACCTTATTTTTATAAACTTTCTTTGCGATCGATATTTATGTAGCTATTACAGCATATTTGCTTAATCTTATCATTTTTTTTTCTTACAAAGCAAATAATTTTATAAAGTTTTATCATGAATTTTGGAATTCATGAAGAATTTATTCTTTATTTTGAATTGTCAATAAAAAAAATGTATAGAAAATTGAAAATATTTTGGTAGCAAGAATTAACGCATGGTACTAAAGCAGGGGTTCCCAATCTGTTATTGATCAGGGACCACTTTTATAGAATTCTTGTTGCGAGGGACCACTTTCTAGGTGTATTAAAAATAAATTATTAATTAAACAAAAAAAAATAAAAAAAAAATAAAAAAAATCTTGACATTTTGTATGATGGGGTGTGTGAATTTTTAAGTATATATTAAAAATCAATGAATTTCAAAGTATATTAAATTTAAATGTCAAAATATTTTATGTTTTACTGAAGAAACAACTTAACTATAGGCAGACTTTGCTCAAACACCAAAATTTTAAACCATTCGCGGACCATATTTTAGCTGCTGCGGACCACTACTGATCCGCGGACCACTGGTTGGGAACCCATGTACTAAAGTAAGAAAATACCTCGGCTATTTTAGAAACTTAAACATTCTATTTTCAATGGAGTATGAAAGACTTGAAAAGCATTGTAAAAATTACAGTAAAAAAAGATTTTTCATAAATTTTTCATAAAAATGGGGCCAGTCGTGGCGCAGCGGCATGAAATGTGACTGTAAAACCGACTGGTTGTGGGTTCGATTCCCATTCGAGGAGATGAAATATTTACTTAAATTTTTAGTTCAATTTCTTCACTCTGGTGTCGAGGTTAAGCGCGGCGTTGACTTATGCCACTCAACACGCAATGCCTCCAGAATTCGGCAGAGAGTGGGGAACGGAATGTCTTAACACTAGGTTCCCTCTGCCTACTCTGCTGTGTGCGGGATACAGCGAGAAGCTGATTATTTTTGTTTTTATTTTATTATTTTTTTATTTATAAAAATGATTGAAAGGCTGGCGTTCCTTTTCTGTTTAAAATGCATTTTCTTCTTCAAATGAAATAATATATTTTTTTCTTGCCAGATATACTGCAAAAGGTTTATGACAAGTGTACTATTATAATATAGTAAAAAAGAACAGAAATATATTTGATATAATAGGTTAGTATCTACGAAGTGTTGTTGACATCTGTGTACTGTAGGTTCAATTCTGATTCGAGGGAATGAATTGTATTCTTTTTCTCGCTTTCGTAACAACACAAAGTTCGGCGTTAAATTCCGCCACTCAAAATGCTATATGTCGTAAATCGGAAAAAAAAATAGGAATGGAGTATCTTATTAATAGATTCCTTCTGCTCACCCTGCATACTGTGTAACGAAAGAAAATGTATAAAATAAATACACATATACACAAGGCTTAAAATAAAGACAGACATTAACAAATAAATAAAACCACCACATACATGTATTTTTTTTATTGCACGAATCAAAGTCATCATTACAATATTGTGTTTAGTTAAAATTTCAACCGTTTTAAGAGTAGACTATTTGTGAGATAAAATAAATATGATTAAAATTATTTTGTACTTATTGAAGTTATCATAATGGAACGTAATTTTTTTTAATTCAATGAGAGGAAGTTAATATAGTTTAAGATATAAGAATAAAATGATTAAATGCCATGGCGATAAATTCTAAACAAATAGACTAGACATTTAAGATTATATTAGAACAGTTCATACAACTATTATTACCTTAATCGACTAATTATTCATATTCGTACTCCATGATGGATCCTTATTACTTTTATACTCAGAACTATCCCTAACCTAATCTGATGTAAAAGTTTCGGATAATTACAGATAAGGATGGAAATATGTCAAAATTTTCTATTCGTAACCGAAACTGACATAGTATTCTTCTTATCTCCGCATATCCTCTTATATCAGCATCCGTATCCAAATACGAAATGTTACATCCGCGACATCCCTTATTATATAGTAATAACGTTTAAAAGTACGCTATGTTAATATTCTACCACAACAAGAATATTGAAATCACAGTCGTAATTATTAGAAACATGCAACAGCATAGATTAACAAAAAAGTAATACTTTTCTACTGCCTACCTTGTCTACAATTATTGTAAGGCTTAATATGAAGGACGTTACATATTCACTACTGTATTCTTAATATTTATAATATTATTACATATTATATAAGTGTGGACATATTTTTTTTTAAATAAAAAAATAAACTTTTTAAATGAATGCAATTATATTATTGTGGGTTAAATAGAAAAATGGCGTAATTAGTATTTTTTCTAATTTATCATCATTATGTTATATTAATTAAAGACAAGAGCCAAGACGGGCAAAAGGCACTAGACTACGTGCCTCTGATTACTCTGTTATCTGGAAAGAGCGATGTATCAGAGCATGCAATAGTTTTTGTTTTTTTTTTTAAATCTCTTCTAGTCATCTCTTGAAATACGGTCCAGATAGAACCATAAAAATTGACAAGCGCGAGACGGGCTCGCGCACTGAAGGTTCCGTACAAAAATTGGAGGTCTCGAGCTTTTTCTGAAATTCAACTTTAGCTTAGTCAGAGCCCTTTCATCTGATATCTCATTTGAACTAGCTCCTTTAATACCAAATTTTGCTCTCCTTTTAGGGCTATTATTTTTTACGATTTAACAATAAATGTATAGTTTTCAGATTTTTTCCTGAATTACTTACTCTACTGACTACCTGTAGATGCTAGCTGCCAAATGTCATAATTATAGATCAACCGGAAGTACCCTATTAATTTTGAGTTTCTTTAAAATGTCGAAATACGCGTTTTTTGCGATATTTGCCATATCTTATTTTTAAGTAAATGTTGGAATACAATTTTTTCACAAAATCATGGGGCCGTAGATCTGAGTATATGGTTTGAATTTCAACTCTACATCTCCAAACGTTCTTGAGATAAAGGCTCTTGACACGGACGGACAACAAAGTGATCTTATTAAGGGTTCCTTTTTTCCTTAAATGGTACGGAACCCTAAAACTAAATCGTAAGTTTTTTTTATAGAAGAATGAATGATTAATAATATTTTAGAGATATGACTACATGGCATAGCATAATATTTATAAATTTTATAATAGAAAAGGAGAAAATTATTTCTTGCTACAAATTTTCCTTTCAATAAACACTTAAAAGAAATATATTATCCTAAAGTTTACGTATATATTTTTTTAAATTACATATGTGTAAGTATTAAATATTGAAAACAATATTAATAAAGTTAAAAAAATTAAATGCCCATAATGTAAAAAAAAAATATTTTGACTTACGCCACTTTTCTATTCAACCGATAATATCTTTATGTGACGATCACAGTATATCATTTGTAGACGGTACATGAATTATTAGGAAATCATACAGTGGATAATCCATTCTATTCCACTTTAAGCTATTTTTGTATTAATAGTCATAGTTATCTCTAAAAAATAATATTGTTGAGTTTTAAAATTTAAAAATCCATGTGTTATTTGGATGTGATTAAAAGTTTATAAAAATATTATAATATTTTAATATATATTATGGAGAAATATTTAATTTTTTTATGTTACTACCAAGCGTCCCTCATAGCTGTATATGGCATTACTAATAGTAATTCAATAGAATATCTAAGTCAAATGGATTTAAATCTTAACTATTGTGCTAACCACATACGGTCCGCGAAGTCTAAACTGAGCTTTGCGTTTGTGTATCTGTTCATATACATAGTACGGTCAACAAATGGCCGCCCTGAAGTTAGCAGTAGACTGCTGCGTAGATGTGATTTTAGGATTTTTCTTGCTTTTCAATATTTTCTCCAGAACGAACATTGCGAATAACTTTAGGAGACCTAACTTCAGGATGGCCACAAATCGTTGACCGTATTGTAGTAATTCATTTTTAATAGTTTATTTTTGTGTTCGATTTATTTAAAGTTAAAAATAAAACTAACTCCTAGAACAGTGAAAATAGAGGAATTGATATCATTTCATTATGTTTGTTTTCTTTTTTTTTTATGAATTCGAAAAATAAAACAATTGCAAAGCTCAACTTAAGCCTTGTAAACTGTAATGTATTGTAAATAAATACTAAATAAAACGATTTGGCATTCACTTCATATTGCTTATATGACTTCAGGCTGGAATATGACCATTTCTTCGACCAACCTATCATTGGGTTGCCAACAACTTTGAGAGCATGTGAATATAAGAACTGATAAAAAGTGTAAATATGGTAGCTGCAAGTTATTAAGTGATAAACGTAACGTTTCAGTGAATGCAGGTACTAGTTGTAACTCGCAAGTGAGTCTTGAACCGCAACGGACACAGATAGTTGGTTTGTATGGAGAATTAGATGCATTTTCATTGGCTGGTAAAGGAGCCCCAAGGAGTGGAGGCTCGTCTCGAGTATATCTGAAAAAGAAAAATATTTCTGTATAGTAAATAATGTTATTAAATTTGAGAGTCCGTCGTGGTGCAGTGGCACAGTGTAAGTCCTATTCCGGGGAATGATACAATTTAGAATATCAAAAATATTCCCAGTATCTGTCTGTAACTTGTGAACATAGCATTAGTCCAACTCTAAAAATAGATGACACTTATTTAGAAAACGTATAAAAATTTTAACGAAGAGAAGACGTAGTGGTCGGAGCAATGTTTCCAGGAGGCGCGGGTTCGAGTCCCGCTACGTTCAAATATTTATATGTTTTCTAAATAAGTATTTTTTTTGTGGAAATGTGGAATAACACTTTAAAAATACATAGATGATATTATATTAATACATTTTACTTTTTTTTATGAAGCTATCGTGTCTCAGTGCAGCAGTGACTGTAAACATGGTTGATGGTTTGTTTGCTCTGGTGCCGCAATAAATGCTGCCATTCAACTCACACGAAACTGGATTCCCTTAACACTAGGTTCGGTTCGGTTATCTTGCTATGCGGGATCTTTCCCGCGTTCTTAAGTGAAAACAGAATCTGACACATTGTATTAAATTACCTCAATATCTGCCCAGGATTGTTATGTAAGCGGGTAAGAAAAGCATGGAACAGCTTATCACCATGTAATGGTGCCGCATCCTCGTATGCCTCTTCTTCACTACCAACGCCTGCTACTTTATCTGCTATGGTAACCACTTCTATTTCTGGAAAATATAATGAAACTAAAATAAAATAAACGAGCTTCACGCTCTATCCCGCACACAGCAAGAAAGGCAAAGGGAACCTAGTGTTAGGACACCCAGTTTCCACTTTCCGTCGAATTCTGAAGGCAATTCTATATGTGTATATTTATTTTGTATATGTATATTTAATTGTTTATATATGATTATGCTTTAATATAATTATATTAATTTATTATGTATTTACGTTTATACACTTTCCCATTTCATCAATTCTTTTTCTCTACCCTAGAAATTGCCTAGAAGAGGTCGCTCTTTTAGCGATGATATTGCCGTTTTCGTATAAAAGTAGAGTAAAAACAGTAGTTTATATTTATTTTATTCATAAAAGTTGTATGTTATATTTCTTCTTTTTAGTGTACAATGTAATTCTTAAAAAAATTTTCTTAATGTTTTCTTACCATTATCTTTTTTGTATTTATTTAGTAACTCTGTAACTTTATCATCATTGTTGGATGTTTTATTCCATTCTTCTTCAACATAAATATATTTAGATACGAATTGTAATGGACCACATAATAAACGACTTCGAATATCTGGAGGGAGTTCAGCTGTCTGAAAATGAAAAAGAAGAAATAGAAACTTAGAGGCCGTCACGGTACAGCAGCACTAACTTGTCATCGTAATAATTGTGAATTGGATTCCTGCACGAAAGAATAAATCATTCTCCTCTCCTCTCCCTAGTAACAAGTTAAAAATGCACCGTTAAGCTCGGCCACTTAGTACGCACTTGAAAATCAGAAGTGTGAATCTTAGCACTAGGTTCTTTATGCCGACTACCCTGCTATATGCGGGATTCAGCGCAACCAAAAAGGAACCTTATCAATTTGTAATTATATTACACTAAAATTTTAATAAAAAATACAGGATTACTAATCCATTCTTATATTATAAATCGAAAGCATCGAAAGTAATTCTGACTGTCTGTGACGCCATCACGGCTAAATCATTGATCCGATTGTGATAATATTTCATATAAATATACTTGAAGGTCTTGGGATGAACATGGGCTATATTCTCTGTCATATTTGCATTTGAAAGAGGTCCCGACTCTTAATCCTAATATACTATTAGGCTTCTTTATTTTCTTTTAAGTTTTATGCAGTCGGGGTTTTTGTTTTACAAATATTTTTTTATTTTTCACTTTTTTGTTAGGATTTATTACAGTAATGATAATCATGATATACCTTTTTGAAATTCTCGTATTAAGCTCTTGAATTTGATACCTATATTGTGGTATTCGAAACGAAAATTTTTTTTTTTCACTAAGTCCAATGGGATCCCACAGCTGCCATGATTGTTTTTTTTAACGTCACCTATCTAAGAACACTTGGGCTGCTAATACGAATCTAATGATACCTCAATTGTGTAAATCCGTTTAGAGATTGTGGTGATATGAGGTAATAAAGAATATTACATACATACAAGATACGCGCGAAAAACATAACCCTTCCTTAGCAGCCGGGAAATATGAGTATAGTTCAAGCGGACGAAGCGGCGCGGGTCCGCTAGTTATTTTTAATTTAAAAGACACATAAGTATAACCTTTATTAAAATATTTTTTTATACACAAGACATTATCATTGTAAACATTTTTTTTCATATTTTTACATTTTTTTTATATATAACATTTTGAAAAAAATAAATAAATTGGTTTACATATGTATATTTTTTATGTGCTTTTGTCCCATGCAGGCAGAGAAAACTAGTGTTATACATGTTATAAAACAAACACTAAATGTTAAGAGAAGTTTGCCAAAATACAATAGTGAAAACTGCATATAAATCTGTTAAGCAGTGTCTAAGATTAGAGTGCACAAGCACATAAGCAAAAACTTTTGAAATGATTTTTAAAGTGTTTTAGGTTCTATTACACTGAATTGATTTGCCCAATAATACATTTTCTTGTAACATCTCCTATGTACAGACAGCTATGAATTATAATTTTTATATACTTTGTTATGCAAACCTGATTAAATAATATAGCCATATTGTTCATAGGTGCAGTAGGCGTTTCAGCTATGACAAGCCCTGATTCATCTTCAGCCTCTAATTCAGCTGCTGGCACCGGTGCTGCCACGGCTCCAACGGCACCTAGTTAATAATTAACCAAAAAGTAAGTAATGTACATAATAATAAATAAAAAAGAATCCATAAAAAAAAGTATTTTCTCACTATGCTGAGCTCGTGATACTGATAAAGATATTATTATATGGATATTTTTTTATTTCACACTGCATCCATCCACTGTATAGAGGAGATAGGCAGAAGGAACCTAGTGCTAAAACACTTCGTTCCCCATCTTCTGCTGAATTTCTGAGACATTGCATGTAGAGTGGCAAAATTCTATTCTATAATACTACATTTTGTCAGTGATTTCCCTGAGTAATGAGCCCACATCAGTTGTGTTCATAGTCACATGCTTGTGACGTTGGGCTACAACAAACTCAATTAAATAATTAACATAATAATTATATATTCATCAAATAAAAAATTGAAACATAAATTAAAAAAAAATTAAAGTATTTTCCCATTATGCTCACTTGATAATACTAATAAGAATTGCTTGTAACACATATTCTATTAATATGAAAAACATGAAATATTTAATACACAACATACCTTGAACAGGTGACATATTAGCATTGTGAGCATCAACTTGTAAATTACCAAGAGCTTGTTCAACTGTTTCTAAATCATATGAATTACTTTCATCTTCTTCATCAGAGTTCCTGTAAATTGGTGCAATTACAATTTTTATTTTATATTCTTGCATATTTTATCATTATTGTATCAACTTTCAACATTATTGAAAAGCTCCTATGATAATTTCAACTAATATAATTATTTTAAGGTAGGCTACAATGTAGGCAGAAGAAATTTAATTTAAAACAATACACTAAGTTTCTTTTGCCTCCCCTGCACAATTTTTGAGAAGGGCTAAAGTCTGAAATCTGAATATACATACTGACAAAAAAATATTTTGAAATTATTCCAATTTATTTTTGTACATTTGTGTGTATATATTTTTTTTCTATAAAAATATATAATAATTTAAAACATTACTGGTATAAATTACATACCTCTGTACTCCATTGTTAGGACTTGGGGCATTATCAATATTCATGATGTTTCCATTTGATGAGTCACCATTATCATTTTCATCCCAATCATCTGCTCCAGTACACCAACTCATATTTGTATCGGTGGGTATGGCCACAACTGCAGTAGTTTTAGGTTCATCATGAATTTGACTTCTAACACAGCTCCAACTGTTAAATAAAATTAAATTTTTTACCATATATGTATATGAGGTTAATTTTTGAGTAAGTTATGGCACTGGGGCATTTCATTTGACTCCCTGTTATTTGTTAATAGGATTAACACCCATATGAGGGAATGTTTTATTTGCATTTCTCAGCTCATCTTGAAATTTCTATAAAATTGGCAGACAGTGAATGGAATGGAATGGAATTTTAACACTAGATTCCCTCTGAATGAAGCGAAAAAATAAGATTCAATTACCTCTCAGATTGATTCCAACATTGAGGATTTACACAAGCAAACACATACAAAGTACGATGATATAATGACTCTTCCAAGGGAGCATAACATTGTACTACCAGGAGCCTGTGCAAGCTGCACAAAGGACACTTGGTAGAAAATTGGATACTCTCTAAAGGAGGCCAGTTCTGAAAATAAAATTAAAAATACGTGCATTTTCTTTGTCTTAGTTTTTTAAATATAGCAAAATTTTCAAATATGATTTGGTTAGAAATAGATACAGATATGAGAAAACAATATTATTGTAAACGAATATTTAAGTAATGTCATGAACATATTGTTTTATTAATAAATCTCACAGGTAGTCCGCCAATCTTATTGATTGTATAGTTTAACTGAGACTTGCTTCTTTCTGATATTGTATCTTCTTCATATCCAAGATAAATTTTTCCTTGATACTTTGCCATATTTTTGAGTTTATTAATTTTTAAGTCAAAATATTTTATATCTCAAATTGAAATAATTTTATAAGTTTACAATATTTTCACAGCATCTCGATAAATTGACATTTGACATTGACTTTGACATTAAAATTTGTGTAATCGGTTGCGTAGAATGTAATAATTTATACCTATAGTAAAATATAACTTATAGTAAAAATGGTTGTTCAAGATATTTTCCTATATTCTGACCTAGATTCCTAAATATATTTTCTGGGGGGGGGCCTGGATTTTAACTTTGATTAGATATGTTCGTGTAAATGTTGTTTTTTTAATGTTCGGGGAAAATTTTGTTGTAAGTAAAGTTTCTGGGGTGGGCACGATCCACCCGGCTCCTCTCCTTCCTACTCTCATGTCTAGACTAGCGTCCTGCTCGCGGCTTGTACTACTAAATTATTTATTTTCTCATCTTAATTACAATAGTGGGGAATGGAGTGTCTTAACACTATTTCTCTTCTTTTTGTTTTGTATGAAAACCTCAGGAGTGCTATAATCTATATAACATAACAGTGTAAGTCTTAGTTAGCCTTAAATTACGAAATAATAATAAGGAACGCCGTCGAATTGCTTTAAGCGCGTGCGCTGCAAAAATAGTTAATTATATGTCAGTACGTTGTATGACAAAAATATTCAATTTTATTAGATCTAAAATAAACTCCGCGACGCTATATATCTCTTATAAATAAATGACAATAAGGCATTTTGTTGCAAAAAATAATTGAAAATTGTAAGGTGATATTTCATCGATTTTTATTTCACATGTACATTGAAACTAACAAGCGAAAGTTATTTCGTCATCAAGGAAATTTTATATAGGTAATCTTCGGCTTTCATAGCATGTAACTTGGACGAGACTTTTCGAGAAAATAAAATAATTCAACGCTCTGTTTACGGCCGCAAGCCTAGGCTCGAGTCCTATGGGGGCCTATGGTTCCCGACAATGAAATCATAAAGCCATACGCAGTGTGCATGATTGAATGTATCTATCTGTTGGCAAAAGTAGCATAATAAAAGTATTATAGGTGGTATGCGGGCGACTAACTTTTTTATTTATTAACCAATTTTTATAAAACTAACACTAAATGTTTAAGGAAGTTAGCCAAAATATCTTAGTTAACAATACATTTAAATCGGTGACACCATTTCTGAGATTAGCGTGCACAAACGCACAGATAAACAGAAAAAACTGTAAAAATCATGATTTTATTACAATGATATGTAGGTACATATGTACAGACAGCGATGAGTTAGTTTTATTATTTGATAAGATTTATAGACTATATTTCTATATCAACAGCTTCACGCTGTATCCCGCACACAGCAGGGTATGCAGAGGGAACCTAGTGTTAACACTCCTGTTCCTCACTTTCTGCCGAATGCTGGAGACATTGCGTGTTGAATGGCAAAACTCAACGCCGCGCTTAACCTCGACACCAGAGCGAAGAAATGGAAATATAAATTTAAATAAATATTTCATCTCCTCGAGTGGGGATTGAACCCACAACCAGTCGGTTTTACAGTCACACCTCGTGCCGCTGCGCCACGGCCGACTTACATATTAATTGCAGATTATCTTAAATATGACAAAGTTGTGAAGAAATAATGATAGAGGATTTTTAACGGAGATGAAATAAAAATAGTGGAATGGAAAGAATGGTGATTGTAACTAACAAAGCCAACGCCACAGCAACGTAATCACATGAAACGGGCAAAAAAAAACAAAAAAGAAAAACAAGACAGAAAATTTTAAATTTGCCTAATAAATCTCTCCTTCATTGCTTTTTCTCCGAATCTTTCGAAAAGACTGGTACATTGTCACAAATGTAAACACTGGGTGCATGACGGAGATAGATAGTAATCCTTCACAACTTCAGCATTATTTCGACTTCTGCAGGCTAAAAAACATAAATTAAAGGCTGTTTGTTATTATTAGCCTTAATTAGAGCTAAGATAAGGTTGTGCTAAAGTATTAAAATGATTAATGTTCCTCCCGTCTAATTAGTGTTTAACGCCACAGAATGTTTTATGCGCTATGAAGATTCGTTAGCACGTACTATTTGTTGTCAATAGATAGCGTTACTTGTATTGATTTCTACTATCTCAAATATAAACTTCTTGAAAACTTTAATACTTATATCTTTTGATAGAGTGAAGCGATTACAATGAAATGAACACTAAAAGTTACTTTGATTTACTTTAAATTTTTATGTATTAAAGTTGCTTATTACGTGATACGTGTTTACATAAGCAGATAAAAAGATAAACAGACAAAAAATCCAAAAATGTTGGAAATGAATTCTGTTAATTATCCTTTAACACCCTGGCTAATTTTTTTTTTAAATATTTTCAATGTACAGAAACGACTTTTCTACAGATTTATTATAAGTATAGATTAGAGCTTCGTCAAATACTGTGCGTTATTTATAAAGTTATGAAGAAGATCTACAAAAAAAACTATTAAAAATATAAATACTTTAAATAGAATAATAGTCGATTCATTTTAGTAACTATTTTAAACTAGTATTAAAATTACGGATAAAATAAAGTTCATTAAATAAGTGTATTTATATTAATATTAATTAAATAACTAAATGCAATATTACGAAAACATATCTTAGTATTAAAAAATCGTAATATTACGAAATTTAGTTTAACATTTAGTTTGTCATTAATTAATTTTAGAGATGTTACCTTGTTAAATCCCACGATACTGTTAAGGAGATGTTGCGAAAAAACATAAGGCATAAGGATTTCGTCAACATAATCGTTATAAGATTGCAAAAACTTTTATATAACCAAAAATACATAGGGGAAGGGGTCATAAAGAGGACGTCAAAGTAAATAAACAAATTAATTTATTTATTATTATAATTTTAATATTTCGAAACCTTTACGAAAATTCCATCGTGCTCGAGGGTAGGGGCAATATGGGTTACTAAATTCCGGGTGTTTGTGAATTGGATTTAATCAATCAGAGTATTGCTCATGATGTATGTGCCCAATATTGTATACGTCGTAGATGATAAATCACCCAATGCTCCGAAGACTTAAAAATACATTATTCACCTTTATACGGTGTCCTTATCTACGTTTTCAATGCAAGTGAGAGCTTTTTGTGGCCTTTGTCTCTTTCAGTTTTTATTTAACGACCTACTTCCATTATAACACCTCTTCGTACGTAACTCTAGTTTTGTGAGGGATTGTATGTAAAAACAATATCTCACCGTGCCCCGGGGACACGTCCCCCTTTTTCCCAAATATCAAACATTGAATAAAGTAACAGACATAAAAAAATATACATAGCTTGATTGATTCTATCAAAATATATAAATGCTTTATGATGTTAGAAATAAATAACATAAAATGATAGTAATAATATCAGCACATTATGCCCTCCCTTCTCCTAGAAAATTATAAAAGCGATTTTCACCGCCACTTCAGTATCAATTTAAAATAATAAAAAAATTAAGAGTAATCATCGCATCGTACAAGTGTAGAATAAAATATGCAGTTTTTAGAGAAATAAATTACAAAATTTGGAATGACGGCATCCTTATTTATTACTTACAATAAAAAAATCTTTGGCTTTTTTATTTTATGATTTATGAACGTCGTCATTAAATGGACCACCTTAGCATTTTATGGTTATATTGTACGGGTTCTGACCCCATCAGGTTACGTGGGGAGATGTTCCGAACAGTGCCAAGGATTTGTAACCTAAGCCACTCAAGCTTTGAAATGCGTATTACCGCTCACTTCCACTGACCAAGGCTTCCCCGCTTTATTGTTATACTTTTCTTCCTATCGGAAGACAAACAAGGTACTTCATGTATGATAACTTCTACTTTATCACTACGATGCAAATGAACGTTGTAAATGAAGCGATATAAAGTTTTTATAAAATATTTATTTAAAGATAAATTTAATTGAGGTTTTTTCCGGTGAAACGGAATTGCTATTTTCAAAAATCGACCATTACAAAAGAAATAGAGTGATAAAAATATAATACCTATAACGTTTTGTGCTTAAATTTTGACCTGCTAAAGTTTTCTTTAAAGTCCTTTCTGTTGCATTTTGTCAACTCTTATAAGGAGCGGTCATTGGCCAAAGTCTTGCACATTCATTTTATTGGCGTGAGAGACCTCGAGCTTTAGTAACAGATACTTACTTAGAATGTTAGCACGAAGCAATCGTTGTTGGTGATAAAAAAAATCTACATCGATTTATATATCTCGTATATTTTGTGAAAATGTTAAAAATTTTAAAATTTGTAGTTGTTGGAACCATAGTTATAGTATGTATACTATGTATCACGATATAAAAGATTAAATAAGGTTTTATATTAGTGTTTATATAATAGGTATTTATTTCTTTATTTATTGTATAGGTTATAGATTTAGTAGAAAACACAAATTCGGTGACAGTAAATCCTTTGTGTCCAACGAATAAAATAGCGCCCCATAAGCGAACAGCGCGATATTACAATAATGAAGGAAGAACCTTTGGCGCCTATTACGATTTGCTTGCACCAGGTAACATTCATAACACACCCAGTAGTCTGCAAGAGGAACCCCAACCAGACGAACCAGGGGATTGCGGTGAAATAGAAGATTACGACGAAAATGATTTAAGTTCAAGTGAGTATTTTTTAGGTTTTTTTTTTAAAGTACAGGAAAACAAACGTCCTAAAATGTTCTTAACCACAGATTATTAAATTATTTAACGGTAAATTCTATTTAAATTACTCAGATTCAAAAAAAATAATTTTAATTAGTATATAAAATTATTGATATGGAAATAACATCTCTTAGCGGAAAGGGAGAAGTTTCTCTAGTGGGAAAAATTTGACTAACTGATTTAACTAATTAATAATCGAAAGACATAAACGTTCTATCGATCGATGATCGAAAGAACGTTTATGTCTTTCGATTATTCCTAGTCGGTTTCCAAGAGGCGCGGGTTCGAATCCCGCTACGTTCAAATTTTTATACGTTTTCTAAATAAGTAAATTGCTAGTTATTTATAATTGGCCTCTTCGTAATACGATACTTTTACTCCGAAAATTTTAGTTTAAAAATAGTTACAAATTACCATTAGGTAATTACACCACCCTAATGCACTATTTAGAATTAACTTTAGAGTTTAATAAAATTTATTTATTTATATAGAGACCGTAGCATTAGGCGCTCCGTTCTCTCTGACTACCCCGCTAGGGATAAAGCGTGAAGCTAGTTTAGTTGTTTAGTTTTAAATTTTATTTAAATTGAAAATATAAATATATATTATAATATTGTGTGGAGCAATTATAATATTTATATTTCTTAATATATTAATTAACTATGACTTGAGCTGTCTTTAATATTATAACGTGCACGATTTTTCACGTCATAATGTTCGGGAAAACATGTTTAATTTTCTTAAGAGTTCATATGATTAAGTAATAAAATAATAAACGACCACAAAGTTGCACTTAGTTCTCGGACGCGTGAATATTTTCATACGCCCGAGAACTAACTCATAGGGTCTAGCAGAATAAATACGGGAAACCCTTTTACCTGTAGTACGCAGGAAAACAGTGTATAAAATACGGTTACTATTCTTTTACAGATTAGAATGTTATTTAATATGTACATTTTCATGGATCAACGTTGACGTCAAATTTTTGTATTTTTTTATTTGGTTAAACCAGTGATTCTCAACCACTGTGCCGCATCACTGTTGTGTGCCGACATAATTTCAAAAGTGTGCCGCTAAATTTTGCAAATATATAATAATGTTAATATTATTAAATTATATCATTTAAAAAGAAAAATATTTTTAACATGAATATAAAAAATTTTTAATAAATTCGTATATTTAAAATTTTTGTCATAAACTATTTATGCAGTGTAAATAATTTTTATCTTTTTCTTTGTGTGCCGCCAAATTTTGAAATCGTTAAATATGTGCCGTAACAAAAAAAAAAGGTTGAGAATCGCTGGGTTAAACCTTTTTCGAAATTATTTTCAACTAGACTACAAGAATTTTTAGCGGTCTTTAGTGAGCGGTGGTCTTGTGCTAGAATATGACTCATCTTGCACTCGCACTTAATTTCCATAAAAACTAAAAATATTATAAAGATGAGTGTGCAGTGGACACAAAGGGGCCTTTGGGCGTGTAAAAAACTGTGTCACGAGGACATGATACTTTTTGGTTGCCATATTATAAATATGATCCTAATTTGCTCATACATAAATCTTGATTTTGATTAAAAAAACCTTGGTATTTTATATTAAGAAATTTGTTTTGTTTTCTCTCTCTAAACATAAAATAAGTAATTTGGGAAACCAGTATTTTTTTAAATCATATACTTATTGTAATGAAAAATTGATGTGTGTAAAATGACAGCTGTAGGTACCACAATATTTCATTGATTATATGTAGATCAGAGAAATAATCATCGTATCTAATGAGTTACGTAATTTTTTTTCAATTTATTTTTACGTATACTTGATTATTAAGATATACAAACGCTTATATGATGATGCTTTGTTTTTTGGATCTTTTACCAGAAATAGCTGACTAATATGTTCGTAATAAATACATATTATTATATTTCATAGCTATTAATTTATAAGTTATTTTATAAAAGCGCCCTTAAAAAATTTACTTGTTTATAATATTTCAAAAATTCACAAAAAGTAATAATAGCAAGCCTATGGATAGCTATATTTAGATTAAACTATATATAGATATATTCAATAGATAGATACCAAATCAATTTCAACGGTAAGGGTTGTTCCCTCTGTATGTCGTAGCTAACTTACTGTCAGGGTTAGAGAGAAAAAAATTGGTATGTCGGTATTTCTGATAAAAACCCATATTTTAACAGTAAAAACAATTCATTAGAAGCCAATGCAGCTTCCCCATTCTCATCTGGCTAGAATCTAGTAATAAATTGATGATGATGATTGCATTAGGTTAATAGGATCTCAAGATAAGTTTCTTTCTCCGGTTTTTTAATATTAGAAATTTCCTGAGGCCAGTAGTGGTATAGATACACGAATTGTGTAGTAGACATACACGATTTCGGTAGGTTGTGGGTCCGATTCCCACTCGAGGGAATTTTCATTTTCTTCGCTCTAGTGTTGAGGCAAAGCGCGGTGTTGAATTTCGCCTCTCAAAACGCAATTGCCTTCAGAATTCAGGACATAACGGGGAACGGAATGTCTTAACTTCGCTTATCCTGCTGTGTGCAGGATATAGCGTGAAGCTAAAAAAAACATATGAAGTACTATTTAAAAAATATAAAAAGCCATCGTGATGCAGCGGGACTGTGACTGGGACGCGTCTACATGACACGACAGTTGTGGTTTTGATTATTTACCGCAGGAATGATATCTAACCTTATTTCCACCTTCAGCTTTGAAAAGGATTTATATTTTGTATTCATGTTTTATGTTATTATTTTTATATGGGCGTATAACGAAGAATCTAAAAATAAACAAAATTAAGTGAGTTGTTAAGTTTCGCCACTCGGCACGAACTATTTATTTTAAAATTAGGTTGTCTATGTCCACCCTGCTATATTGCTTCGACATGGTGAAAGCAATTAAGGTAATATGGAGACAATAATATAATTTAACCCAGTTAAAAACACTTAAAAACGTTAACATCCGTAATAGTTACTTACTTAAAAAAAATAAAAAGATCCTAAATATGTAATACACATATTACACATTTTTAAAATCTTAACAATACCTAATAGTTATTTAAAATAGAATATAATGCCATAATGCGAGACCGGTGTGGCGCAATGGCACGAGCGTATGACTGTAAACGTGATAGTTGTGAGTTTGATTCCTGATTGAGGAAATTAATTATTGTATATGCAATTTTTTTATTGTTATTGTTGAAAACCTGTAATAATTGACATGATTTGAATTGAACTTTTACTAGTATTAATCATTTTTATGCTTGTACCAGTCACTCCACAGTCGTATCGAAGACAGAAGGGACAACAAAATCTCCTTTTCTTTGGCTGGCTGCAACAGTTTTATCACGGAACAAAATCAACAAGTACTAATGAATACTCTACAGTGCCTACTTACAGGCCGACACGTCCTCCTACAGGAGGGTACTTTGGATCTAATTCTTATAGGCCCCAGAGACCACAACAACCTACAGGTTAATATTTTTATTCTAATTCAATAATTAAATGAAATTAATACAATAAAAGCCCAAAATTATTGTAAGCGGCGTTGAGTTCCGCCAGTCAACACGCAATGCCTTCAGAATTCGGCGGAAAATGGGGAACGTAGAGTCTTAACACTAGGTTCTCTCTGTCTACTCTGCTGCTTGCGGGTTACAGCATGAAAAAAGAAGGTGATAATACTTATATAAGGTTAACTAAAATCGTGACTAATAAATAATGGCCAGGTTAATAAGTCCGGAACTAGAGCTTTCAAGGTATTTAACCAGTTATATTTCTAGGTTTTATTTTCAAGGGTAATTATGTTTATAATTTTTTTTAATAATAAATTATTTATTTAATTTTAATTACTAAAAGTGCTGTAGATAATGCTTTATTGTACGTAATTAACCTAATCAATATTTTTATTTATTTTTTAATAAAATTGTAAGAACGTTTTACGTTTCTTCTTTTCTATAATTTATTAAAGTAGTACCTATATGTAATATATACGTAATTTTTAGATCACGTAAAACCCGTAGTTGAAGAGGGTGTGAATGAGCCTCATGTGACGTATCATCCGGGGTTGGTTGGGGGCAATCCCGGTCATATCGTTGGATTGCAGCAAGCAATACCGACGTATTATTCAGAAACAACAACGAACGATAAGGACCGTAAAACAAATTATGGTCAGGCTCATTCGAGTACAGTTGCAAGTCCACAAACTAGGAGACCTAAACGACCACGGATCTATCATGGTGACGGAATAATAGGGTCTTTCGTCGATCTATTAATATAATAAAGATATTTTTTTCCTACAAAACTATTATTTTTTAACATTTTTTTTAAAGTGTTCCACACTTAGGAATTTCCTAAATAAGTATAAAACTATTATTGTTTTCTTACAAAATAAGACCGTGTGAAAGGATTGAGACCTTTTGTTAACTTTGCGCCGTCACAAATACCCCGCCTAGATGCCATAGCCTTGATAGTTGTTGCTGTAATGCAAGCTAAACACCTACATTTTGCAGTCTCGCCATTCCTAATCACATATTTATTTCTATTAAAAACTATAGAAAATATTGTTAATATTCATGAAAAAAAACACACAATTTGTCGGTATTTGTCAATGTTGTTGTGCAAATGGAACAATCGCATATCCTCCTACGCATTTATCCTGTAATGAGAACCGCGTGACAGGCACCGGCCTAATGAGCTCAGGGAAGTACTTGTTTTTCGTTCATTTACTTAATTTACACTTTTAATTGAAGAGAGATGATATCACCATTTGGTGTTTACTAGACCTACGGTTAAACGATTTATAGCTACTCCAATGTACGCATGTGAATTCGGTTATTGTGCTTCGTGACTAGTGATCTTATAAAAAATGAACTTGTTATTAATTCATATATTTATAGTGATGTTTTCTTGCAATCTGTTGCACTGTGAAGGTGAGTTGTATGGAGTTTTTTCTTAATAGTTTGAATTTCGTGTTGAATATATCTAATATCTTTAATTTTTTATGTAATATTGGTAATATTTATTAAGAGACAAACTATAAGGAATGATCTTTAACTCCAGAATCAAATCCTTATTTGGAAGCTCTTCGTACAAAACCATGGAAGAGTATACAGAAATATGTGGAAGTGCGTCCCGGCGCGTTTCTCTTTTACTGGTTTTATTATGCTGATGGTACTGTTTTTGAAGCCGAAAAAAAACCGCTTATAATATGGATACAAGGCGGGCCAGGCCTCGCGTCCACTGGTATAGCCAACTTTGCTGAAATTGGACCACTCAATATGGATATGCGACCCCGAAACCATACATGGGTAGGTACGTTTGTGCATATTTTTATTTTTCTCTATTATCTATTATCTCTATATATAACAGTAAAAATATTTTGTCTGTACATTTCGTAATTTTGACTGAAATGTATAGAGGGACACTTAAAAAGAATAATAGAAAGCAAAAAGATTTTTTTTTAATTTCTTGTCTGTCTGTCTGTCGGTCTGTCTGTCTGTCTGTCTGTCTGTCGACATATTTTTGTCCGCAATTTTCTCTGAAAGTACTGAACCGATTTACTTAAAAGTTTTACCAATTGCTTTGTTTTAACTCAACTTAAGTACTAAAGTTTGGTTCATCAAAATCGGTTCATTAAAAAAAAAGCTATCGTCATTTGAATGAACTCAAGGCATTAGTTTGTACTTTGTAGGCAGTAGTATAGCAATCGCGCTGGTAAGATTGCTGGCTAAAGAAGGACATGCGAAACGTCTTGATTATATGACTGTTGATAAAAAAATATATTTTTGAAGCACTATTATACAATATTTTATACAATAAAGTAAACAAAATTGAATTGTTAGTGGAGATTACCTTCATAAATCATAACAGTTAAGTTGAAATCGTAATTAATTCAACATAGAGATAAAGAACGATTTGATCTTCAAAGAAATATCAAGCAAATACATAAATTTTGTGGTTCGTTCGTTCGTTTGAAAAAAATCTATATAAAAATGCCTAAAAACATCCTTTCTACGTGTACTCTGTAATAACTACATATTTACCAATTCACCATTTAGCTAATAATATATGTAACTAATTTAAAAACTGTACAGGAGTTAATATGCAATTATTACAGTTATTTTACAAAGAATGTTATGAATCATTACCCAAATCAATAATTTTACATTTAAGACTGTTTCTGAAGCAGTACATTAAATTATTAATTGACATCAGCACATTTAACAGAGCTTTAAAAAGCATAACATAGGTAAAAAAGAACGTAATGTTACAAAAATATATACATATCATAAATAATTAGCTTTATGTATATTTTATGAATATCAAATATCAACATTGGTCGTATCTTTTAGTTCGAAACAATCAAAAATTCTTATAGAAATTACGATAATGTCGTAAAAAAATCATATTAGGAGTCATTATAGTTGTCAATCAATTATCATTATTAAATCAATAATCATGTATTTTAAACGGGCGAAGCCGTGGGCGGGCCGCTAGTTTATAATAAACTAACAAATATCAAATTGTGTTTTTTCGCTATACAAAACGTGTTTATAATAACATTCTAGATATTCTAGATTTTCTTTTCGTATAATATTTATGCGAATATTCAGATTAGAATATGACAGCCGAAACGAATTTAATAAATATTTGGAAAGTTTATTAGATTTTTTAAATTTATATAATTCCTTTTTAGGTTAATGGAAGAAATTTGTTGTTGATTGATCATCCTGTTGGGACTGGTTTTAGCTATGCTGTTAACAAATCACTTCTGGTCAAAACAGATAAAGAAGCAGGTAAATAATTTCAGTCAATATAGTGTCTATCAGCTTCACGGTGTATTCCGCAACTAGTAGGGAAGGCAGAGGGAAACTAGTGTTAGGACACTCCATTCATCTCATTCCGCCGAAATGCATGTTGAGGCTTGTTACCAGAGCGAAGATATAAAATATTATTAAATATTTATTCATTATCCTCGAGTGGGGATCCAACCCACAACCCACGCATTTATAGTCCACGCTACCCAACATTTATAGTCCACGCTAGTGCCACTTTTACTCAATATTAAAATAAATTTTAATTTATTCTATATATATATATATATATATACGTAAGCTTATTTTTTGCAGCATGGTAGGCGAATAATAAACATGCACAATAAGTTTGCATAATTATCATATATTGTATTGTTTGGATATCATCTGTTTTGTCTTGTTAATAACCTCAAGGTACTATTGTAACAAAATTTTGAACAATGGAAGAAATAATCGTGACATTAAATTCGTGAGAATTTTGAAACGTGATTGCGGGTATTTTATTCAGATGCTTATAAAGTTATTAAAAAAAAAACAGTTTTATGCTGTATCCCACGCACAGCAGGAGAGGCAGATGGAATCTAGTGTTAAGGTATCACACTTTGTGCCGAATTTTTCGAAGTATTACGTGGCGGAACTCAACGCCGGACGTTTGCCTTAGTGCCAGAGCAAAGAAATGAAACTAATAATAGATAACAATTAACAAATCATTCCCTTGAGTGGAGATCGAACCCACAACCGTCGAGTTGCAACAGCCACAACGGCCTAATCTTCTCGTTGAATATTGTCCATATTTTGATTTATTTATATTCCTTTAAATAACTAATTGTAATAATTAATGATTAAATTTTAGCAAAAGATCTCTTAAAGGCAATCAAAGCTTTCTTCAAGGCAAATAAAGAGTTTAGGAAAACACCTACTTATATTATTGGTCAAAGTTATGGAGGCAAGTTGTCTCCTAGATTGGGATACTATTTACAATCGGTATGTAAGAAAGCAAATTAAATATAATATATATTGTCCACACAACGTGACATTGGCGAAGTGATATGTGCTCAACTGGCACGCTCAGAATGCCATTATTAAAGAACCATACCACCATCCGTAATATTAAGTGTTTTGTTAGTGAAATTATGAAAGTCAACCAACAGGTGCGTTTCGATTCCTCCTCAGGACAAAATTTCAAGGGAAAAGCGTGAACTCTGTTTTTTTATGATAAATTATGCAAACAAGATTAGGTCTGCTTCTGTAGTTATTAATATGCACATATATTTATGAATGCTACCAAAGTCACGACTATACGTAATTTAGAATAAAAAAGTACAATAGGTATATAGGTATTACTGTATATATAGATACGTTAAACAAGCTTTTCAATTAATATATATTTTTAGCTTCTCGCTATATCCCGCACATAACGGTGTAAGCAGGGAACCTGGGGAAATATTGTGAAGATACTTCCGTTCCCATTTTCCGCCGAATTCTGGAGGCTTTGTGCGTTGGGTGACGAATCTCAACTCCACGTTTTGCCTTATTACCAGAGCAAAGAAATGAAAATATTAAATATTCCATTTCTTCGAGTGGAAATCGAGCCCACAACCTTAAGCGTTTACAGACTTGCCTTAAATAATATTAATAAAAAAATATAGCATACCTAGCTGTCTATTAGTCTCAAAGATTACAGCTTAAATACAAAGCGCAACATTTTATTAGAACTGTCATGCAATAGTAGCCTCTGTTTTAATATATATTTGTGAAAAAAATTAATGTAAAATATTTAACCGTGTGAGTTGTGACAATTGAATTTAGTAATTTCGCTTGGTCTCTCTAACTAGATGCTTAGAAGAAGATTTTGTATAAAAACAATTAAATAACTTATTGATATTTTTTTTTATAATTTTTGTATTTCAGGCAATACGTAATAAGCGTTTAAAAATGAATTTTAAAGGTATCGGTATTGGAAGTGGATGGGTCGATCCGAAGCTCAGCACTTTAGCACAACCGACATTCCTTTACAACATGGTTGGTATTGAATAACAGATTTTTTATATAAAATGAAATTAAATTAGATACAAAGTACTGCATTTTAAAATTGTGACTATTATAAAAGTACCAGATTTATTAAAATGAAATAATTAAAAAAAAATCTAAACCTCGTTTCGATAGCAAACAAAATTCAAATGAACTATATCATGGAATACACAAGCAATAAAAATAATAAGAATATGTCTATAACTGTGAAGTCATATACTTTTTTATTTTAATAATATTATAATAAGGAGCTTGTATTTAATATATATATACATATATTGTTTTTGTTATTTATTATAGGGAGCTATCGATCTACCTACATATACTAAAACAATGAAAATTGCCAAGCAGACAAAATATTTGATAGACGCCAAAGATTATGCCACTGCCAGTAGACTGCATGATACAATATTTTATATTCTAAACAAAGAGTCTGGCATGACGATAAATTTCAATAATATAAATCAATTGATTACTGATCAAAGTTACAGTGATTTAGTTTATAAAGTAAATACTTATGTGAAGCCAACCCTGTCTATTGTAAACCAGGGCTTGAAGTGGACTTGCGTGTCAGATGATGTTTTTTATAATTTGAACAACAGTTTTTTAATACCTTCAACTATTTTTTGTGAGTATTCATTACAATTGTTTTTTTTTGTTATCTTCACGCTGTATCCCTCACACAGCAGGGTAGGCAGAGGGAACCTAGTGTTAAGACACTCCGTTCCCCACTTTCTGTCGAATTCTTGAGGCATTGCGTGTTGAGTGGCAGCACTCAACACCGCGCTTAACCTCGACACCAGAGCGAAGAAATGGAAATAAAAATTTAAGTAAATATTTCATCTCTTCGAGTGGGGATCGAACCCACAACCAGTCGGTTTTACAGTACACTACGTGCCGCTGCGCCACGACTGGCCTCAATTACATTACTACAATTGTTATTATTAAAATTTTAGTTAATAATATCGTAAATGGATTTTATGTGGCATTTATGCGGCATGGCAGGCTTTATTTATAGGTGACATTAACAGGTGATAAGAATATAATTAATTAATGATTAATAATATATTTTATTTTTAGTAGAGTCGTTGCTAAACCGCACACAGATAAAAATTGCAATTTATAATGGAAATTTAGATGTGGTGACTCCTCTTGCTGGTAAGTTCAAAATTATTTTTTTTTATATTCGAACTTTTTACTTAAAATTTTTGCGGAAACATTAGCCTCTATTAGCCAAGTGAAATTTCCGCCTAATCACAGTTATTGCATCTTGAGATTTAGATTAAAATATTTTTTTTTCTAAATGATATTCGAATCTACAAACCGGCATATTCCAACACAATTATGAAATTGTATATTACATATGCATAGCTTTTGGGTATGTTGGTACATTTATGTATATACCTTTACCTAATAAAGCAAAAATACGTGACTCGAGTCATTTATTTCATACGTTATGCCTCAAAAGTCAATATTCTACCTAACTATAATATGTTTTATTATAGTTAGGTAAAATTTTGACTTTATAATAATTTACTTTCCATATACAGAGCTCAATTTAAATAAATTTCGCAGATTATTTCTTGACATTTACACAATTCTATACGAATTTTGTTACTCAATGGATAGTTTTATTACCATGAACTTTCATTTTCTTTTTAAGGCGCCACAGATTGGGTACACGCACTTAAATGGCATGGGTCGGAAGAGTTTACGAATGCGAAACGAATACTCATACGAGGACATAGAAATGGTTTTTTTAAAACTGCGAAGCAATTAAGCTATTGGTCAGTCTTTGGTTCGGGACATTGGGTATGACTGCTTGTATTTTTGACAATATACTAAGTAAATAAATAAATCAGCTTCACGCTGTATCCCGCACACAGCAGGGTAGGCACAAGGAGCCTAGTGTTAAGACACTTTGTTCCCCACTTTCTGCTGAATTCTGGAGGCATTGCGTGTTGAGTGGCGGAACTCAACGCCGCGCTTTGCCTGGACACCAGAGCGAAGAAATGGAAATATAAATTTAAGTAAATATTTTATCTCCACGAGTGGGCATTGAATCCACAACTAGTCGGTTTTACAGTCACAATTTGTGCCCCTACCCCACGACTGGCCTCTGGATATACTAAGTGGTTTTAAGAAAATGGCACATTATATTCACATTTATGACAATTTCGTATCAATAACTAATTTCTCGTAGTGAACGAAGTCTTTGTATAAAGCAAAATTTATTAAAATATCGTGGCTGTAAAAGTGGGGAACGAAGTGTCTTAACACTAGGGACAGATACAGCGTGAATCTGAAAAAAAAGTAATAAGTAAAAAAGTACAGGAATATTGAAATGCAAAAAAATGTTTTCAAACTTAAGTAATGTCAGTAATATTTAGACCAAGTATTCGGTAAGGTACTTGTATCTTTAATTTTTATATTAGACTTTACGAAAGAAAGTGTTATTGAGTGAGTAATTTTGATTTAAAAAACATTGAAATTTGATTAGAGAAATCTGGTAAACAAAATATTATTTTTAAGGTACCAGAAGACAATCCTGAAGCTATGGAGCAGATATTAGAATACTTGATGAATGACAATGAAGACTAACCTTTCTATTTATTATAAGTGGACTGATTTTATATGATTATAATAAAGTATGTATATAAGAATCTATATTTTATATATTTATTACCATCCAGTTTAGAATTAAAAATATATATATATATATACCAGTTATGGTAATATGAAATAAATATAATATGATCCTAGATAATTATACACAGTTCGCGAGGCGTAAGCTAAGCTTTGTTAAGCCATTTGTGCGACTGTTCATATACAGAGTGTTTTTGTCAGCACCTTAAATGAAACCACAGTTTTAACTACTCTATAAAAACCTAATACAATAAAAACAAAAGAGGTTTCCCAAATTAAAAAGTATTTTTTTCGAAGAAGACGACGAAGAACGAGAGATAACCCTTTCCCGTTCTAGTATATTTTTTGTGAATGAAAAATGGCAGATCGGCAACGCTTTGTAGTAGTTCTTGTAGTAGTAGGTGGATAAAAATATCTTGAAATGAAAATAAAATCCTACGTCTAAACTGTTGAGGTATCTTGATTAATTTCATTTGGTATGAGTTTGAAATATTTTACCCCATATGCTGCTTCCGTCAAAAGAGCGCAGCGCTTCCAGCCTGTATAGTATATTATACAGAGTGATTTTGTCAGCACCACTTTAAATGATACCACAGTTTTAACTACTCTGTAAAAGCCTAATACAATGACAAATTTATTTTTTTCCCAAATAATAAAAAGTGTTTTTTTTTCAAACAAATAGTAAAATGATCGTTGTAAAATAAAACGACATTTGTCAAGAATGACGCACGCAGGCATAAACCTATCAAAGGGATACTGCCGCATACGCCTCATTCTGAAATCGAGTCGTAGGTATTGGCGGCAAAGTTCTAAGTTGTTTAACCTTTAGTAGTATTTTTGTAGTAGTATGTTTACGTTATTGGTATATATGCGAACGCCTACTAGGCTTCTAGGCCTGTTAAACGGCTGCTTGTTATTAAATTTTATATAAAAATAATTATATTTTTTAACAAACAAAACAAAAACTTCTTTATTTAGTCTTTTTTAAGAACTTTTGTAAGAAAACTCCTTCCCTTACATAAGTTCTTAAAAATAATAAATAAAGAAGTTTTTTTGTCACAATACTTATTTAATAAATGTATGTATTTTTAGTTAAATAAAACCTATAATTACTATTTTTAAAAAATTATATATCAAAAGGCAAGCCGATAAAAATTGTTATATGGCCAGTTCTCTACCGGTACCTACTATTTTAGATATTATTGGGTTTTATATAATTAAAACTAATGAAATAATGATTTCATTATTATGTCAGTATATTTATTTCAATAATAATTGCTATACAAATGAAAATTAGGTATTTATAATAAAAATCGAATAACAATCACAAAACATTTTTTTTCTAAGCACCGTTAGCGTCAATGCATATTTATTAATTAATAAAAAGAAAATTAAAGCACTGTTGAACCACCTTTATTGTGAAATAACTTTCATTTCAATAGTTTTGGATACAATTGGTCTTGATTTTATAATATTGCACTATACAAAAAAAAAATAAAGTAAATGACTAAGAAACTAAAACATAATTATAATATACTCTTAGCCACTTTCAATTATCTAATATTATCTATGTTCATCTACATCAATAAAATTAAAATGAATAACAAATACATATTTTCGTCGTGTAAAAGAATGTCACAAATTGATTAGTCGAAAAAAATAAAAAATACAAAATAAAATAATTATTACAAATTACTTTTCATTATTTATCATTCTCAAATTTCATTATCATTGATTATAAAAGTTTTAAAGAGAAAATATTACGTATTTTGTTCTATTCGAATAAAAAGAACATTTAATGGCTGATATAAAATTTTCAATACATTTTAAAGTCAATGTCAGTCTTAGGTATTTGTACTAAGTGAGTCTGACGTCGTTGAAGCAGCCGTCGCAGACTCGCACGGGTTTGGTGTTGCCAGCTAACGCGACTGTTTTTTCACTGCATGCCCCACAAAATATATGGCCACACCTTCTACAGTGATGCTGGAATAAATATATTAAATATAATTGTTTTTTTTTTTTATTTTAGCTACATGCTGTATCCCACATATAGCAGAGATTCCTTTGTAAATATAAATGGCAAATGCGGCATTATCTTGTATCTATTCTAAATTCCCTTAAACCTTTGACACTTCCGTTCCCCATTTTCCGTCGAATTTTAGAGGCATTGTATGTTTAGAGGCGGAACTCGATGCCGCATTTTTGGGTTGTTTCAGAGCGAGGAAATTTTAAATATTTCATTTCCTCATGAGGAAATCGAACTCACAATCGTTTGCAGTCGTAGGCTTGTGCCTGTGAAACTGCCTCTGACTGATATCAGAAATTGTGACTTATTGTATAATTTATTATTTTTTATGCAAAGTAAAATATTAAGATGCGCGAAATATTTATTAAGTGTATAAGTAAAGCCCTAAGTTTATCTATCATAATATTAAGCAACCTAAATATTAGGAATTCTAAAACATTATACAGTCATTTAATGAAATATTTTTAACTGTTCCTGTAGTAAATTTATATTTTATTAATATTATTTATTAATTATAATATTGTGTAAGAATACAGCAAAATATATAAAACTAACATGTAATAAATGAACACACATATAAAAATGTTTTTCTCACCTTTCTTCTTGCAATGGTAAATTCTTTAGCACAGGCGGAACAAACAACTGCATCTCTATCGCTAGTCCAATTTGGGGTTTCTTCGGAGGTCCTAGCTTCTTTTTCCAACATTTCTGCCAATTGTAATTTATTTTCACTTAACGTTGCTCCTACTTCTTCCAGAGTCTTCTGAGCTTCGCTATATTGTATTTTTAGTTGATGTTGTTCTTCTTGTAAAGTTATGTATTTCTGAAATATGAAGGAACATGTATTCTATACTATATGGTTATATACATATATTACTGCTACTATATAGCAGATACTAACTTCACGCTTTCTCCTTGGCGGGGTAGAGCGGGGTAGTCAGAGAGAACGGAGCGCCAAACGCTACAGTCTCTATATACCTCTTTCAACATACATATATAATTTATGCAATTAACTTTCAAGACTTTCGTACCAGGTGTAATTATTTTTATCATATGTGTCTTTAGGATTGTTTTATTTACAGGATGAATAAAGTATAACTGTAAATTGATAAGGTTTCGACAGGACAAACCAAACTTTAACCAAAATATTTTGTGTGCTCTTGTGGACTTAAAAGGCGTTTGATGGAGCTTTGAGAACGAAATTATGGGAGATACTATTTCGCTGCAATGTGAACGGGGCTGGTTTTAGTCTTTTTACAGAGATCACTCAGTCTAAATGAAGAAAAGACGGTACGCAAGATCAGTGTAAATGGTAAGATATTAGAACAAGTGAATGAGGGGAAGTATGTTCAGTAGAAATGGATGCGGAAAGGCGTATTGCCGCCGGTAACAGAGTTAACGGTGCCTTAGCTGCAATAATGACACGATCATAGTGGAGATGCGATCTCTTCGTAGGATACGCGGAGTCTTAGCTCCGCAATGAAGAGATACCCAGAATAGCAGGTACTAGCGAGGATGTCACGGTGAGAATGAAGAAGAAAGTGCACATCTGGTTTGGGCACGTCGAACGAATGAGTGATGAAAAAAGTTTTATGGCGGAAAGGTAATAGAGGTAGGAGGAGACCTTGGTTGACCTTTCAAAACACAGTATCAAAGATATTGGATGAAGGACACGTAAAAAGCACGAGGACCACCCGAAGGGCATGTATGAAGAGGTTGATGACAGTGGACGAGGCCAAAGCAGAGACCGTAGCGTTTGGCACTCCGTTCTCTCTGACTACCCCGCTAGGCATACAACGTGAAGCTAGTTTAGTTTATACGACACATTATGATATTAATAATTAAAAAAGTTAAGACATATGAAATAATGAAATGCATAGTGAAATCTATGCTAATAAAGGCGAAGAGTGTAATTCGTTGAACGAGTTAATTCGGAAAGTACTGGTCCAAATTGAAAAAAATGTTTGTTTTGGATAGTCCATTTTTTGAAGAAGCTATATTTAATAATCGTTTGACCAATTCTATGTTGACAATGACAACCTCTAAGTGTTACAATATTTTGATATTGTAAAGCAATCTTAGAAAATGCCACGATTTGACTAATGCACTTAAGTGGTTGTAAATATATTTTTATCGGCTGTAAAAAAGTATTTCATTACTAATTTATTTGTATCGTCTATTTTAAAAGTTGTCATGTGTCCTAAACGATTTTTAGATATTTGAAAACGATGGTAAACCGGCTGATAACACTATATTATAAATTGTTTACCTGTCCTATAGATTTAAGAGATTCGACTTCTTGATTAAGTATTGATATTTTGTCTCGGTCTCGCATCATTGATTCCTGTAAATATATTAAAATAACAGGCTTTTCATATAAATATTTTAAAATTAATTAAGATGGTTGATTGTTCTTGTTGTTGTGCGTTTCTTTTCCTACTAGAAATTATAAGGAGGAATTAATTATTTTAATTTCTTTGCTCTGGTAAAAATAAAACGCAACGTTGAGCTTCGCTACTCAACGCGTACCACGCGTCTCGAAAATGGCTCCCGCAGCCGACCGGCTCGAACGAAAAAAAATTGTGGTGATTTTTTCCACAAGTAATTTCTGAAACTACTGGTATTTGTTTAGAATAATATCTGGAAATTTCATAAGACTTAATGACTACCTGTTAAAAAATGCACCTATACCCTATTAATTTTTGGCATGAGACAAAATGTAAATAAAGAAATACTGTTTCTAAAACTATAATACATCTTTTTAATTTCTATTTAGTTTGGTTTAGGCTTACTCATGTTTTAAAATATAAAAAAAAATAATATAACAAAAACAAAATAAGTAAAACACAACTTTACATTTGACAAAACAAGAAAGTTAATAAAAACAACAAATAGTATAGTCTTATGAACAGGTTGACCGATAGTAAAAATGGCGGATATAATCTGATCGATGACAAAACATCACATTTTAATGTAAAATGTCTGCAAAATTTTATAAATTTGCAAATATAATTTAAGAAATCATTTCATTATTTATCAAATCGATAAATTTAAATCAAATTTATTATTAATTAATAAGTTCTATAGACATTGTTCAATAATATTATTTACATTCCATAAATCTATAGATAGTTTTTCTATTTAATATATATTAACCTCCATCAATCGTGACCTATAAAACAATATTTTTTTGATTTGTTTACCTTTTATCTCATGCCTTCGTGAATAGATTGAATCTTTAAACAATAAATAAAAATATTCTTATTACAAAAGTTGACAAACCATAACCGATTTAAATCGAATCGTTTGGGTGTATGAGGCCAGTCGTCGCGTAGGGGCACAAATGTATGACTTTAAACGTAATTGTTTGTGGGTTCTATACCCACTTGAGGAAATGAAATCGAGGCAAAGCGCGGCGTTGATTTCCGCCAATCAACATGCAATACGTCCACAATTCGGTGAAAAATGTGGAATGGAGTCTCTTAACACTAGGTTCCCACTGCCTACCCGGCTGTGCTGTGTGCGTGGATACAACGTGAATTTTGGGTATTTGCCTAAGCATTTGAATTTCTGAACGTTCGACTATTGTCAGATATTGTTTGTTGAGTATAAATACTTCGATATTGTAGAGCTATCCTAGCACAGGCCGTGAATTGGCAATTAATATTATTGAAAGCACTGGATAGTAGTTAACATTAATTGTCATAGGCTGTACAAACATATTTCACCAGTAGTTTATGTACCGTCCATCACAAAACCACTAAAACTTTAACTTTAACTTAAAATGGGAACCTAGCGTTAGGAAAGGAATGTCCTATCGCTAGGTTCCCATTGTCTATGCCTGTGCCGCTGCGCCACGACGATCTCTACTATATTCATTAATTAATAAAATAACTTTTACCGTTATTTATAATAATTATACCTATACCTGTAAAGATATTCTCCACTCTCTTTCTATTCTGAGGTCACCTTCAGCTGCAACGGCCCGGGTTTCCGCCACTGCGGCTTTTTGTCCTAATGTTCGAGAACTTTCTTCTAAATTCTTCCTAGCTGCATTATCTTCCTGTAATCTATCTTCCTATTATAGACTAAATATGTAGCCTACTAACTGTGTCTTTATTAAGTTTATTTATGATTAATTCAAATTGAATCGATTTTTTTTATCCAAATACAATTACAAGCATATTCCAGTTTCAAAAAACTATATGTGGAGGTTTTAAAAATTAAAGAAAAATAATTTGATTTGATTTTTTAATAATGGCAATTTTAAGAATGATTTATATAAGATTTTATTTACAAGAGATTTTTTGTATTAAAACATTATTTATACAAATAATAAAAAAAAATAATAATCATAATTGATATATGAAAAATAAAGTTGTATAACAACTTTTGAAATATTTCCTACATTGGTATGTAAAATTAGATAAAATCATGCAAACATAAACGAAGATAGATAATGGCAAACCTGCACAATAAACCAAAATTAAAAAAAAGCAAAACTGTGGTTTCATAAATAAAATACGGTATGCGGCTGAATATTATTTATTACAAAGAAGGCTTTACATAGCTAGCTTTATAATTACAAAACTATAAAAAAACCGACAAAGGTTAGAGATTGATTCAAATACAGTTGGTTCTAAATGCTATTACAGATATAATTGTATTGCGCATAATTATCTATTATAATAATTTTAAATATGGATTATACATAAAATGAGATCATATATTTTAAATAATACAAGAGATATCTCATGTATTGTATCACATTATTATAATACTCGAATATCACTGAAAAAATATATAAATTATCTAAGATAATTTGGTATCCTCTATTGGATTTGTCTCAATACAATATTACTATGGCTAGAAATAGTCGAAAGAACATTCAAAAAGTGTAGCACAGTTAAAGCTAAAACATAAAATCAATTATGATTTCGAAAAAAAAAAAACATTTGGTTGATTTGGTCTTATAGAAATAATCCTTATAAGAGAAATAATTAAAAACTTAACATGTTCCAATAAATACTATCAACACACCCGGCAGCGTGTCGAGCCAAGTTTTAAAAAGTAATAAATAATAACTATTTAATCAACCACAGCAACAAGCTGAAGCAGTAGCGTCTCGCCTTCAAGTTGCCTTTTATAATAAAATATAATATGTATAATATCAAAATATTAAATTCATTGTGGTGGTTTGCCAATATCGAAAGTATCAAGTTTTCGTTAGTTTTCGCAACTATATTTTCTTCTCTCAGCAAGCAGTGCATCGCTCACACTTATGTGCGACTCCGATATATTGATATGTCAAGCAATATATTATATATTCATAAAATAGGGTATTTGACTGATTATAAAGATAGAAGAAGTTAGAGCAAAGATTAGATAGAACGATTTCATTATTTGTACGTTTTCTAAGGCATTTTTCTTAATAGATTGCTATTAACATTTTTTAACAATTTAACCTTGAACTACAATTTTAAAAGGTGTTTTTACAACGATACTGATTGTCAATTAAAAAGTCAATTACCCTATTAAATATAATATACGTGTAGGCACTGATCGTCGAGCGATAAGAGGCGTTAAGAAAAACATATAACCTACTTTTCATCGAGTTGATGTATGGTGCTGCCCATTGACTCAGTCTTTGCTTCCAATTTTGCTATTAAGTCTGTTTTATGTTTCAAGGAACTTTCACATTCCTAAAACAAAGCCATTGTTTAGCTTTCATAATTTAAATTATATTTACTATATAACTGTTATGAGTGGAATGATTTAATAATTTTATTTTGAATCAGGAAAAAACTTAAATTTCGACCTTCTTATTGGGTTAGACAGTTAGCATAACTACGCATTTAACTAACATTATACTAATCGAGGGTTTCAAAATAGTTAAAAGCTTAATTATTGTAATATCAATTCAACGTCACCATCACATTTTCTATAGGCTAGTATTAGAATAAATGTTATTTGTTATTGTGTGGAACTAAATTTCTAGGAGGAAACACCACCTTGTGGACTTTAAAAAAGCTTTATTACAAAGGAGCTAATTACTTTAAAATTCCTTCAATTGTCAACATTTGTTAATGATTTCTCTGTACCATTGTTTCTTCGGAAAGGTGGTATTTCCTGTAAATTGAGTTTTTTGTTTGGAGGGCCCTCATCTTTCGATTTGGTGCCCTTCAAGTGACTACTTTGTGCTCTAAGCATTTCTAATTTATCTCCTAGATTATCGTTAGTTGGCGATTTAAGAGCTTTGACTAAATCATGGTCCGGTCCTAAGAAGTGGTTATATTTTTCGAGGTTGTGTAGTATTTTGCCAATTTGTTCAGCTTTTCCTTGAAGCCTGGATACCATTTCACCTTTCTGCGTCAGTTCCATTTCGCATTCCTTCCATTTATAAATGCGGCATTGACATACATTGTTTTGTTAGTAACAGATAATGTTTAATTATTGACAATATTAAGTTATCCAAATACGAAGTCCCTCCTAAGTAAGACAGCCAATATTGAAAGCGAGTTGATTATAATTCAATCAATTCTTTAGAGGTATGGCAAACACCAGTTGTATAAATTTTACTTTATTTCATTTTTTTATAATAATAAGAATTAAAATATTACACAGAGGAGAAACATAATTTAATTTAAAGTGAATCTTTTAAATATTAAATTATATTTAACTAAATCATCATCTCATTAGCCAAATTAACAATTGGGACCTAATATTTGGAATTCTTTTTTATTAACTTTTCCAAAATATATAGCAACATCTACAAACTAAATGCGAAAGGAATAATAAATAAGCTTTGGAATAGATCCGTGTGTGCCGCAACAAAAAAATTAACAAAAAGCAATAGAACAATAACATTTACGTACAAAAGGAAACGTAAATTAATATCTCGGTGAAGTAAACAAAATGTATGGGCGGGGGAAATAATTAATTTTACACCCACACTCGGAGTTCAATGTTTTCTTAAACAATCAAATGTACCTACATTTTATAGCATCTGCTATACATTAAATTTATATGTTATATGAATAGATCGGATTTACTTATAATATGTATTTTTTTCTTATTTTATGAAGGTAAATTGAACGTTTATAATAATTTCTTTATCCCTCAAGGTATGCATAAAAGGAAAAAATATTATTACAGTATCAAACTGTATTTTTTAATAAAAAAAATCAGGTCAACAAAGAATAAAATATTGAATACCGTGAAGGCCACAGGTCACTATTTAAGTATTGCAATTATGTAATAGTAACCATGGACATTGTCAAAACATAGTTGACCTTCAATTGGGTACAATTTCAATTTGATTGTGGTGTATTTCTCAATAGAGGCTTTAACGAATTTGTACAGTGAAAATTGGATAGAAAATTAAAATTAGTATTGGTTAGTAGTCATTGAAGATTCTAATTCTAATAGGTTGCCAGATAAATATTTGTTATTCTAAAATATTTGTAAATATCTTTTTTATAAATATAAGAATAATAAAAGATTAAAAAAATAATAACAAAAATATATTGCAACATAAAATGTACTTGTTGTGTGTACTATAAAAAAAATACAATCGAATTGATAACCTCCTTCTTTTTGAAATCGGATAAAAATTAACACGAATGATAGCTATTAGGCATACAACAATCAAGTGCAAGGGCAAATACGTAATATTTATAACGTAACTTTGTTACTATAACGTAACATATTTTAATAAAATTTAAAATAAAAAAAGAACATCTTAATCAATTGTTCAACTGTTGTATTATAAAGTTAATTGAACACGTCACAAACACCCTTTTACTTAAACTTCCATGTTTAATTAGTTTTTTAAATGATCGAATAAAATAATTGTAAAATGGATGTTTGTGTTAGAATAACTAAAGATAATTATTTTACAATATTTTACATCTGGCAACCACATGGAAAAATCACAAGCTAATGCATTGCAAACGGGGCTTACCTGTAGCTTTTTGTACATTTCCAAATTGATAAGTTTTATATCGTCAAGCTGACGTCTCAGCGATATAATGGTGTCTTGTTTGTCATGAATATCTTTTTCCAATAATTTCATAGCAACCTCCATTTCAGCTTTTAAAGATATCTGAAATATTTTTTTTTGTTTTTAGCTTTACCTGTACCCCGCACATAGCAGAATAGGCAAAGGTAACATGAGAATGTAATGTAAAAGACACTCCGTTTCTACATTAAGGCCATTCGAGCGAGGAAATGAAAATATTAAATGTTGCATTTCTCGAGTGGGAATCGTACACAAAACCGTTGCGTATACAGTCGCACATTTGCGCCTCTGCGCCACGACGGCGTCTAAAATGTTATATAGAATGGAACTAGTGAGTTACTTTCCGGCCCCTTACAGGACTGCCTTCTAAGCCAGTAAAAACTTTCTGTAACACTGACACTACTCACATTTCTATGTAATGATTGAAAATGATTGTACCTATTAAATAAAGAATATTTAGATTTTGATTGTGATGACATAAACGACAATGATATTTTTAGCATAAGGCAATAAACATTCATTTAATTTTTAATCAACTTGTTAATATAATAATACAATTTAAAAACTTATTTAGATGAACTATATTTACCTGCAAATCAATTTCTTTTTGCAACTCCATATTTTTCTTCTTCTCTTCCTCCAATATCTTAGTGAGTTCACTGTCTTTTTCATTTTTATGTTTGTCAGATGTATTACTTTTGACGCTTCTTTTCTCCTGAAAGTGGTGCAACACACATTTTTCAACAGAATCAAAATTTTGTCTCTTTTGTTCCCGCATATAGCGGGGTAAGTAGGGTTCCCCCTAGTGTTATTAAACAATATCCTCCACTTTCCAGAATTTTTCTTTGCGGAATATTCAAGATATTGGGTGTTGAGTGGCGGAACTCAACGTAGCGTTTAGTATTGAAGAGTACAAGGAAATTAAAATATTCAATAATTCACCCGATTCTGAATCGAACCCACAATCGTCGCCTTTACAGTCACACGCTTGTTCCCCTGAGCCACGGCCTCTAAATCATGTATTATCTAATTTATTCATCCATATTATAAGTAAGTATACACAAGTGTATGTGATCTCTTACTGATAAAAGTGACTCAACGATAATAAAGTTTAAAAATATGTCATTCTTGGAAATTATCAACATTTATGAAGAAATTTGTCGCAAATATCGCAAAAGCAAAATTTCTTCATTTATTTTTCCTTATTACATTACAAAATACGAACAAAAGAAAATATTTATATATAATAATTATTAGTTGATTCATTTTAACATTATTTATTATTTAATGTAAACAGACCTAGTCTAGTGATGTCACCGGGTCATTACGTTATAATATTGCTAGTTGCATTAGTTAATGTTCAGAAAAAGCTAACGCAAATAAAATCTCGTTAACAATAATATTAATGTGCGACGTCATATATTTAAGCATAAGGTATCAATAGTACCTAAATTTAGATATTTTATATTATATTTGTATTTTTTTATTTAATTTCGGCGCAATGATGGATAAGAGTGTCTTAACAAAAGATTTTCTTTTCGTCTGATCGGAAAAACGATAGGACATTTATATTTTTTTATATTTACAGTACAGGATTTATCACCAATAAACACGATTATCTTTTAACATACAAGAACAAATATACAAATTATTGTATTAGAACAGACTTACCTCTTCTTCAGACTGCAACTCCACAACTTTCATCCTATCTTTAGTTATGTCTTGACCTGTTCAAAAAAAGACGCATTCAGTGATATAAATACACATCAAAAATATCAAAACACAACCCACATGTGAGTAACTCACAGTTTTTTATATATCGTTTCCTTTGCGATGTTGTATTGCCCATCGTGTATCATTACGGTTATTTTAAATAATAGTTATTAAATCAATTACGAATTAATATATATTTGAATAACGTGAACGAACACCGGAATATTTTTGAATACTACCTAAACTAAGTATAGAGATTCTTTTTCCAAGGTGTCTTAATAACTTATTTATCGTCACTATTATTTAGATTATCAATGTTATTTTAAATAACTGTTATTTTTTATATTAGTTAAATTGTTATATTTTGGTTAACGTGCGCCGAGATCGGCATACTGTTGCCTACTAACCAAACTAAGTAACGTGAGTCATTTTGCAAGGTGTCTTTATGTATTATCTAATGTTTCTATTATCTCGATTTTCACACTGTTTCACAGTTAAGTGTTACCGCTTATCGTTCAAATCTTACGTAGATATATTAAATTAAAGTAAGTAAAAATAAATAAGTTTCATGCTGTATCCAGCACACTGAAGGGGAGGGAACCTAGTGTTAAGACACTCCGTGCCCCACTTTCTGCCAAATTCTGGAGGCATTGCGTGATGAGTGGCAGAACTCAACGCCGCGCTTAACCTCGACACCATTAAAGTAAGTGCTACTTTGTATACAATTGATTTATTAATAAAATAAAATAAATATTTCATTCTGTTAATATTTAGTTAAATAATTAATTGAAATATAAAAATATATGAATTAAAATATTGTTAAAAATATGAATTTGGAATTATCGCATTATAAGCGCATACTTTGCAGATTCAACCTAAGGTTTTTTTTTTATATTTGCTTTTTTCGTTTTCAATATAGTGGTAGCGGCATAAGGCTTCGCCCCCAAATATGCATTGTTTCTTGAACTTTTAAATTATAACAATAGAAAAGTGCTGATCGGAGTGTCTTAACACTTGGTTTGCCTACTTTAAATGCAGGAGATGCTCGAAGATTAAAAAATACAAAAAAAAGTATTATTTCATATTTTTTATAATGTAAATTTAAATACGTTACCCAAAGCATGTTTCAACTGGTTATTCTCCTCGACGAGCTGAATCATGGTGTTTTTGGCTATTGCCAAGTCCTCCTTCATTAAAGCGTTTGTTGTGGTCAGACTTTCCACTTTAGACTGCAAATTAGCTACCGTAGCACTGGAACAATGGTCAATCAATGGATTATGGATTATAAATTTAAAAAAAAATTCTATAACTAACTTCACGCTTTATCCCTAGCGGGGTAGTCAAAGAGAACGGGACGCCAAACGCTACGGTGTCTACATACCTCTTTCGCCTCGTCCTCTGTCATCAACCTCTTCATACATGCCCCCCGGGGGGTCCTCATGTCCTTTTAAGTATTATATTTTTTTATTACATTAAACAAGCATATGTTTGTTTCGCAAAAAAATAATAATAAGTATTAGCTTATAGTGGACTAAACCAACTGAGCACGGTCTTCTTCATTCTCACCGTGACATCCGCAATAGTGCCTGCCATTCTGTGTATCTCTTCATTGCGGATTCGATCAGCTTAGCTAAAGTTTCATTCACTTGTTATAACATCTTATCATTAAACTGATTTTGCATACCGTCTTTTTTTCATTTCCTTCAAATAAAAGGTTTTGGACTTTGTCTTACTCGCATTCTTAGTTAGACTATTATTTTCTCACTTTTCTTTCAGAGTGGTGACTAAAGCCTGCAACTCGCATTCTGATGATGCACAGAGCAGTCCATGACAAGCAGTTCACATTCAAGTCACTTACTTTCACTCCCATGTCACATTGTTTCACTCTCTAGAGACAGCTATCTAAACACAAATTGAACAACCAAGCTGACATGGCGTTTCCTTGTTTAACACCCGATTGGATATCAAACCAAAACATGCCAGCTGAGTGATATTTGTAAAGAGATTCAGCTGCCTGCAGCAAGGGTATACATTGTACTGGCGTAATATCTCCCATAATTTTGTTCCTACAACTCTATCAAACGCCTTTTCCCAAGTCCACAAAAGCATAGAAAACTTTTTGGTTAACGGCCAATAATATTTTAGAGTCATCACTGTAACCCACTATGGGTTACAGTGATAACTCTAAAATATTATTTAAATTCGAACCAGTAGTTCCTGAGACTAGTGCATTCAACGAAACAGACTCTAGCTTTATAATATTAGTATCGATAGTACCTATAGTTTTTTTAGCCGGGATTAATGCCAGGAAGAAGAAGACGAAGTACCTATAGTTTATAATATTTTTTAAAATGTGGATATGTATAATTAAACCTATAGTGTTATGTTGCCTTAAATGTTTTGTTAAAGTCAACACGTCTAAAAAGTAAAGTGTCTAATATAAAAGTCAGAAAGATAAAATTCGAATAATGCAAAATTACGACTAGTTGCTATGTAGAAACTAGTACAGAAATCAGAACACAATGAAACGATCATTAAACTTCCCATAGAAATTTGAACTTGTAAATATTACCTATTCATACATTTTTTTAGAATAACATTACCATCTAGTACATTAGATCGTAATTGATATAAAGTAAGATGAAAGCGTTTAAAATGCTCATAACTTAACATTTTCTATACAAAAAATATATAGAAAATAAATGAAAATTTGTGTGGGTTTCCTAAAATTAGTATTGAGGTTATCGTAACGCGTGGCTAAGGTGGAGATTTAAAATGTCTTCTATCACGTCCTATTTTATAGTAGTTCTATTTGTCTGACTATCACGGTGTGAAAAAAAATGGTGAAGCTTAAAAATAAATACAGACATATGTATATATGAGGACTTTTATTCATATATTATGGATATAAAATGTATGTATTTTTTTTTTGTCAGCTTCACGATATATCTTTAACGTGACCATTTTTTGGGCGGCTGAAAATGTGACACTATAGAGTGGCTTTTGGTTTTTTCAGAAGTGTGCTTCTGTATTTTAGGATAACTTTCGTTGTTTTAGAGGTGTTCTCGTTTTTTCTTATTTCCGCATTTTGACCGACTAAATTTACATGCCATTCACAAAAACGGGACATTTACTACGTCCCGGTGGCATGGTTCGGGATGCCGGAACACAAGCGAAAAACGGGACACGTTACGTATCCTGCACATAGCAGGGTAGGCAGAGTAAATCTAATGTTAATTTGTTAATTAATGCCGAATTTTTCGTGGGTTTGCGTGTTGAGTAGACTCAACGCCGAGCTTTTGCCTAGTACTTAGTACAAGAGAGAAAATATCAAATAATAATTAATTTCCTCGAGTGGGGATCGAACCCACCACAGTCACATCCTTATGCCCCTGCGCTACAACGGCCTCACATGTATGTATAATACAAATATATTATTAAAATATGTTTATATAAAAACTTAACAGTGCAATAGCCACGACAAAATGTAAATAATGTGTTATCAAAATTCTATTATCTATTATATTTTGTCGGTGTTATAATGTCTTTTTAACCTAACTCTACACATATATGGGAATGTAAGCGGAAGTCGTTTTCGTGATTGCAGTCGCTAATGTAAAAGTGCCGTTAACATCGAACGACTAATGTTGGGAATGATTCAAGCTCAAGTATTTCTCAGGAGTTCAAAAATTTAATTAATTCTGTAATTTATATTGCAGTGGATTTTTATGTATTTTTAATTTTTTATGTAACACAGACTGACGTATTGTAATTTTTTTTTCGCGTTTTTTCTCTTGGTAAAAATATATATATTTTATTATAAAAATAAAAATTTTTTGGGATAGATGAGCCCTACGGACGGGTGGTACTGTGGGACTCATCGAAATAGCCCGACACTACCCACTAAAACCCAGCGGCGGTACGGCGTATTGGGGGCCACCCTATAGCGGGCGGGCGACGTTCGTGCTGGACTCACGCGCCCGCTCCGCGATCTCTTTCAGTGCGAGTATAGAGTAAAGTAGAAAAATACCATTACAGATCCGTTTCTCTCACTGCTTAGCATGGCTCCCACCACACTGGACAGTGACAGATCCTTACCCACTACAGACATCAAGGCGTGGCGTTGTTAGGCCCAAGCGGGCCATTCGGCCAAGGTGTGATTTCCCGACGTGCAATTTGATGCAGGTATATGCCGGAGAAACCGTGCCCCGTCGCGGAGCGGTGCCAAACGGGTGCACCGTACAGTGCCATGGTTCTCAACACACCAAAATAAAGCCGTCGGCATAAAGAATCCGGTCCTCCAAACTTCGGCAGTAATCTGCCAGGGCCCCGGCGGCGTTCACAAGCTTTGGCGCAAGCCGAGCGAAGTGCCATCCAGAGTCAGGCCCAGATACTTTATCTAACTAATAATTTAACTTTTTACAGCACAGAAAAGATATACAAATTCAAAAATAATTCTACGAAAGAAGTAACTTCAAATTTTAAACTAAAATTTAATACATCTATAGTTATTAAACTTGAAGTTGCTATTTAACTTACTTGAGGTGTCTATTTAGCTCTTCAATGTAGTTCTTTTGATCCAACATAGTGTTGATGTGTCTTTGTTTTGGTTCGTTGTTTCCGTTGCCGTTTCCGGCCAAGTCATTGGACGAGTTGCTTCCGCGGAGATACAGCGAAAAATCTATAACGCCCTGTTGACTATCCAAGTCTTCTTCCTACGATAAAAATTAAATTTAAATATTCTTTTAGCTTCACGCTTTATCCCACAAATAGCAGAATCTGGGAACCTAGTGTTAAGACAATCCGTTGCCATAAAGACACATCTGATTTCCACTTTCCACCGAATTCTGGAGGCATTGCGTGTTGAGTAGCAGAACTCAACCCCGCTTTTCCTCGTTACCAGAGGAAATGAATATATTAAATATTTCATTCCCCCGAGTGGAAATCGGAACGTCGCATTTACAGTCGCACGCTTGTGCCACTGTGCCACAACTGCCTCAATTCAAAATTATTTTATTAGTTTTTTTTACGCGTGCATGCAGGATTCAGCATGGTAGGTAGAGAGAACCTACTGTCAAGATTTTCACTTCTCTACCAGTCGCCCAAATTCAAGATATTGTGTATTGAGTGGCGGAACTCAACGCTGTGTCTTGTTTTGCCAAAACGGGATAATAAAATATTTTTTTTCCTCCTCTCTAGACATGAAACCCATAACTTTACCCTACCCAAATTGCGTTTGCAGGTGATTTATTGTCCCGCGTTGACCTCGTTCATGTTATTTTTGGTCCATCATAAATTTATTTTACATTTGACCACATTACATTCGACATTAAATAGATTTGTTTTTTTTTTATTAACGTAACAGAAGCACATTATGACATCACTAACAAAAAAGTAATTCAATTGTTTTATTTTAATTTTTTGTTTGTTTTATTTAAAATTATTTTATTTATTATTATGATGAATTATCTTAATAATTCAAACTAAAATAGTAGAAATTCGATATAGGAAAAAGTTATATTAAAATTGAATGGCATATTTATTATTATTTTACGTATATGTATATAAATATATATGCGTAAATTAGTATTATTATACGGATCTAAAGAGGCATGTGTTCTTAATTACAACGTGATATGCAGTTACGCACTGCACCGCAACTTATATAGGATAACATTCTTTAATTAAATTAATGTATTAGGCTTACAAAATTCTATACGTAATCTAAGCTACTCTATAGAAAATATTAGATAAATAAGGAAAATACCATCCATGTCGGCGAAGGGGCACAAGCGTGCGATTGTAAACGCGATGGTTTGGTTTTCAATTCCCATTCGAGGGGTGAAATATTTAATATTTTATTTTTTTCGTTTTGGTAATGAGGCAAAGGGCAGCGTCGAGTTCGGCCATTTAACAAATAAGTCCTCCAGAATTTGATGGAAAGTGGGTGAGGGATGTGACTTAAAGGAGAACGGAGTGCCTTGGCACTAGGTTCCTAGGTTCCCTCTGCCTATATTCTGTTAAGACAAATCAAGTATTAAGATCCGTGCCCATCTTCTCTATTTACCCCACCCTCTACCACTCACAATTTTCGATATATTGCATGTTAAGTCGTTACCAATACCAGAGCGAAAACAAGACAATAATACGCGTGAGAAGTGAACCCACAATCGTTGCCATTACAGTCGCTGTATCGCAGCGCTACGCTTAAATTTTTGATAATTATTAAAAATTTCACGTTTTCATTTTATACAACAGGGTAGGCAGAGGCAACCAAATTTTAAGACAATCCGTGCCCATCTTTCCTTTTGACTCCACCATAATTTTGAGAACATTGCTTGTTTCGTACGTACAATCTCCACGCCACATACCAGTCTTTACCGATACCAGAACGAGGACCAGAAAATAATGCGTATCCCCATATAAGAACTGAACCCACACTCGTTGCGAGATTCTAGAGTTTAAATTTTTTATATTTTTAAAGATTTAAATTTTTGACAAGTCACGTATACAGAAGTTATGCCAAACTCACCTTAACACACAAATTGCAGTCAACAACATTAAGTCCAACGAGCAAACCGGTAATAATCACGGCTTCCTCATTCAACATCAACGCGTGCGGTTCAAAATACTCCTCTAAAGTTTCTTCACGATGTTCCAATAAAATTCTGAGGTAATCTGCGAGTCTCTTTTGCATGAGAGCTAATCTTAGCCAGGCCCGAGCACGTCCCATGGCGGTCCTAAAATAAAATGGGACCATAAAACACTGGAAAAATAGTTTTCGGGAATGTGGGTCATTCAAAAACAGCTGACTCGAATTTAGTTTTGCGACGAAGATCTAAGCTTCGCATTTTATAAAGAACTTGTTTTAAAGAAACCAAGGCAGTATAGTTTTATTTTATATTTTCTATATAAAGATTATTTTAAAATAATATATTTATATATTAAGATTTGATTTGTTTATTTTATATTTTTTTTATCAGCTTCACGCTGTATCTCACACACAGCAGGGTAGGTAGAGGGAACCAAGTGTTAAGACACTCCGTTCCTCACTCTGGAGGCATTGCGTGTTGAGTGGCAGAACTCAACCTCGCGCTTTGCCTCGACACCAGAGCAAAGAAATGGTAATATAAATTTAAATAAATATTTCATCTTCTCTAATAGGAATCGGACACACAACCAGTCGGTTTTAGAGTCACACTTTGTGCCCCTGCGACACGACTGGCCTCATATTGGAATAAAAATGTTATATAGACATAACGAATAAATCTGTTTTTTTTTAGTTTTGGTATTACATGATTGTTTTCAATTACGTCATAGTTTGCGTGCTTTTGCAATTGTTATTAGTATTTAAAAATTACTTTATAGATGAGATTTACTCAATTTTTTTCTTTCGTAAATGACAAATTTTATAAAACTTGGCTTTTAATAATAAAAAAAAACTTACTTGACTGTCGGCAAGTCTCTGATACTTGCAGTGATATCAGCTGCTTCAGGTGAATATTTTTCGACCATTTGCAGGATATCCCACAACTCCTTTTTTGGACCGAGTAAACCCTATAAAATATTTTTATTATAAAAGTAACCTATATTTGAGTAATATAAAAAAAACTGTACAATGTAACCTACATTTCACGTGTTAAGTGTTACAAATGTCGTAAAGATTGTCGTTTAAATGTACCTTTTTAGGTTTAAGTCCATGACGCATAACATGCTCCAGAACAATGAAGAAATGATGCAACGGCAAATGGTCGCTGTCGAGCATCCGGCCATAACGAAGCGATTGCTCAATCAACTCTTTCACGATCAATTTCGAGATGTTCACGAGATTGCTGCGTTCTATGACTACTGGGTCTCGAGCTATAAGAGATAATTCCTTTTAAATGTACATGTAGGTTCATTTTTATATATATATTTTCTATGAGGCCCTAGAAACGGATAGTTAAAGGATTTACATACACAAATTGGCTATATTGCAGATAAATTAGCATTTAAACTGAAAAAATAAAATTGTTGAAAAAAATGTTATTTCTATGTTATACTATTCATTACCCATTAAAGAGTGCATAGGATCGTCTGGTGACGTTATAGCACCGTTATCAGATTGACGAGTATATGAATCCTGCATCTCCATATCGTGCAGTTCCTTCAAGCAGAGCCACTCTCCGTCGACTGACACGCGAAAATTGCACAGATAAATGGTGTCCTGCGCGCCAGCCATATCCACATCAGGATTTTCTTCACCTTGTATTCTAGATGTTATGCCTAGCTCAGGCAAGGGCTCTACCCCACGTGCGGTTAATGAACGCATAATAAAGTAGCAAAATAACTATGAAGCGAAACAACAATCACGGATAGTTGAATTTTGATCACTCTTTTAGAGACATTTTAATGTTTCCCGAAAAACTTTAATACAATTTTGTGTGTGTGGTCGTTTCCTTGCTCTATGAGACGAGCGATCACAGCTATAGTGAAATATTACTTATTTTGATCACAATGAAACAACTCGAAGGACAATGTCACGCAATTGGTTTTTCCAGCAGTTTTAGAACAAGTATTGATTTTTCAGTAAGCATGAGTGTAGGGGAGAAAATCAATACATCCGTTCAGTGCTGCCATCTTATTTAGAACGTGGAACTTACTTTCTACAAACTATGTTGTGTATGTAGGCATGCATATGTTTGTCATGTATATGTATATTACACCTACTTAACAGTTCCGAAAATGAATCATAGATGGAGTGACGTTTTAGTCAGTTAAGAAGATTCATTTGTTGTTTACAATATTTATTATTTAGAATATAATTGGGTACTAATTATTTTTTTTTTAAATGGTTTAAATTTAATATAGGTAATCAAAAAATAATAAATAAAATAGACATATATATTATAGACATGAATATAGACATATATATAGCATAATTTATTTTCTTTTTTGTTTTTGTTAATATATTTAGAATATATTTATGCCAGTCATGGCACGGGGCACAAAGTGTGACTAAAACTGACTGGTTGTAGGTTCAATCCCCACTCGAGGAGATGAAATATTTACTTGAATTTATATTGTCATTTCTTCACTCTTGTGTCGAGGCAAAGCATGGTTTTGATTTCTGCCACTCAACACGCAATGCCCACAGTATTCGGCAGAAAGTGGGGGACCAAGTGTCGTAAGACAAAAGGGTGAGATGTTAATAAAATTTATTGTCTAACAGTCTATAACATTGCTGGAATATATTAATAAAGTATATTGTTTTAGTTACTGGCCTTATGTATACCACACAGGTACTCTCATTACAAAATTATTTTTTTTATGATTTTTTAAAAATAATCAAGGTTCGAAAAAAAAGAAGCTATTGGTGATGATGATGAGCCATGATGGTTGTGAATTGATGATTTGATCCCTTGAATGGAGGATTATATCCACTTCAGAAATTTTATTTATTTTCATTGCTCTGGTAGAGAGAGGGCGGTAGGGTAATGGAACGCCACTAAGTTCCATCTACTTATCCTGCTGTATGGAAAAAATGTAAAGCTACATGTTTTATAAAAAAAAGTTATAAATGTCTGTTGGATTACACTTTTGCTATAAATACAATATTAAGTAGAAAAATATTCCTATATCTATAGAATAAGTATTAAGGGTTCGATCCCCACTCTAGGAGATGAAATATTTACTTAAATTTATATTTCTATTTCTTTGCTCTGGTGTTGAGGCAAAGCGCGGCTTTGAATTCTACCAATCAACACACAATGCCTCCAGAATTCAGCAGAAAGTGGGGAACGGAGTGTCTTAACACTGAGTTCCCTCTTCCTACCCGTGTGCGGGATACAGCATAAAGCTGATTTTTTATTTAAGTATTAAGAAATCTATTAAGCTTTCATTGGAAGCATAGATAAAAATCATAGCTACTAGTTGTTGTTTCCATATTTTATATTTTTTTAACAAATAGCTTAAAAATAAGTCATTTTGTTGAGGTGGTACAGTTCAAATCTGTCTGTAAATGTGAGTATAGCTATAAATGGTTGTAGGCTTCACTTGGATAGATTGTCAGTGAATGTGTCAAAAAAGCTGAGAATTCAATGCCTTTCTGCCTACTCATCTATAGGCAGGATAAAAGGTAAAAATTGATAAATTATAATTTAATTACATTATACTGTTGATGCAGTATTATTATATTTATTTTTGAAAAAATGTCCTTTGCCTTTAATTAAATAAGAAAATAATTTCATCTTCATATTAATTTAAATTTGTTCTTCCTGATAATAATAGTCTATGATATCACTCAATTTCGTTTACGTGAACTACAAATCGTATAATATTTACAAAATGTAGTTTGTTATATGTTATGTGAGTAGAACTGTAAAAAAACATTAAAAATAACAGGGCAAATGATTAAAACTCATAAACATTCAAAGCTGTTTACGAAACTGTATAGTTTAATTAAATTAAATGCTATTTAAAAGATATTACTTACACTTAGTACTATAAAAGTATGATTTTTCAGGCTTAGATATCAATAGTTCCGGCCATTTGTCCTCTCTATTTGATGATACGGAAGGGGATCGTTCCAAGAGATGAGATTTTATTGAGGCAGTTGATGTAGCTGGTGATACTTCTGGCTGTTTATCTTTTGAGGACGCCATGATTATTACTTATCTATTAATTATTCCGCGAAACATTTCTAAAGAAACAACAAAGTATTTTCATTTGACGTGTCACAATGTCAGTAAAACCAATGTCATTTTGACATTAGGGATAAGTGAAAACAATAACCACAGATTAGTAACGACGCCAAACTTTAAAATCATAAATTAAATACGGTACGCTACTGTAATTTAATAAAATGTTTTATGATACTTAGTCATGCATCAATTATATCCATTATATCTTTATTTTAATTTAAATTATATTTTAATTGAAATTTTTACTTTATCCTTAGTCAAGAAAGAATGAATTCACTATTTCACTCGAATTCAATTATTTTTTAGAATACTAAGCTTTTACCTACATATACATTAAATTTAAACAGTAACCTTCGGCTAGAGGCCAGTCGTGGCGCAGAAGCACAGAGTGTGACTGTAAAATCGACTGGTTCGATCCCCACTCGAGAAGATAAAATATTCACTTACATTTATATTTTCTTCTCTTCCCTCTGGTTTCGAGCGCGGCGTTGAGTTCCGCCACTCAACACGCAATGCCAGAATTCGGCGGAAAGTGGGAAACGGTGTGTCTTAACACTAGGTTAGGTAGGACAGACAGAGAGCCTGTCCTGCTGTGTGCGGGATACAGCGTGAAGCTGATTTAATTTATTTTAACCTTCGGCTAAAATAATTAATATATTATAATATAATATAGAAGCTTCCAGTATTCTTAGAGAAGTGGGAAACGGATTGATTAGTTAACCTTTCAAGCTCATATAATTAAACCAGTACAGTTAATAAACTAAATTTCACCTACTTTTTATATTTTATTATAAAGAAATTAGGCATTAGGTCATCTGACAAGTCCGTCTTGACATATTTTTTATTAATTTTTCTCCTGATGATGACGACGTTGCGATGGAATTTGGAAAATATTGATGGAGTGATAAGGAGTTTCTATTTGATTATTATAATAATTTGATTATTATATTATAATAATAATATTTTATTTAGTCACAAATGGTTCTTGTTCTTGTGTAATTCTTGGAGTTATCTATTATAGAACTTTAAAAAAAATCCGCGCCTACAATAAGACTATTCTATTGATACACAGGTGCTTTAATTCTACATAGTAAATGTAGTTCCCAAAACGTCTTTTTAATAGTTTTCAAAAAATCATTTCCCAATACAAAATTTACTACTTTATCCTGAACCGAAGATATAACAAATGAATTGACTTAATTTTTTTTTCTTCTTAGTTTTCAAATCAAATGAGCCAGTCGCTTCACAGATGACAGATCGACGGACAGATGATATGATACATGAGTTGGACGGACAGATGATATTATACATGAGTCTTCCTTTATATATGGTTTTATTCGTACAAAACGAAAAATAAATAAAAAAAATAACGTGCTTAATATTCAAGTTCGTGAAAAATTCATTAGCTGTAGATTACTTAATTAATATTTTTTTGACAAAATCAAATAAAAGTTTATTAATTACAGTTTTTTGCAATAAAAATTGTATATTTATACGTAATGATAATATTCGTACGAAAATATATGGTGCCGTAAAGTACCAAATTATTTTTACAATTTTTCAGCAGGAAATGTTTTTTTATGTCAAATTTATAAACAAAAGTTGTCAATATACTATACTTATTGTATTATATTGAATCTATAGTACGTTACTATTGTCAAAATGAATTTCCAATATGAACCAATATCAAATTCATTAAAAGTTTTTTTTGTGAACCCGCTTGCACCAGCATCTCAACTTGTCATTGTTAAAATAATGTCTGGTGTAATATTTGGAAAAAGTCAACCGATTGATTTAAGTCTCGTAGTTTCTTCAGACAGCAGAAAATGTGTGGACGCTTTTAAATTGGAAATAGAGTCGTGTGCTTTTTCATGCACTAATTCTATAAAAGTTGTATCTGACTTACCAAGGTAAGTTATAACAAATAAAATAACTTTTCAAATATAATAAGGAAAAGATGTAGGGTAGGACGGACGGGACAGGACGGGACGGACGGATATGTTACTGACACACAAATCACTGGATCACGTTGTAGTGTGCCGTATGCACACGAAGCTTACTTTTACGATGAACTTACCAAGTCGCTAAGAAAGGATTTTTGAAAATGTAATCTAAAAGAGTGGTTCGGAATGTCACTGTTTGTAAAAAAAATACACAGCAAAATATTTTTTGCTTATAGCACAGGACAAGCTATCTTTAAAATATAATTATATATTCAATGTACGTGTTTAATATTTAGTATAGAAATAATTTTTGGTTTACATTCATAGTAGTTAAGAAAACGTATTTTATTTTATTTGAACCTATATAATATTATTATAGTGCCGCAGATGGCGATGTATTCTGTTTTATGTCTGACTTCACCAATCCTAACAGTTTGAATTTTAATAAAGAAGATATAGAGGATGAACTCAAAGTCTTAAACATTATAATAAAAATGGCAAATAACTTTTACTTGTCTGATGAAGCAAAATTACATAATGATAAAAAATCGGAAAATTTAAAGGAGCACATACCTATTTTAATGACTGATAGTCTAATAGTAATGGATGTTCTAAAATCTTTATCAAAAAATATACCCACAACATTATTATTTTGCCCTTCACCCTTAACAGCGATTGCTAAATCAGTTTTGGCAGATCATTTAAATGTAAGTAAGTATATCTAAATATTATAATGTTAAAAAAATAAAATACAATCAAATAAACCATAGAATTCTTATCTTTATCTGATATTTTGATGAGAAAATACGAATTTGAAACGAAATTATCTTTTTAGGTTCAGTGTAATGTCATTAATGATGTACTTGTCTGGGCTGCAAACGACGAGGTATTTCACGTTGAGGTAGAAAAACCTATAATTATCCATGATTTTCATTGCAAGTCAGATATTATCGGAAAAGATCTTCTAAAATCATTGAATTTGGATTCAACTCAATTCAGTGCCGCATGGATGAAAAAGGAATTCATTCAAAAGGTGTTGGAACCGTTTTTATCGTACCGAGCCTAGAAAATATTTATGCTCAGATATAATATATAACACACGAACGTTCTAAATGTTTATACTTTGTATAAAAGAAATAATGTAGGAATCAGGGATCTCTATAGACTATTTTTTATTTAATTATTTTTAAAAAAAATGTTTATTATTATTAAATAAAACTACACTTTAATAATTTTTAATAAAAATAAAAAAGCAGCTTCAAGCTGTTTTCTGCACACAGCAGGGTATGCAGAGGGAACCTTAAGACACACCGTTCCGCTTTCCGCCAAATTCTGGAAACATTGCGTGTTAAGTGGCGGGACTCAGCGCCAAGCTTTTCCACGACATCAGAGCGAAGGAATGATAATATAAATGTAAAACCGAGTGGGGATCGAACCCACAACCAGTTACACTGTGACCCTACGCCACGACTGGCCTCTGTTCATCATGTTTCTTCATGCGACTGCCACGCATCTTATAATGATTAACAAAATTATGAAACATTATATATGTAATATTTAATTTGCCATTCCCCGACTTCAGTAGTTTTCATACATTTCGTTGAAATATACTACATACATAATTATATATCCAGACTCTTTACACTAGCAAGGTAACTATGGTAAATTATAAAACTCACACATTAAAATATCAATATCACAAATAAATTTTCTGAAATACTTATCTGTGCAATGACATTTTGGATTTCAATCAGCCTATTTGAATTGGAAAATATCAATGAAGATAGTAATACAGTCCGTAAAAATATTATGTTATGAAATAATAATTACTAAATTGATATGTAAAAGTAGGAAATGACATCTATAAATAGAATGGCCACCTCCCAGCAATGGAAATATTAACGATACGTAGCTTATATTACAAATAGAATTTATAAATGTCCAATAATTAGGTTTACGATTGGAAACGTTTTTACCTGATTGCGGGAGGTAAAGGATGTAATGTTTTTATTAGTAATTATATATATATATATATATTTATGAAGATATGTTTTTTCTGTTGATATGTGGAGTTGTCGAGATTTAATGGCTTCACCGATTTTGATTGTCGTTACGTCATTTGATTCGTCTTAATATTTCAAGTGACGTTAAAAACATGAATTAAATCAGTTGAATACTCAACACGCAATGCCTCCAGAATGCGGCAGAAAATGGAGAACGGAGTGACTTAACACTAGGTTTCCTCTGCCATCCCTGCTGTGTGCGGGATACAGCGTGAAGCTGATTTATTTTATTTTTCTCTTCGAGTGGGCATCTAACTCACAACCAGTCGTGTTTACAGTCAAACTTTGTGCCCCTGCGACACGACTGGTATTTTTGCTTATTTAAAAACATGAAAATAATCATAAATCACCACACCAAGCTCTAGACGCCATATTATTAAAATAAAAAGTAATAAAAATCGACAAACTATGTCTGTATGTTTAATATGATTTTAAAAAGTATTTTGAGGTTCCTTTCATAATTTTTAATTTTATGTAAGGATTTAGGTTGTTTAAGGATTAAAAATTTTATACCACTTATCTTTTAATAACTAATTATATCTTTTAATAAGTAATTTTCCCCAGTGGGGAACGGAATGTCTTAACACTAGGTTCCCTCTGCCTACCCTGCTGTGCGGGATATAGCGTGAAGCTAATTTTTTTAAAATTTATAACTAATTTTCAAACATATAAAAAGTCCTATATATAAATATGAATAATGAATACTTTAGTATTATGTCGTTATCGTAATAACAGTGATTTCCATTCCATAACCAATCAAATGGTCGTTAGATTCTTACTATCAATATACATACATATATATGGTATTATTTATAGGATTTATTATTATTCTCAATTATATACATTTTCTAGTAAACCTAATTTAAATAAAACTTTATTATAATAAAACTTTGCGCTATTAAGTTTTTAATAATATAGAACATTAAATTATAAATCAACCTTAATATCAATAAAGTTATGTAAAAAGGTGGCGTCATCTGCGTCGAAGAATCCTTACGGATGTATTTATAGAGCGGCGGAATTTAGCAAAACTTTGAGAGACATTTGGCTAACGCGTATTCAAGGCAATGTTTCCAAAGTTTGCACAAACACGGGTGTCATTAGTGATGGCTCGCTTGGAACTATTAAAGGTAAATGTCAGATTGACGTAATCATTCATTCTATTATTTTTTTTTCTGAAACGTCAAAAATTCATAAAAAATATTTTTTCGTTAATTTATGATGATTTAATGTTAAATTTATTTTATCATTACAATTGTTTTATTTAATTAAATAATTGCAAGCGTTTTTCTTTGTGAAGGTTGAAAACATTATTTACATTTTTCACATTTTGTGGCGTAGGCAGATATTGTCCGGTCATTACTTTAGCCTATGTAGAGATATTACCTGAGTGGTGGTACACGATATTGCATTTAACCGGCAGAGCCTGTTGTATTAATAGAAATCATTCTAAGCTCGTATTTGAACCCATATTTAAGGCCTTTCAGGAATTAAGATTTTCCGTCGGTTATTGTAGAAAATAAAATGGTAGTATAGTACAATTGCATAGCATCACACCTTAACATCATTAAAAATCTAGGTAATATTACAAGGTAAAGTAATGTAAGAAAATAAGAATAAGAATTCTATTCAAAGAATCTAAAGAACGGAAAAGCTTACTTCACGGGTGTCATTTATGAAATGTCATTCGTAATAAATAGAGCATAACAATTTTTTTTCGACTTCACGCTGTACGCATATAACGCAGACGGGTAGTTAGAGCAAATTAGTGCTACGACACTCCGTTCTCGACTTTCCGTTGAATTTTCGACATATTGCGTGTTAAGTGTCGAATTACCCGTCTTTATTTTTTGTCTTTACCCTGCGCCACGACGGCTTCAAATCATTAAATTCTGTAGGTAAATATATAATTTAACTATATATTATTGCATGTGATTTCGTTATAGGCCTTCCATATATTTTGCCAATTGAGTTGAGTAGCAAATCTTGGTCTATTGACAAGCGTTTCGAGGATGAAAGCCACCTCAAGATGGAAATAAAAAGAATGAATAAAGCAGCTAGTGAACATCACGTAAAGGTATTAAAATATATTTATAATATCTCGTAAAAATTCAAAGGAACTTTCAATTTTATCTTATAGAGGTTACTTGTTGTTTATCACGTTTTAGCTGATATCATACTGCAAAAAGTTCCTGCAAGAGAACGTCATTTATCAAGCTTTCAGGGATGAAGATGACAGCGGTGCTACGAGCAATATTAAGACAGTAGAGTTATCTTAGGTTATTTAATAACTTAAAATATGCAGGTTTTTCCTCAATGTACTTTATTTAAATTAAAAATATATATATTAATAAGTTTTAATTACATTTTATGAATGTTTCTTAATGGTTTTAACGAGTCTACCATTTTTTATTTGTCATATCATATGACGCACTTCAGAAAATATAGGGATTATATTTTTACTTGTATCTTGACGATTCTTTATAATATCTCTCTCACAAAATTTTAAAATCCTCTATCCAATTAATTTTACCACAAAAAAGGGAGTCACTCAATGACTAACAATCATGATTTTTCGATTCATTGTAGAGTGAGGAACGGAGTGTCTTAACACTAAGTTCCCTCTGCCTACCCTGCTGTGTGCGTGATACAGCGTGAAGCTGATTTAATACAATTAGTTTAGTTATAACGCGAAACAAAAATATTACTATTTATTTAAAGCTTTTTAATATTAAATATTTTATTTTTAGCCGTTTTATCGTTATACTGTCGTTGTTTTCAAATAATTTCACTACATTATTGAGGTAAGTAAGGCTTGACATTTATGCAAATTATTTTAGATCAAAAGAGGAACTCTTATAGGATCACTTTGTTGTCCGTCTGTCTGTCTGTCTGTTAAAAACATTTATCTCGAGATCGCGTGGAGGCATCAAGCTAAAATTAATATAATATGTTTATTTTTACATTTCCTAAGAGCACAGGAAAAACCAAGCTTCTAAGCTAACGCAATCAAATGGTATGTTATATGTGCATCACTTTTGCTGCATTTTGTATGTAATAATCGCGTAATCTAAACCTATAAGGTACTTTTCAATTGACCTACAGTTATTAGTTATTTGGCACGAAGAGAGAACTTACAGTATAAATAAATAAAAAAGAAAATTTATATTTTTATAACAGATAACAATTATTAACTACAAACTTCTACCCGTGACCACGGACATGCAAAGTATTCGCAACGTAGGGTTTCTAAGAAATGTATCATATTAAATATACTTTTTAAATCAAATATTTTAATTTAAAATATTACAAATTTTTTGTCGAATTTTATTTAATTTAAAATGAATTTCTACGCAAATTGGTACGGAGCCCTCGATTGGTGAGTCCGACTCGTACTTGACGAATATTTTTTTTGATTTATTAAATATGTTATTTTAAACTAAGTACTTTATGACACTTGGGAATTGGCTCACATTTATACATAATGTTAATCGACTTCATTCCTATGTAAAAATGCACATAATATATAGGTTAGTAAAACAAAATTAAAAGCTGATAACGCAAAACGGTTATATATTTTAAAGATTTTATTTGTCTACTAGCGGCTCGCCCACGGCTTCGCCCCGCTTAAAATACATGATTATTCATAATGACTTCTAATATGATTTTTTTACGACATTATCGTCAAAAAATTTTTGATTGTTTTAAATAAAAAAATACGACCATTGTTGATATCTGATATTTATAAAATATACATAAAGCTAATTATGTATTACACGTATATATTTTTGTAACTTTATGTTCTTTTTACCTATATAATATACGTCTCTCATAATTCTAAAACTCTGTTAAATGTGCTGATGTCAGTGAATAGTTTAATTTAGGATAGTGTAGGATTCATAATATTCTTTGTAAATAACTGTATTAATTGCATATTAACTCCTGTACAGTTTTTAAATTAGTTACATATATTATATGAACGAACCAACCAAAATATCTTTGTATTTACTGATATTACTTTCAAGATCGTTTTTTATCTCTGTGTTGAATTAATTACGACTTAAACTTAACTGTTATGATTAATGAAGGTAATCTCCACTAACAATTCAATTTTGTTTACTTTATTGTATAAAATATTATATAATAGTGCTTCAAAAAATATATATTTTTATCAACAATCATATAACCCCAGACGTTTCGAACGTCATTCTTTAGCCAGGGTCATACCAGCGCGATTTCTATGCAACATTCGCTGGCAAGCTAATGCCTTGAGTTCATTCAAATGACGATAACTTTTTTTTTAATGAACCGATTTTGATGAACCAAACTTTAGAACCTAAATTGAGTTAAAACAAAGCAATTGGTGAAATTTTCAAGTAAATCGGTTCAGTAGTTTCAGAGAAAAATGCGGACAACAATATGTCGACAGACAGACAGACAGACAAGACAAGAAATTCAAAAAAAATCTTTTTGCTTTCTATTAGTCTTTTTAAGTGTCCCTCTATCCATTTCAGTCAAAATTACTAAATGTACAGACAAAATATTTTTTACTGTCTTATTATATATAGAGATTTGATGAGGGAGACGAGAGAAAGTATGATAAAAATGGCTCTAATATTTGTTGTACCTAATTTTGATGCATGAATATTTACAAAAAGCCTAAAAAAATCTTTGTAACTACATTTTCTAATTACTTCAATATATACATATAAAATACAGATATTTTGCACAGAACTTGAGTAATTCGGTTGCATAATACCAGTATTAGAACTGGATTCGACACTTAAACCTCCGCCTCCATTTAATCACTCGAACCGAGTGTTAGCTTGATCTATTAGCTCGATAGTTGGATTGCTAACGCTGTAAGGGTAAGACAAATAAAAGTACATTTATCCACCGATTAATATTCGACGGACTTCGGGTCTGAACAACTCGACGGCGCTGATTGATGGTCTTTATTTATTTCCACCGCGTTCTACTCATTTTTCATTGTTAAAGTTAATGTATTTTATATTACATTCAATTACTTAAATAAATATACGTAATTTGGTAAGATTTAATTGGAAAAAATGGCATTTTAACTTTAGGCAGTCGTCGTAAGTAATGGTTCTTCGTTATAAAGATATTGCGGTTTCAAAGTTAGTAATTTTATTTATACTAACTACTTTAGATTATATGCGTACACAACTAACATATTAAATCTTAAATCTTTTATGTTATCGTCTATCTATATCTTACTGGTCAAAAGTATGTTTCGTTGCAATGCTACTCCTAGACCGTTAGACCTACAGCTCTGTAAATTTGCAGGAACGTTGTGAACGACACGGTGATTCTAGCGAAGTAGTTTGGTGATAATTTTAATTGTAGTTTTTGAGTAAATGGTCAAAATGTGTCCCATAGAGTTAAGTTGTGGAACGTTTTGAAATCCACGCGCATATATTGAGCTTTGACTAACCTAATCCAGCGCGTGCGGACAAAACGGAAAATTTTGCTCAGCTCCACCCGCCGTGCTCAGCGTGTGGCGGATCCTAGTATTATAAGCAAAGTAAAATATTTTATAGGTACTTAAAAGTATATAAAGAGATAAGAAAAATGCGTCCTTTTGTTACTTGTTCGATATCATGAATATGTATATCTATTTACTATTCGTATATATTATGTTTAATATTTTAAAAAAATAATCTTAAAACTTTTAAATGATTTAAAATATACATATAGGTATCATATTCAAAAGATTAAATACTAATACTAATTAATATCAATATTTTAAAAATCAAATAAAATCGCAAATTTTATGTAAAATTAAATGAAATAAGTACAGTTGGAATAAAAAATCAACGTGAAGTTGTGTAATAGAGGTATTAATTCAATATAGTACGATTCGATTACCCCATCTGAGTGCTAACTTGACCCATTGGCCAGACGCGGCGGCGGCGTGCTAATGCGGTAAGGAAAAACAAATAAAAGCGCATTTACCCACCGATTAATATTCCCTGGACCACGGTCTGGACTCCCTGACCACATCGTTTGTTTAACCTCTTCTGTCAAATTGATTTCCGACCCCAGGGTATGTAATTTCCATTACGGGGGCCAAGCACTTTGTTAGTGGACGCGCAATAAAGCTCGATCTGTTTTATTAATTCGTTAAGAAAGTTGTGTATGTAAAGTCTCTTTAAGATGACACGTTGAAAAAAAAATCTATATGTAATTGGTGATTATTATGTTTTATTAATATTTCTAAATTTTTATATTTCCAATTAGATTACATTGATTGATTTTGAATTAACAACAAATTGAGGCCAGTCATGCCGCAAGTGCACAAGTGTGCCTGTAAACGTGACAGGTTGTAGGTTCGATTTCCACTTGAAGATATGAAATATTTAATATTTTCATTTCTTCGCTAACAACGAGGCGGAGCGCAGCGTTGAGTTCTGCCATTCAACATGTAATACCCAAAGCATTCGGCGGAAATTGGGAACGGAAGTGTCTTAACACTAGGTTCCCAAAATACCCTCTACCTATCGTGATTTGTACAGGATACTTCATGAAGCTAAAAAACAAATAAAATAAAACAAATAAGCAATAAAAGCATAATAAATGATAGCAGCTGGAATTCTATCGATATCTATAACAAAACGATCTTCGCAAATAGAACGTATTACATATATTATTCATCTACGGTTTCCACGTTTCATAACTTTGTGTACGCTCACTGTTACCAGTACGGAGAGATAACATGCCTCAACGATAATTTTCCAACTCCAGTCTTAGCTTCTGTATCTAAATACTGCTCGAGGCGACTCGCGTATGTCTAGCGTATCTAATTTTCTTGTTTCGATTTTACGAATAATGCAAGCAAGCTAAAACAACAACCCTTTATGAATACCGATACAATTATTGCTTCAAATTTTCTTCGTATTCTATTCTTAAGTTGGTTACAATTTATATTTTGTATTTGTATTTTTAAGCAAATGAAAAAATAAATAAAATGAGGAAATAAATAAACGTTTCTCATGAATAATAATCAAATCAAAATCAGCTTCACGCTGTATCCCGCACACAGCAGGGTAA